>CM021106.1:381135264-381223154 GCA_007115665.2 Sequoiadendron giganteum | reverse complement strand
GGTTTTGCGGCCCATTCAAAGTCATCAAGAAGATTGGTGAAGTGGCATATGAGTTGGAGCTTCCAGCTAGTAGCAAGGTGCACAATGTTTTTCATGTGTCACGCCTCAAGAAGGCGCTTGGGTACAATGTGGTTGCTACTTCAGAGTTACCTCCATTGGACGAAGCAGGACAGTTGGTGTTGATTCTTGAAGAGATCACTGATAGTAGGGAGCACTCTTTGAGGAGATGAACAATCAAAGAATACTTGGTGAAATGGAGGAACTTGTCAATTGAGGATGCAACGTGGGAAGGTGAACAAATTTTGCAACATCCAAACTTGCAGTTGCTTGAGGACAAGCAATCTCAAGGAGGGCGGACTGTAATGTCCCCTTCTCAACAGTAAGCCCGTTAGCCTATTCCGGAGGCCCATAGGCTCGTCGGAGGTAAAATTAGGGTTTCCATCTATTTGGAGGTTTTTGGCATTTTCAAGTGTTTGCATGTTGGATTTTTGGAATTTGGTTTGCAGATTCTTTCTAGGTTTTCAGAGAGCTCACAATGATATGACATACAAATACAGTGGGCAACTTTTCCTGAATTTACTATTTTTAGTAAATTATATTTTTGGTAGTGCTCGGATTGCCC
Source organism: Sequoiadendron giganteum (assembly GCA_007115665.2). Classification (NCBI taxonomy): domain Eukaryota; kingdom Viridiplantae; phylum Streptophyta; class Pinopsida; order Cupressales; family Cupressaceae; genus Sequoiadendron; species Sequoiadendron giganteum. The sequence goes on along the minus strand of CM021106.1, from coordinate 381,222,532 downwards.
GCAGTTCAGTGTGCTTTCTACTTCAGGTTGGGCAGTTGAGTATTTTCGGATTTGGCTATTTGAGGTGCATTTTTGGAGAAATGAATTATTTTAAGTCATTAATGTTATATTTTCATATTGGCGCCCTTGGCCTAGTGTTATGACTTAAAGTTGTTTTAAAATGTGGTTCTTGAGGGTGGACACCTCATTGGCAAGAAGTTTAATATTTTAAATGTAATTGTGGTCCCCTTGAGACTTGGACGCCTAGGGATGAGGAATTAAGTGTTTTAAAAATTAAATTATTGCAAAAAAGAGTTGGGCGTCCCTTTTGGAGGGAAATGATGGAAGCTGAAGAGTCACCTCAAAACTCTATTTAAGCAGGCCATTGCTCATTCATTTGGTATCCATTGCTTATCATATCAAATTGCTACCAAATTGGTTTCAGGCTTATGACTTCGAGGAATGCATATTTCCTAGCAAGGATTCAGTTTCGTGTTTCAAAGATAACACCTAGCTAGATTTGAGACTGTTTCTCATTCAAAGATTGCAAATTGAGCATCATTGTTGAAGTTTTGATGATGTTGTCAATTTACAGGTTGTTGGTTTGGATATGGCTGTAGGTGAATTTCATTCATAAGTCATTGTGTGAATTGAATATCGTTCTGGGTGGTTGCTTCAAATGTTCCTATGGCCTAGGTGCCTCATTGTGCAAATTTGCAGATTGTATAAGTGAGTGGTTGATTTTTGAGACAAGGTCGACCTCCTTCATAGGCCGTACCTTGCCCTTGCTGCCTTGGTTTCCATGCTGGGCAATTTTGGTGTTGTTTGTGCCTTGTTACTTGATGTTTCTTGGTCGCCTAGCATTAGAGAAGGTGTGTTTTCAGTTTCATTCAATTTGGTGGAGTGTGGTAGGAGTTTTGAGCATTTTGGTAGAGTAATTGTTTGCTGGTCTAAGTATACAGATTGCTGGTTTTCATATCAGACCTGGTTATTCTCATTTCATGCTACATTTCCCGGATATTCCTATTCTCATTTGTAATTGGAGATATTGGGTGATCATTGTATTGAAGTTAGAGCAGATTTCATTGATAAATCATAGTAAAAAGCATATTGTAATTGTCGGTTGCAATGGTACTGAATCAGCCTCTTTACTGTCAGCATATTTCATTTTGTATCTAATACTCCCGTTGAATAAGTGGTCGAGTTTTCGATTTTCAGTTTGCATACTCCCGCTGAATAAGTGGTTGAGTTTTAAGTTTAAATAATTGTAATAATTTCACCCACTACATAAGTGGTAGAGCGGAATTCATGGTCAGTTCACCGCCTACATTTTCATTCCAGCATTGTAATTTCAGTTTAGTCATTTGCTGACGATCCCCTTACACCGAATGCTCTCACCTCGCCCACATCAGGATCTTTGTCATCAAATAAGTGGAGGGTTCCCTTTCAGCTGGTTTGATTATTGGGCTAACCTTAACGGGTGCATTGTTGTGTGGAAAATTACAAAAAATAACTAAGGGGGTCATTTCATACAATTATGAAAAGAATGTGACAGTTATACGATTTTCAATTAACAGCACCTCAACAACAGGGATTTTCTTGAACTTCTTACCATCCATTCTTATTTCATACCAGAGAAACAGTTATTTCAACTTCCTATGATAACATGAAAGCCCTCAATCAGAAGCTCTTGTTGAACATTCTAAAGATTATCCTTATCATAATGTTCTCAAAGTGACACTAATGAAACTCTAGACACTCTCAAAGCAGCATCCTTTCAAGAACATGTTTTCCTTGAGACCTGTTCTCAAGAATACCCACATATAAATGGGCTGGCTTTAGAACTATTTCTTAGGCATTTTTTCAGGAAAGTCTAAAAACATCAATTGTGTGTCTACAATCCATGTTCTCACCCTGGCAAGCTTTCCCATGTGTGTCCCTTTTCTGGGAGTTGAACAATGAACACGTAGTGCATCTTAGAAAATAGAATTGTCACACAGACAGCATATGGGATAAAAACTTCTCCCAAACTATTCAATATTTACAGAGAAAAGAAAAGGCATGTACAACATTAACAACTTTACACAATTTCTCAAGATTTCAAAGTGATAAATAACTTAACTTGAATAGAGTTTAGAGAAAGAAAGATTGGTGTTCCTCAAGATAAAAGTAAAGTTCAAATTTGCTTTCAAATGAAAAAGATTTGAATATAAACTTGGACAGTTCAGAACATTCAAATTTTCATAATTGCATAACAAAGAATTATCATGCATTCTCAAGTAACAAGAAAGGCATTTTCATAACTGGTTAATGAAAGAAATATCATTCATTTGTCAAGAAAAGAGAATGACAGAACTTAACAAAAAATCAAACTATTAAACAAAGTACAGTGTTTGATTTCAATTTCTTCTTAAATACAAAGTTCCATATATACAGCTATTAATTAGTTTAAATGATATAAAGCCCTTTGAAATTGGCTTCAACAACTATTTATAACACCAATAATGGTCTTTTTGGTAGTTACAAACTACCTCCACATCTTAACTAACTTTTGAGTAAATAAAATTGCAATTACAAAATTGGTTCCTAAAACCAAACTGGGTCCAACTCAATTGCCACATCATATATTGACTTATCTTTGTCCTCCTCATGATGGGACCTGTTGTGACCTTTTCACACATCACCCCATTGCAAATGGGGACCCTAGTGGTTTGTCTTTTTGAGCTTTGTCGTTTGCTTCAGTTTCATTTGGTTTTTGTTTGGGTATTTAGAGTTTGAGTTTTTGAAAGGGTCACCCAAGTCAAGAAATGATTTTGAGCCCGAATCAATGCACAGACATAATCAAAATGCTTAGAAGGCCTGGAGGACGAAGATTGACTATCATTTCAGTCAATTCTGACACCTAAATTTTAGGGTTTTTCACTCCGACCCCCTATTTTTTAGGGACTTCATTTTTGGCATTTTTGGCCTATTTTGGACTTCCTATGTTTTAGGGGCTATTTTTGGAAAGTTGCTATTTTTTGGGAAAATTTATATTTTTGGCAGGGTTTCCATCTTTGGAAAGTGTACAGGTCATGGTTTCATCAACATCAACTTCAGGAGATCCCAAAATGGAAATAAGTGAAAAACTTTGAAAAATCTAAAAGTTTGCTTAAGTGTTGAACATGGCATGAGTTAATGGCAAATTCGCCCAAGCATGAAGAGTTTGATGGCATGGACAATGAGCAAGTCTGCCATGGAAGGTAGGAAAATGGCATGTCACAAGGCGAAGTCCACCCCAAGTTGAATGGCAAAGCCCTTGGTGAAGTCCGCCCAGCACTTGAGGAAGTGGCATGGAAACAAGCCAAGTTCGCCCAGCTTATTAAGAAGTTGGCTCAACCTAAGACAAAGTCCGCCCCAAGTTTGATGGCTTGATCATTAGCCATGTCCGCCCTAACATGTGGAAAAATGGCAAAAGCCATGATGAAGTTCGCCCCACCCCTTAATATATGGCAAAAGCATCTAGTAAGTCCACCATATAGAAGATGGCTTGGGAATGAAGAAAGTCCGCCCCAAGAAGATAGAAGATGGCATGAGACTAAGTGAAGTCCGCCCTAGCATGTGGAAAAATGGCAACACCCATGATGAAGTCCGCCCAAGGCTTAAAATACATGGAATGAACATTTGGCAAGTCCGCCTAGCCAATAAAGCTTGCCAAAACACTTGGTGAAATTCACCATACTTGGAAAAATGAAAAAAATTAAAATTTTTTGCCTAAGTCTAGACATTGGAAAATTAAAATATTAAATGGCATGTCTAGATAATAAATAAGTTCGTCAAAAACATGAGGAATCATGGCAAAGTTGATAGAAGAAAAATTCGCCTTAGGCAGAGGCATGAAATGACTTGGAAAAATGAAATTTAAATTCGCCTTAGGATGAAAAATAAATAAAATGCCATGATTTAAATAATTTAAACGAATGGGTTGGAAAATAACCAGTGTTCCACAGGAACGCGCGCCCCCCCCCCCCCAAAAAAATCTAGCCGTCCCCCGACCCGGACATTTCGGAGACTTGGGGACGGTTGAGAAACATCCCCCCGTCGTCCCCCCACCACCGAGAGACTTGGGAGACTCCAAGGAAACGGTGGGGACTCCTAGACGTCTCAAAGACTTCTAGCCGTCCCTCAAGCATCTCGGAGATGCCCAGAAGTCCCCACGCTGGGATGTGCAAAAAAGCAATTTTAAAAAAAAAAATCTTTTACTTTTCTAGGAACATGAGCCTTGGGCCAAACCCTAAAGGCTTGTGGGACCCTTCTAAAAGCCTCTAAGCTAAAGAAAACACTCTCATTCTTCATTTTTTTGCTCACATATGCCATTTGATGTTTTGCAACTCATTGTATCATCTTTATGATATGATATTATGATTTTCCATTTTTGCATTTTGTACTTATTTTGATATCAATGTATCATGCTAATCATTGTAATCATCTTTATGATGTGACATGTCATATTTTCGATATTCATATAATAGAAATCTTAAATTCGACAATTTCATTTGTCAAATTTTAATATTTTATTTACTTTGTCTTTTAGTAATAGTATTCAAGTATTTAAAATGTTAGTATTTGCAATTTTACTAATTTGCCAAAGTTTAATATGAATTACTCTTAAACATCTTTTTATAACTAGTTATTCAAGTACCATATGTATATCAGCACCGCCCCCCCGCCGCCCACTAGCCGCCGTCTCCCCACCGTCCCCCCGTCGTCCCCAAACTTAGACCCTCTGTCCCCCCGTCCCTGAGATGCGTCCCAAACAAGGGACGCGTCCCCGTCAAGAAATTCCGTGGAACACTAAAAATAACACATGAAATATTATTTTAATATTTTATTTTCCAAAACCATTTAATGAGAAAATTCGAATTTTCTTAGGCAAATTTTGAAAAAGAGAAAGAAAATGGGACTTCACTGAACTCGAGCTGAATTTGGAAACTTTCTTTGGAACTAGTGTTGGAGATCAGTGCAAGCCAAGTTCGGGAGAGAAGTGCAAGCCAAGTTCAAACTGGATTAACTGGAAACACGTAAACTTTGCTAAATGGGTCGAATTTTCAACCTTAAATTGGCTTCGCATCTCATTTCTTAAATCATTCTTTCGAAAACGAAGTTGTGAGAAAAACTTTTGTCTAAGGCAAGAGAAGTTTTGTGAAGAAAGTGAATTTTCTTTTGAAGTAAAAGCTGAAGATGTAAAAGGTGAATTTACCCGGCAGCAACACAATTTTATTGCCAGAGTACTAGGCAGATTTAAATTCTCTTTTTTTTTCTGCCGAATAATTATCTTCTCGATTGGATAAATTCTTCCATTTCCAACAATGATCATGTCCAAGATTTAATTTATCAAGCTGGCTGGAATATGTTTTTTCGAAATAATGGCATAAATAATTTAAATTTAAATTTCTGAATTTTAATATTTTCTTCATACTTTTTTGCAGATTTATGCTGGACAAAGGAGAACCTTCGAAGAAAATACAAATGAAATTCGCCAATAAGAGTTCGCAGCTAGAGTCTAAGATCGTCTCCAAATGGAAAAATATCGTGGATACCAACCTCGGCCATGTAGACTTTGATGAATTCAGAAAAAGGATGTACCGAAGTGGTGAATTCTTGCCTACGCCAATTGCACGAAAAATGATGCGGAATGGCATAGTTCAGGCTGTAGGATTTCCGCCAGCAGTTGAATGTCCAGAACTCATGGTGGAATGTGCATTGCACTATAATGCAGAAGAAAGGCAGATTGAAGCGCCTGATGGTAGGGTGCTGGCATACTTGGGAGAGTTGGCTATACAGGAAACGTTTGGAATCCCAACCTACCACAGAAAATCTTACCGAACAAAGGATGAGGCATGCAAACTTTTTGAAGACAAACAAAACCTTTGTGCAACAAATATGAACAAGTCATGGTTGGTAAAGCCCAGACCCTCAACCAAAAAGATGCCTAAGCAGTTGCTCAGACCTGATTTTAAAGAAGATTACGGAGATATGTTGTTGCTGCTAAATAGAATAGTGGGTAATCCTCAGGGTGCACCCTTTGAAACTTGGATGTATTACTTCATCAATGAAGTAACTTCTGGACTGAAAATGATTAACTAGTCAAGAATGATCAGCGATAGTATCCACGAGCAATTGAACAACTTGGAGAAGACCAAAGCATTCCATATGAGTTCCTATGTTATATATTTGCTTGCTAGAACCTACCGATATGCTGGCCTAATTTGCAAGGGTGTAGTTGGCAATGGCGAAAGAGAATTCAAGGTTTACAATTGCTATCCTCAATTGCAGTTGAGCAAGAAATCACACTTCAGATGGGTGCATGACGCCTTTCTCATGTATATCACTCGGATACTCTAAGGAGGAATGCATCAAAGGCTCACCCGTGAGGCAAAAAGTTTAATCAGCAGATACGGATCCTAGTTTATCCAATTTCCTAGATTCACCTATATTCGAATCCAAGGATTCACTGGTTCTCCTTATAGGTTGCCAATTTATCCCACTAACAAAATGATTATGTTGGAGGTTCTAAGGCAACTAGAAACATATCAGAATATTCAAAGGCCAAAACAGAAAGCAGTTGTCACGTTTCCACTCTTTATTGGAAACATGTTAGAATCTTGTCCATCAGCGCAAGCAGCAGAGAGTGCCCAATTAGAAATACAATGGTACCCATTCACTTCCTACAAGTCCAGGAATGACTTTGATCCACTTAATCATATTGGGGCGGTGGACGGAAGGAAATACAAACACAGAATCGACCTTGAAGACTTCTAGGCAAACGTTGCTGATGAGCATGAAGTGAGGAAGAGATTATGGTCAAGATTGCCTTTGGATATGATCAGGACAACGAAACTCTTTTGTGTGCCTGATCAACTTGATGATGATGAAGTGTATGACTTGATGGGCGAGGCAAAGTCTTGTTCTTCTAATGTCGGTGCTTCTCAGGGAGATGAACTAACCGAGCCTGCCAACCCAAAAAAGAGAAAAGGTAAGGAAAAGGCAGTAGATGAGGGACCAGTCTAGAAGATGCAGAAATCTAAGCCCCTTCATTCAGCCACATCCAGAAATGTGGAGGAGATACTGATCATGGAGGAAGAGTCATGGGGACAATTTAGAATTCCCTCGCCAATTCTAGAAAGGGATATGGAGCCAATGTAGCTAGAAGATGATTATCATCACTCCCCTACAGGCACGGAAATTTATGAGTCAGATGAGGATGTAGATGTCATGGGAGGCGACTTCCAAGAGGGAATGATTTCAGCCCTCAAAGGAATTCAAGAGGATCCATTTGTGCAGGAAATTCGAGACATACAAGATATTCCAGATGATCAGGATGATGGAGTTGAACAGTCAACAATCCCAGATTGGCTAAAAGAAAGACTTAAAATCAAGGTACCAGCACAGATACCAGAAGAAGATGATACTGCAGACTTCTTGGCAAGGCTAGAACAAAATGTTACAAAGAAGCCAGCCAAGAAATTCTCTACAATACAGAGAGATGAAGCTGGTAATCGTACTGTGCAAATTGCAGTGCCTACAGTTGAGAAACCGCGAGATGAAATTACTCCGAGTGAATATGCCATCACAGTTATTGATATTGGTCCGACAACAAAAGGACAAGAAGTTGAGGACCTGGATAACTCTGTTTCCACCATTAAATCCGGGCTAGAAAAAGAAACTTTGAAGAAAAGAGTACAAAATGGAGATTGAGCGCTTAAGAGAATACATTCAACATTTAACAAAGCCGCTCAATCAAGGTGACCAATCAACTCCTCCACTTCCAAATTCATCACAGGAACCGGTAAGAAATTTTGAAGAAGAGTTGACTACCGCAAGGGAAACTAAAGAATGGATGGCAAGGAAAAAGGAAGAAGCAAGGGCATTCATAGAAAAGTTGGCATATGTTCATGGGAAAACTTCTTCTCTACTCTCATGAGTTGCAAACTTGGCAGAAGCATGGGACGGACTCCAAGACATTCAAAGTAAAATCATTCCATGTCTTTGAGAGATAAAGGGAATTCCTAAGCAGAGGTTGATTGATGAAGAGATCATTGCAGCAAGAGCGGCATATGATTTCAGCAACTAGTATTGTGCACTAATTTCATGTGGAGAAGTCTTGGAGAAGGTGAAAGCAGAAAGTGCTAAAAATGAAGAACAGGTGAAAGTAATCCAAAATAACATTTTCCACATGGTTGTGGATGTGTTAGACAAGGACATTGTCCGAGAAAATGACTTGCAGTCGGGCAATATGAAGAATGAAGTTCAAAGGATTTTCTCCACCAGGCTGATCTTGAAGGAGAATTTGACTAAGGCATTTAACCTCTTGATCGTCTGAAACACCTTCCTACAGCAAGAGTCAGAATGGATGATCGCCTTTGCAGAATGTGCAGATAGTCTGGATTTGCTAGAGTACAAAGTCAACACATTGTCGGACATCACCATCGAGAAAGTTAGCGCCATCATGTCCAAATTCATTGAACGGAGCAATGTGGAAGCGGATAAGGACACAACTCTCAGTGGATGACTCATTTGTTTGTTAACTGATTGATATTTAGGCAACCCTAATTAGGGTTATGTTGTTTTAAATCTGGGCCATTGATCTTGAATTAATCTTGGTTGTTCATTGTATTCAAAAACTCTATAAGTACCCCCACTCTCTCATTTGATAGGCATTAGAAAATCATATTAGAAATTCGAGATTAGAAATTAGAGATTAGAAGATAGAATAGAGGAGATTGTAGAGCATAGATAGTAGAAATAAGAGAGTTTTTATGAAATTGTTGCTGAAAACTATTCTAATGATAAAGTTCATAATGCACGAGATGCTTTGAATCCTTTCATTGTCAAGTGGTTGCATGGTTGCGTATTTCTCTTTCTCATATAATGGATTTAGATTAGAATTTTATTTGAATGTATGTTAGTGGAATGATAGATTGATGGTAAAGATTAGTGAAACTTAGCTCATACTTTCTTCGGATGGATGTTTTTCATTCGATGTGTAAAGTTAGACTAAGCTTTTAATGTGGATGCTTCAATGTTTACTTCGAATAATGTTCTATTGATGGTATTGTTCATAGTGAAGAAATCTTAAGCACAAATCCCAGAAGATTGCACGTGCTTCGTGTAGTTGTCGTTTTACGTGGTGAAACCAAGTATGGTTTTGTTTAGTTTCACTCAATCCTTGTAGTCTCTTGATTCCGTAGGAATAGTTGATTCCGTAGGAATAGTGTCGGATTTCTAAACCCTTACTCCCTTTTTTCATTTTTTATCTAAAATCAGAAAAGTCCAAAAAGTATAACACTGCATTTGACTCCTTGCTTTCAAGTAACTTACTAGAGTAAATCCCTTTGGGTTACCGGAAAAATCACAACGACCATAGAGCTTATCCACACCCCAATTTACGGAACATTGGAATTACCGTGTGACCTTTCTTGCAATCTTAGCACAAGAGGTAGTTTTCCAAGAGAGGATAGAGCGTCTCTAGATTCTTTATTCTAGAGTGTTTGGTGTGTCATAAAACATGCATCAACAGGACCCATAAACATGATTGGTTTTGATAGGCTTCTTTGTTGCTTCTTCCTTATCTTGTAGACACATTCAATAGTTGTCCTTCTCATGATGGGACCCACAAACAGGAATGATTTTGATAGGCCTCTTTGTTGCTTCTTCCTTATCTAGGAGATACATTCAATAGTTGTTCATGGCCATTTTTAAATCTCCTTCATTGGGGGTCTCACACCCCATTTTAACATCAGGTCCTGGCCCACATTCTTTGACACTTGTCTTGCTAATTTTAACTGTCAAGACTTCACATAGTTAATTGCAACTGATATTTGACTAAACTTTGATCGATGATAATATTGTTGGCTCTTTCAATGCATCCAAAATACTAGCACCTAAGGTTATTGGTTCCCCGCCTAGGTGGTTTTCATTTGCTTCCACTGCTTTGTGGGGTCTTCTCCTCGCAATTCTATTTATACTTGTGCTAATTTGCAGGCTACCCTTTCTGGGTTAACCCCTGCTTATCTATTTATTTGTTTTTTACTTCTTTTCTTTGTGTATTTGCTTCAATTGCAAGGCCCTCTTTGTCCCTGGTTCTTTGCTATGCTACTTGATGTATGTTCCAATTCCTTTGACCTATCATTGGTCATTTGTGGACATTAATATACTTTCTTGCTTGTAAAAGTTAGCAGACTTGGTGATTTCCCCTTTGATGTAATTGAAAACTTATCTTTCATGACATAGAAGGAGCATGGCTTACCTTATTCAGCAAGCAATAGACAAGGTTTATCTCAATAAACTCTTTGAGATGGATCATAACTTCCATATTCTCAACTTCAATTTTTTGGAGTTTAGTTATGACAGTCTTGAATAACTTAATTCTGAATATAAGAGCTTGTGCTCACTCTCATGATGAATCATCACTTGGATCTTCAAATACTTTGGCCAAGATCAATACATCCACCAAGACTTTTGATGTCTCCTTAATATCTAAAAGCCAGTTCCTCCATGTTGTACATTCCTCTTCAAACTTACTCTTAAAATACAAAACAGGTTTTCATGTTCTCCAATCAGTTTATTCATAATTTTGATTGCCTCATCAAATGCCTCCAAACCACTTATAGACAAATCCTCAATCCAATCTTTGAAGGTTTTTCACACTTGCCGATCTCTCCGATATAGGTAGATTTAGCAGTTGCAATGGATTTTGACTTTTCTTTGAGTCGACTTAACTTAGTAGATGCTTGGATATATTTACCAAGCTGATTGACAGTTGACCTATTCCTTTAAGTGTGATTTGGACTAACAATACTTCTCAAACTGTTGATTGTGTATTGTGTCACATTCTTGAGTCTAAATATCTCCTTATATCCTACGTTTTCCTATGCTATATTTTGAAACCTAAGTTGTCGATTTTGGTACAGGATCGGGTACAGGTATGAGTACGCTAGTACGGCAATTTTTTTCCTTGGGTACGGTTGTATAATATATGCAAAAAAAATAAAAATATACAGAATTGTAAATACATTTGATAGTATGATACAGTATACTTCATCAATCATCGACCATCATTGAATCATTGATCAATGGTAGTGATAAAGATAAATGCCAATTGATAGTTCAAAATTTCAATATTATGTCATATATCATATATGTCTAGAGTCACAATTCAAATGAAGATCATTACAATTACAGAATTGAAATAAATACAATCAAAAAATTCTATAATTGTCTAAGACTCCAAGTCTTCAACCTTCATCAATCATCAAAAGGATCTAGATCAAGGTCATCGCTTAGTTCAACATCATTTGAACCACAAATAAATGCATTGCCACTTGTACTAGGTGCATCATGTGTAAAAGTCTCATCATCATCATCATCATCTATAGTGACTCTAGCAAGCTTTGCAATAGATGCATCCAAGTTGGCACACTCAGGGCTTCCCAATGCTTTATTGAACGTTCCTTGTACTCATCTTGCTTAGGTGATAGAAGACGCAAGTTGGAATGGACATAAACCAAGTCTTTTGCTTTTTTTGCAGCCAACCAGTTGCGCTTCACTAAGTGGATAAAGGAGTATGTACTCCAATTCCGTTCAGACCAAGAACTTGCAACCTGTTGAAATTGGAGAGAAAACCAAAACAACATAAAAATAAAAAATGCAAAATAAATTAAAGAATGGTAAGTAATAAAGTCTACTATACAAATATTAAATAAATAAAAAATACAAATTACTTACTTGTGATAGAATCTTGATTGCAAGAAGCTGGAGGAACAAATAATCTTGCCCGTGGAGGTACCACCATGTACGAGCATCTACACTATATTGGTCTTGAAGAGCACAAATACTATGATTCCGTCTAGATGAACATGCCAAACTCTTTCCTAACATTTTCCACCACTTTTGGATCTGAGAAGAGTCTTTTGAATGCTTGCTTCTACCCTTTAGCAACTTCACTATCTCTATATGGTGGAGTTCTTACTGGAAAAGAAAGTTGTGAAGGAGGGGATTCGCTACTCCCAAGTCCCAAGACAAACAGGGTCTAAAGGGAGCAAATGGCCCTCAGTCACCTCAATGTACAAAGCTCAAATGATGGGGTTGAAGATGAAAGAGATTGCAAAAACGTAATAAAAAGAAATGCTAAGCTAAGAAGATAAAACTGTGAATTAACAAAAACTAGTAACAAATTACAAAAAACTGCTTGCAAGAATAGATAGAGGAAAACTCACAAATTCTGCTTAGGGAAGGACAAAGTCGCGGCCAACAGACGCCAACGCGTCGCACAGACGTTTGCACCCTACACTATCATCCTTGTCAAATTAGGAGCAGAAACCAAAGAACCAACAAGCACCCACCTCTTCAAATCCAAAAACCCAAGACGAGGAAAAGTGTTGGGGTTGTTTCAGAGCTTGCCTTGGTCAAACCCTCATTTTGGTGTTTCCACCTCCACAGACAGCCACATACATAGAAAAATAGACAAGACATATATTAAAGTAGACGAGACGTGTGATAAAGACAAACCCCACTATGGATGAGAACTTGTATCACAAATAAATAGACAAGACAAGATATAATAGCAAATAGACAAGACGATATAATGCAACAAGAGAGTGTTACCAACAGTCTGTGGCTCCCTCTTGGTTTGATAGATGAGACGGTGAATGCTTGCAAGAGAGCCTTGGTTGTTGACGCACGTGAATCCAACAAAGCTTCGTCATAGAGAAGAGATGTAGAAGAGAAGAGAGTGAGAAAGCAAGTTGCAGTGAGTAGAAGTGAGAATGAATTGCAAGAAAATGAGAATGAATGAGAATAGAAGTGAAAAGAAGAGTTTTGTGAGGTTGCATAGGTGGGAAAAGCCATTGCACTCGTGATTCTACCACGACGGTGTGTGTCATGGGCAAAGGTCACAAGATTCCCTCATTTAAACTCGGAAAGTTCAGGGACGCTAGTGTGTCACGTAGACATCCGTGCACCACACAAGCATCCAACTCACAACCTTGCAAGAAATGAGGCGGCGAACTGCTAACGCTCTGTCATTGTCCCTTATGGAGTTGAAATCATGAAATTCCAACTCATAAGATTCTTATCATAAATGCGGCCAGGCGCCATAAATGCGGTGGGCTAAATGCGCAAGTGTGAAATTGCCATTGGGTGCAATTTTACAACACTACACAAGTATATGTGCACTATAGTATTTGGGAGACAATGCATATGCAAGGAAATGCAATGGTGTGGTCATCTTGTCCCAGCGATGATGAATGATTTTTTCAACACTTCAAAAAATGTTTCTTCGAGGTAATTCTCTTTTTGTGCTATTATGACCTTTATTTTTTCTATCATGGAGTCAATGCCATCATAGATTTCCCCCAAACATGGTCGATCTGCATCAGCAAACCTAATCATACTCATGATAGGCTCGGTGAAATTCAAAACATAGTCCACACAAGCCCACCAATCATCATCGAAGATCAATGGCTTAACCTTATGGGCCCTCTCTGAACTTGATTGCCTCCAAATACTCCATTGGTTGCTAATAACCATGGCACCCAATGCCTCTCACACCTTCACAAGTCGTCTAAAAACGATTGTGTGATGCAAATCGGGTCTCAGCAAGCTAGGATCATGTAAGACAAAAGTTAATAACACATTAAAATATTTAAATATATTATATAAGTATACATGGCATAAATAATAAATTAAATTAAATAACTAAATTAAATTTACCTTCAACAATTCCAATTTCAAGAAAGTCCTAAAAATGCTTTGTGACATATGGTGGTTTGTCACAAACATTTGGATCTCCTCACCCTCTTGCTAAATATCTTTCACCAACTCTATTTGAGTGCCAATTGCTTGCATCACCAAGTTAAGGGAGTGTATGGTGCATGATGTCCCAAAAATGTGTTCATACCTTTACTTAACCAAAGTACCTGCAGCCCTATAATTTTTTGCTTTGTCTATAATGATTTGAACAACATTCGCAAGACCCACCATCTCTATGGACTCAATGAGGATTTTAGAAATGAATTTTGCATCCTTGATTTACCCCTCACAATCAATTGCCTTCAAAAAAATTGGCCCTTTGAGGGACACTACAATAACATTTATTACATCAGAAACAATAGACACTCTTGTTACAATCCAAGAATGTAATGTCCCTTTTTTCAAGTTCCCTTGCTTTGCAATTGGCACTAACTTTATCGGTTTGTGTCAGCATGTTCAAAGGAGTTTTTTGGGTTTTTCCCAATGGTGACGGCTATTTTTAGTAACTTACTATTTTTAGTAATTTACAATCTTTAGTAACTTACTATTTTTAGTTCTAGTCGAGCTTCATTTGGACCAATTTAGTTTTTTGACTCACTATTTTTAGTATTTGGTCTTAGCTCCATTCATCCAACAGCATAGTGTAGAGTTTCTATTTCTGGCAATGGTGAGTTCTCTTGGTGGTTAAGATTAATATTTGTTATTTTGCCACTTAAGTTTTTAATGTTGCTATTTTAACTTAAATGAGGTGGGTGTGGGTCATAAGAGGCCCCCTTGGCCCAGTCAAGTAATGTTGTTTTTAAAAAGGGGCCAATGTTATTTCAATGACGCCTAGAAAGGGAGTTTATTTATCATTTTTTAAGGCTAATGTTATGCCTCATAAGGTGGGACGCCAAGTTTGGGTTTAATGTCAATTTTAAATAAAAAATGAAAAATCAAATTTTGGAGGCAAAAAGTTGGACGCCCCTCTTGGAGTAATTTCATGTCATTTCATAAAGTGAAATGAGAAGAAAAAAACATTCAAATTCAAATGCAAGTTGCCCTCACTTCTCCCTCACTTTATAAATATGAGTTTGAGCTCTCATTTGCATATGCATGTTTTGACAATTTAAGGAGATGCTGCTGGAATGAGCTCAAGGAATTCTTCTTTTGCTGGTTGAGGACGAAAACCCTCTTCTTGGTGGCTGATTTTGGTGGTGAAACATCCACCCTAGCTGGTTGGTGTTCTTGGTTTGATAGTGACAGCGATTTTGGCTTGACTTGGTGATTTGGGTTTGAAGAAGATGAAGATTTAGGAAGTTTTCTGATATGGGTGTTTAGTTTTTGGTGTGATGTGAGCTTCGTTGGAGTGTTGTTCAAGTTTGGTAGTGATTAGATGATTTTTCAAGGTGTTGGTGTGCTTTTTCTGTGATACTAGAAAAACAAAGTTTGTCCATTACTCAGTGGGACTGCCAAGTATCATTTTGGGTATTAATTCATTGCATTCCTCTTTGTTGGGCACCATCTTTTGAACCATTGCATGCAGGTTTTGATGGACTGAATTTTCTAAGGCAAATCACCCTCAAGGCAAGCGCCATTCTTTGGACACATGGGTTTTGTTGGTCACACAAATCTGCACTTTTTGGGTGTGGGATTTCCTATGTATTAAATCTGCATTGATTGCTTGTTGGCTCTAAGTTATTGGAGGATTTTGGAGAAGTTTGTTGATCATCTAAAGGTATTCTACAAAGACTAAGGTATGCGACAGTAAGTTTGCTAATTACATGTTGAGAATAATTGCACTTTTATCCAGGAGAGATAAGGAGATGTTATTTGCAAATCTCTTGCAGCATAGTGTTTCAGATAGCAAAGTTTGCAGATTTCTGAGATTGATTTGGGATCCTGGAAGTTGGTGTTGGGTATTCAAGTATCAATTGCTTGTGAATTTTAGTAATTTGCCTTTGAGAATAACATGGGACAGTAGATTTATGCACAATTGTGACTATCATGCAAGAGTTTTGACAGTGAAAGCAAGAATAATTGCACAGACTTCCCATATTTTATTAGAGTGGTGCAGCATGAACATGGTAGAGTGAAGCAGCTTTTTGGAGAGTTGACTAAAGAGTTGCAAAAGATTGTACTTTTAGTGAGAAAAGTAGGAGGTTAATTTTGAAGGTGTAAGGCAACATATTACATCAAATAGGACTCACAAACCTTGTAGATTGATTTGGGATCTTGGCGTCACATTGATTATTCAAACATAGAACAATTGGATGAGATTAAATTGCTTGAGGACAAGCAATTTCGGGAAGGAAGGACTTGTAATGTCCCTTTTTTAATCCATTCCAAGATTCTTGGAGAGCGTCAATTTTATTGAAATAGGTTTTTGATAATCGCAGACTGTTCCAGAAGTCAAGATGAATACAATGTTTTTTTCCAAGTGCAAATACAACTTTCAAGGAGCATTCCACACTTCTTGGAGGTTTCCAACATCCTTAGAGAGCGCCAACTTTCCTAAAACCTTGGGATGTGTTTATTCATTTATTTATTTTAAAGAACAGTGGTCTACTCATAAAGTGTGTTTAAAAGAAGGCCAAAAAGTGTCAACACTAGGCATAGGGTACAAGTGACTTAAAAAGTTATTATTTAAAAGTGACATTCAAATTGAGGATTATTATTATTGAGGGGAAAAGTGAATTTTTAAATAAAGATATTATCCAGTTGCCCCAAAGTTGCTCTAAAAGTGTCTATTTAAGGAGTTGTGAAGAGAAGAAAGGCTAAATATTGTATTTGCTAATTGCTCTGAGTAAGAACCTGAGTTCTCTTCATATTTCTTGAGGACGAAAAATCTCTTGGAATACTAGTTTTGAGGATGAAAACCCTCCTAGCTAGAAAGAGTGATTTCATCTATAAATCACTAGTGTGCTGAAGATATTGGAACCCCCAACATCCATTGGAGCAGTTTCATGCAGAGATTGCCTTTGTGCTGAATGTGAAGTTTTTTCAAATGGGTGTTGAAGATGGATTTTTTTTTATGTATTTTGATAGGTTAAAGTTTTTGGTGTTATTTGTTTGAGCTTTCAGTGGTTTTTGGAGAGATTGTGACGTGATCGAAGGAGATTCTAGAGTAGGACGTACAAGTAAATGTTGATTGTACCTTTCCTGCATGCCGCACCATTTGAGATTCATTTTAATTTGATGGTTTAACATATTATCTCTACTGTACCTGCTATACCAGCAACATTAAGTTTAGTTTCAGACCTGCTCATTGACTGATTTCTCATTCTGTCTGATGTTCATTGTGTTCATGGTGTTTTGGGGTCAGTTTTGGTGTGTTTTGTAGTAGTTTCAGTTTATGCATGTTGCGTAGTATGTTGAGCATACTCCTTGCAAGTTTCTAGAGTGTTATCAATACTGTTTCAGACCTGTTATTCAGTGTTTATCAATCTCAAAGGGAGATTACAGCATTGTATTTGAGTTTGGCAATGAATAATGGTGATTCTTGAAGGCAGTTGGTGTTTGTGCTTGTTGTACTTGATGTTTCTGAGCATGTTTCAAGTCTGATTTATATCAAACTTCACTAATAATTATATTTTCAATCACTTAGATGTTGTGGGGTGTGATTGGAGTTGATTTTAGTCTTAGTCAGTTTTGGGTAGTTTATATCAGCAGAATGTGTGGTGTTTAGAGTGACATCAGCATGCCTTCAGCTCTGATTTATCAATGTTAATAGCAGTACAGAGGGATATCAAACTTGCATTAGCACCTTACATCAACCTTATGAGGAATTCTTCAATTGGGAATTGGGATTATGATTATGTTGATTAATCAATGTTATTTGGCCTTATTTTGGATATTGTAGCAATCTGATTTTATAATCAGAACTTTTTATCAGATTAATAACAGCAGTATATCTCATATCATGTTGTTTTGAAATACAATTCATAACTATTTTGTAAACCTCAGATAGTAGTACCACCAAAGGGTTATCGTTTGCATGCATATCATATTGTAGTATTGGATAGTTTACGGCCGATCATTATTCAGCCCGTTTTAGCATTGAACAAGATGACATTATCGACCATTTTGGTCTGAGTCAAGATTAGACATCCTGCCAATGGCTTGCATTGCATTCACGCAGTTCACCATAGAGGTGTTGGTTAAGCCGGCTCAGCCGCCTGCTTATTTTGATCAGCTTACAGCATTCATTTTGTTTCAAGCATCATAGATAGTGTGTGGTTGAAGCATTGTATGCTCTCACCTTGCCCACTTTGGGATTTGGGTGATCAGAAAGTGTGGAAGCATTGCATATGCATTTCTATATTGCAAAAAATAAAAATAAAAGTAGGGTAGGTTGTTACATTAAATCCCTTCTAGACAGTTTACTATGGTATAGGGGAATGAATAGAATCAAATGGCAAGTTTAACTGTCAAAAAGAACTAATGGATGGAAAGGTGGCTATAGATCAATGATTGAAGAAAAGCCTAAATAACTTTAATTAGAAAGGGCATATTTCAAATGGATATAGGGGTAAACCACCTACTGGTGGAGGTTCCAACAGAATGAAATATTCCCCACTGATTTTTTTGTTTTTTTCCCAAGTATTTGACAAAATTCCCTCATTGGAATTATTGTTGTTATGTTTATAGTTTGTGCGATATTTTGTAATGATGATGCATTGCTTGCAAAATAATAAATTAGAGATTTACAAATATTCAAGGGATCCCTACTCACAAATATTTTAAACAATGTTTCCAATAAATGACAAAACATGCATTATTCAGATTTATTTTAAAATAAATGGAATACAATCTGACCTGGAATTGTCACTTTAAGAAAACATTATATTTGACAACAATATGATTGTGTTGAGTATACTGCTGCAAAATCATAGGGGGATTAAACAACTGGTAATACTCCTTTGATCCTTCTTACAAAAATGTGTCACAAATATGCTCATAAATCGCTTCAAAAGTCATCCAATAAATTGCCACAATCATCTCAAGAATTCTGAAAATGGCAAGTAGAATATTACTATTCACGCGCCCATTATTGGATAGGAATTCTGCACTATAGACTCACATCCACGATCCCCAAAAAGAACCCACGACTATTTACAAGGCGTCAAATCTCCTAAATGTGGGTGAAACTCATGTCTAACTCCCACCAAATTCCCGTCCCTTCTAGCACTACTAAAAACCTACAAATGAGAAAGAATGGCGTCTCATTTTATGCTGCAACTTTAGGGTCTCAAGGCATAACCCACACAATCCCCCTCACAATTTCGACTAGTGTTTGAACAACCTTCTTGTGTCTTGTATTTTCTTTCACATAAACATCATCTAAATAAACACATCCTCCAATCATTCCTCGCCCAAAAGACCATCTATGCAAACCATTTTTCACTGGAATCAACAACTATTTATCATGCAACTTGTTTGTCCTAAAAATAGATGGCTCCAATGAAGTAAATTGAGCACATCGCCTAAATTCCTATCTTTCTCCCTCGTTCATGACCTACTCGATATTCTCTACAAACCTCCATCTGAAAATATCAATAGTCTTCAAATTTTGAAATCTTCAATTACAATTTTCCAATCGCAAAATCTTCCAACACAATGGCAACTTTTGGATGAAATCGCTCAATTCACTAGGTGGGTTTTCATCCACAAAATGGATTACTACAAGGATTTTCGTCCTTTTGCTATAAAACCTAGGCTCTCTGAGAAGCCAAGGTTTGAAGAAGCTTTCACAATACAATATTTTCACCTCAATGTACTTCCTTTCCCCAAAACGCCTTTTATATTATTTACCCCACTTTCAAATTTCCTGCTCAAGTGACTTAATATTTTTTCTTTATAATTTGGGCTCTAACAAAAGTCACTTATAAATTAATTAAATATAAGTTGTTTAAAAATTAACTTTATTTCAACAACTTTGTTTAATTAATTAATTATTCCCTTTTTAACTTCCCAAATAGCCTACAAGAATAAAATAGGATAAAGACCTTCATTAACACTTAGACAGCCAAAGGGGGCATTATAGTCCTCCCTTCCCAAAATTGCTTGTCCTCAAGCAATGCCAACTCAATCCTCCAAGTCTCGTGAACTGACTTTTCGGCAAATACTAGGGTCCCAAATCAATCTCAAGAACTTTACACCATGCTTCTGATGCGCCACTCAAATAAGAACTAGAGTATCAATGTAAGTCTTCTATTTCACTTCCTGAAGCACAAAATAATAGCCATCCTAATGAACCCAACTAAGATACCTACAAGATATGGATTCTTCCCTTGTAAGATTAAACACCTCATACTATAGTGCTCTATAAAATCCTTTTTCCATTGTATCCTTATACATCATTTGGAATCCACTCAAATTACTCCCAAATGAGCAATAAACAAAAAATTGTATATCACTCACAATTCTATTAATGCAGATATCACCTCTAACTCTTTTGTCAATCATGACCCTGGGCATTTGGGAAAATAGTTTGTCCATCAAGTTAGCACAATACTCAATACGGGTTGTCTCGAGTTGATCTTCTCCAAAGATGCTATAAGCTATCTTCTCCAAGTACTGACTTAATCACCTTGGGCTGAAAATGTATTTGGGCAGCCATAAACCATTTGTATTTCCATCCAAACTAAAGGCATGTGGACTGAGAAATTTGATTTCTTTAGCTGAAATTGTTCACCAAATTAATTCCATGATTTAGTGGTCCACAAAGAATGATTCTTGCATTTATTCAAGTCTGAAATCAGCAGTTCATTAGCTGGTTTTATCAAAGTCAGCAACTTAATACTGGAATGACAGCTGCAATACTTAATTATTCTTATATGTGCAAAAGATGTGAGCAATAGAATATTGAGAAATGCATCTACAAGAGCTGGATAAACATCCCAATAGTTCACCATTTGGAGAATGCTCTTTCCCTTGATCAAAAGTGCCTACCAAACCACTTGTAAGTGTTTGTATGAAATTTCATGGTGTCTAACTTATATGGTAACAGCAGCATTAATGATGAATTATGTCCTATAGACCTCCTTGCAACCCTCTTCCTATCACTATTGACCATCCTCACAAAAAGTTGATGTTCTCTTGCATGAAAACTGATTATTGAGGCAACACAACCATTCTTATGCTTCCTCTTTATGTTAATCATGAGGACTTCTTCGAAGAGAGTAAAATAACATAATTCTTCATTCAATAGTAATGGTGTTCCCTACTTCTTGACAAGCTCAAACTTGTAAGTTTAAACACCATGCAAGGTTGATGCAATGCAAAACAAACTCCATCATGAAAGCGTGCCCTAGCTAGATTCAAAACATTGCATAACTTGATCTTAGACCACAAGTCAACCAGAGGAGGTGTCTTCAAGATGATGAAGTCTTCATGTACCATAACATCCCATGAGCAATCTTCTTCTACTACCTCACTTCTTTCTTCTTTATCAGGTGATCTACCAAGAGGATTACTAACAAGAATCCTATCGTGCTTGATCACATGATTTTGCATATCATCAGGATTTATTCTTTAGTATTCATTCGCAGCTTCGTGTGAATCAAGAAACTGATCATGGTGGGAATCCCTATTCATCTATATAACACTACCAATCTTTGGCAGTCCATAAACTCAACCACGAGGCACTACCTCAAACCTGAAAACTTCACTTGGATCCCATATCATAACTTGATCTCAGACCACAAGTCAACCAAAGGAGGTGCCTTCAAGATGATGAAGTATTCATGTACCATAACATCCTATGAGAAATCTTCTTCTACTACCTCACTTCTTTCTTCTTTATCAAGTGATCTACCAAGAGGATTACTAACAAGAATCCTATCGTACTTGACCACATGATTTTGCATATCATCAAGATTTATATTTTGGTCTTCATTCACAACTTCATATGAATCAAGAAACTGATCATGGTGGGAATCCCTCTTCATCTGTATGACACTAACAATCTTTGGTAGTCCATAAACCCAACCACAAGGCACTACCTCAAATCTGAAAACTTCTCTTGGATCCCATATCCTGTGATTGTCACCAACTGTGTTAATTCAGGAAATGTTTCAGCACTCCTCACAAAAAGCAGATTGTCAAAAGATACTTCTACATCCATTTCAAAGATTGGGTTATCAAAAATTGGAAGTTATTTCCATCCTCTTGTTTAAACCAATCTTCCTGTTGTCCCAACTCTATACCTGCAAACTTAGGAAACTGTTCTAAATCAAAATCTTCTTGGAGCCTATCAAGCTCATCAATCACCTACTTCATTTCTTTAGCCCTTTACTCATTTTCTCACTCCTTGAATTGTTCTGCAACATCAAGCTGGTTTTCTGCTTCTAGAAGTGCCATTTGGGTACTTTCTAATGAATCCTTTGTTGATTTAAGCTCAAAGCTCAGCTCATCAACTTCTCTTTCTTTTCCTTTCAATGCATCAAGGGTCTCTTCTACAAACTTGATGGTATGATCCCTGTCTCAGAGTAAGTGTAGATAATTTGATTTCATCGTTTCCAAAGCAACTTTGACTGTTTGCAAATATGCTAAAGTGGATCCTCCTTCAATGCCTTTTTGTCTCTTCTCAATTTGGGCCTTCCAAATGAGGTCTTCAATGAATTTATGTGTGCTATTAACTCTTGTCAAAACTTGTACTACTTTCTCTTCTATGACCAACAATTGATTCTTCAATTCTTCAATTCTCTAGGCCTTTGATATATACCAACAAAGGAACTTGGCTCATCACACAACAAGATTCCTGAACTGTTTTCATTTGTAGCTACAAAATCACCTTCATAACCAGCTACCTCTTTAATTGTTGAATTGCAATTTCCTTGAATAGATGATAGGACAAGACTATGCTCAAGCAACAAATCATCAAGAAAGTCCTTACCTCCAACTACGAAACTGGCATTTGCTTCAAACTCAGTGCTTTCAAGAAGACTAATGTACTCCTCTTCCCTTGCAGATGCACTTAAAAATTTGGCTTCACAATCTTGTTCAGCTAAGGCACCCTCTTGTTGCACATTCTGAAAGTTTACTATATATGTACTTTGCATTGAGGTAGTCTTTCATATCCTGGTCTAAGATTGCTCGAGCACTTATCTTCTTTTGTTGTGATATCTGTAAGATCAACACCATCATTCATTCTTGATCTTCTTATGTAGTCATAAAGGCACATTTTGCTTGGATGCTCTATTTCAAGTAACTTCGAAAATTCATCCAAGGAAACTTGGTCTTTGAACTGCTTAGGTAATTTAAGCAATCTCACATTCGTATTTCCCTTATTCTTTTCCCTTATCATTGTTGTTAGGTCATTCTGATATTCTCCAAATACTTACAATAGTTCAATCATGGATTCTGAAAATGTCTTCATCTTCCTTTAGCCCCTAAACACTAACCTACAATTTTCTGAAATCAAACTACAACTGCTGAAACTAATCTGTAGCAACTAACATTAGCAAGCAAATAGTTGATCACTAACTCACAACTGTTAAAATCATCATGTAACCAAATAAACACCAATATACATCTAATGAATGTTAACATGAGAGCAATATTGATTTCCCAGAAAGCTAGTAGGAATTGTGCTCTGATACCACTGAAATATTTCCCACTCATTTTTTGTGTTTTTCACAAGTGTTTGATGAAATTGCCTCACTAGAATTATTTCTGTTCTATTTGTAGTTTGTGTGATATTTTGTAATGATAATGCATTGCTTAAATTTGTATGCATGCTTTGTCATTCAGCGGATTCTCTGCAAGCCCAGACTTGACAGTCATGTTAGTCTTGTTGAATGGTGACAGATTTTTGGGGATCCATCTAAGCCCAACTTTGACAAAGATGGTGAAATTTAAAGTCCAGATGTTATTACTACTAGTGATTTTTTGGATAAGCATGGCATCCGGTGGTATAGATATGTCTGTTACAATGTTTTTATCTGGAATACAAGATACTTTTAACCCAGGACTCCTAGGGCATTACTCTCCATATTCAGATACCGTAACAAATCTCAAAATATCAAGCTGCAAGCATGAATAGCAAGAATAAGTCCACAAAATCCATCCAATCCCTTGAGCTAAGTAATGTCCAAAAATTCATTTTTTGGATAAGTATGCCATCTAGTGCTATAGCTATGTCTGTTACTCTGTTGCTATCTGAAATATACAATGTTTTGAACCCAGATCTCCTAGGGCATTCCTCTCTATATTCGGGTATTGTAACAAGTCTCAAACTATCAAGCATGAACAACGAGCATAAATCCACAAGCTTGGTCCAATACCTTGAGTTCAACGCAAATAAACCCAAAAATTCATACTTCACATTAATAATGCTAAGGTCACAGGTATGACATTGTACAACAAACATGAGCCAAGAAAGAAAAGGTGCATTATCCAAAATCATTCTTCGGTGAAGATAAAATATTCTTAAATTGCGGCAAAACCATTACTAGGCTTCCATTTTCTAAGTAGAGAGATTCTATACCTTTGAAAATTAACAAGAGGATTGACCATACCAGATCAGGTAGGAATGTGCCTATTGCAACAAGTAAACTAGATGCAGCTCATTGCCTATCAGTATCCAAATCCACAAACTTTGAATATTCAGGTATTCCTCTCTATATTCAGGTATTGTAAGAAATCGCAAAATATCAAGCATGAAGAGCAAGCATAAATCCATAAACTTGGTACAATCCCTTGAGTTCAATGCACAAGTAATTTCAAAAAAGTCATATTTCACATAAATAATGCTAAGCTCACAAGTATGACATTGCACAACAAACATGAGACAAGAAAGAAAAGGTGCATTAACCAAAATCATTCTTCAGTGAAGATAAAATCTCCTTAAATTATGGCTAAACCACTACTAGGCTTCCATTTTCTAGGTTAGAAAGATTCTATAACTTTGAAAATTAAAAGGAAGATTGGCCATACCAGGTCAGGTAGGCGTGTGCCTATTGCAACAAGTAAACTAGATGCAGCCCGTTGCCAGTCAGTATCCAAATCCTGAAATTGACAGATGAACAAAATTCTTAAAACCATAGAAAAAATTGCATTTTGGAAGAATTAAAAGAAGGCTAGTACTAGTTATTTTGAATAACAAAACTAGCACACAATCTTGGAAAGACAATATTTCATTATTTAATTATAATGTGTTGGAAGAGGTTCATATCCAACTCTCTTAAACTAACGCAGTAAAGTTGCAATATCCCTACTCACAATTTATGCACACAAGATATTTTGAGCATACTCAGCAAGTTGAAGGCATTTACCATACACCTAAGCATACAAATGATGTAACCTACATATTTCAATGCCTTACAAGAAATTATTCTTGTTCAAAGAGAGAAGCTAATCCCTACCAAAATTACAAAGAAACAATGCAAAGCAATGTTAAAAATGGAAAAGCATTCATATGAACAAATAAAAATGAACATGCATTTTTATGGACAACCATAAGAATACAACATTCTATGATGATATTCAAGACATGAACATGAAAGTTAAAGGTCAAAGGCCTGATAAGGGCACAATTTTTTGATGCACATATACATTTATTTCAGTATGAAGAAGACCACTTTTTGAACCATCGATGGACTGATTAGAAAGTTTCATTTAAATAACACTCACCAAACTGAATTATGACTACACCTTCAAAATACAAAGAGATGCTAATCAAAAAGCATAAGCACAGTTCTAGAAATGTACACGTACATTCCTTGGTTATGCTGTAAACAAAAGCACCTATTGAAATCAACACAAATACATACAAGATACCAGATAAAGATACTTTCTTAAGCTATCTATGAAGACTCATACATTCAGGAGGTAACCACCGTTCCCAACAATTCAAAATCTTAAATGCATGAGTGAAATCAGAATCATACTGATATATTTTAAATGGTGTGCATGTTACTATTTATTTTGAAACTGCCATAAACCTAAAAACACAGAAAATGGAAAAACTGAAATTTGGAGCCACTCAAATATTTAAACTGAAGTTGTTAATATGTTTCAGCTTTTTATAAACTGAAATAAAAAGAGTTTAACTCTTGTTAGAAAACAGAACAAACATTACATAAAAAGGCAAATTACTTATATTCTTGAGAGGGCATGGTTGCTAACTAGGCCAGGGGTTAACATCGATGCTACCAAGGCAAACTTAAACCTGTGTACAAAGAAATATTTTTCCAAAAATGCACAACAGCTTAAGGCCTAAGAGTGCTTTATGCATCTAATATTCAAGCTTTTTGAATTTTTCTATACCTAAAGAATCTTACAAAACATCCAAGTGTAATGTCCCCTTTTGGGATTGCCCAAAATCTTTCCCTAGAATCACAAGTTACAATGTAGTTAGGGTTATAACTTACCAATGAACAATGAGCCATACTTAGCTGCAAACAAAGATCATCAGCCTCTTTTTCCTTGTCTTCAACATACTTGAATGCACGATCTTTGTCCATCAGCAATTGCAAGTAATCTGATTTCATCAATTCCAATGCTTCTCTAATAGTATACAACTGATTAAGAGTGACTCCACTTGCTACTCCTTTCTTTCTTTCCTCAATTTGAGTCTCCTAAATGAGCTCGTCAACGTATTTGTGAGTATCATCTGCCCTTGTTAACACTTGTGCCACTTTTTCATCAGTAACAACCAGCTGGTCTTTCAAATCTTGTAATGCCAATAGCATTTGATCAAACTCATCAAGGTGATTAGGGCTGCCACACATTAAATTTTCCGATTTACTTTCATGTGTAGAAGCCATATCATCTCCAAAATCAGTTTTTTCATTAGATGGTGTCTTGCAATCCTCAAACAAAGAAGATGGGACAGTGTTATGATCAAACATATTATTCTCAAGAGTATTTATCTCCTCCCCACAAGGCTTATCAAGTTCAATCTTTATATCACCGACATAAAGACTTTTGCATACCTGACTTGTAGAAACATCAAGAGGTTCTTTTTCCTCATTGTCCTTGGTATTACCTTGTTGGTAAAAGTTAGAACTTAGAACACATTGTGAAAATCATTCTTTTGATTGTTTGTCCCTTCATCCTCATTTGCTGATTCAATGAACTTCGAATCAGCAGATCGTTCATCCTCAATGCTATCATAAAGATCAATGCACCCCATTTTGCTGATGAAATACATGAAGAACTAACTCCATCTTCAATATTTGTAACATCAGAAACATTGGGAACATTTTCAGCCATTTGTATTTCTTTTACAGCCTCTTCTTCTTCAGTCCTATTCACCTTTTCATCCATGCATTGGTGGTTAGGCTCCCGAACTACTCTACAAGTGAAACAACGATTTTTTCTTCTAAGCTCATTCCTGCTGATTTCGTTTTCCCTTGTATTAAGAAATTATTTTCCTTTAGTCTTTGCTCTCTCCTCATCTCCAAATTTATCAATAGCAGTTACATGCGTGACAAGGCAGTCATTCTGATTATGAGATCTACCCCTGTGTGGTCTATGCTTCCACCTAAGTTCCTTGTAGTCATGAAAGATATTTCACTCCGAAAATCAGCACTTGATTCTTTCCAATCTTGTAAAATTTGATCCTCAAATTCTTGTACTATCAAAGCTCTAGAATTCTGATTTTAACCCCTATAGTCTACAAAATCATTACCATTTCTAGAATTTCTTTCTTGCCCATTGTACCCATCAACACATTGGGTCATTAAAACACTCAATCAAGCTAAATTCTGCTGTAATTCCCTCTGACCTCTAGCAAAATCATTTAAAATCTCTTGTGTGTTTTGTTTCTTGTAGTCTCCGGCTGCCATGCTACAAACTGAGACTCAACCCAGCAGGCTGCAGAAAATTAACTGAGCTCTGATACCAATGAAATGTTCAACCCCAAATTGTAAATAATTTTTTTCGATTTTCACTAATCAGGCTATTCAGGCATTTCATCAAACAGTTCTCCCAATTGCCCTGCTATTGTTCTGAGTTTGTATTCAATATATTTCTAACATCTTGATGATTGCTTTGATTGAAACTTTCATAATTTAGACTTTTCCACAATCTTTAGGTATGTAATAACATATACAATAAACAGATCAGCATGTGAAGTTATTTCATAGGTTATAGAATGATAAGCAGCAAACACTCTACTATAATCTTCTTGAGTTCTGGTATGTTTACATAGAAGAGATAAATGCTAAGCCATACATGCATATATATAAATTCTCCTCCAGATTTAAAACACAAGTCAAAGGTTATACTTGGGTATTAAAGAGATAGATACAAACCATACAGATACGCAGCAGGAGCAAACATTTGGAAATTAACATGTAATCTTCTTATTCAGAAAATAATAAATCATACATGCCAATTAATGCTGACCTCCTCCCATATAAACTGAAGACGCTTCTTAATTCTATGTCTTTCTGTTAAAGAGCCCGTAATATATATTCTTTAGCCAAATTCAAAGATTTCATATTGAGTAATTACCTCCAGCTGTCAGTAGGAATAGCGACATACTCCTAGCAACTGTGGCTCCCGAATATACTAGAAAATTGAATAGCAAACTCCTTTAATACACGACGGTAGCTCTAAACTTCCCGAACTCCAAGCAATGCCCGTGTGTTATACACCAAAGTGCTGGAATATAAATTTTGGTCCCCTCTAAAATATGCACGGCTCAGATAGTATTAATTCTACTGCTCAATAATTCACCTTCAACGAATGCATCTTCAAGCTGCTCCCGAATTAATAATGAAGTATCGGCAATTTTGAGGAAAGGAGCATTTCGGTCCTTCAATGTTCTAGGACTTCTTTATTGCTTTTTAATCTCCACAGACGTCCATTTCTTACCAAATAGCGGCTTCCCCTGTAGCTTCAGTATACATTCCTACAGGCAATTCTTGTTTGTAGGGTGGTAATTCAACAATCTTAGACTTCCATGCTTCCTTATAGGTAACGGTTGTTGTGAAATGTAACGATACTGTACATAGCAGCACCAAATTGTTATTTAAACTTCCACGATTCTCATTGATCGACAACTTTAGTGAATCACGATTTCTTCATGTTAGTGTTTCTTAGATCAGATTAGATAATATATTATTCAATATAAATGCAACACATAAGACAATGAACACAACAGGATACCATGGGAAAACCCTCCTCTTGAGGGAGAAAAACCCAGCAAATGATTCTCTTATATATGGTGATACAATAACAGAATTCTGCTTACAAATCAGGCCCAACAATGGCCAATGCTTGTTTGAAGTATTCGCCTTCCTTCTTAATACAGAGAACTGACTTCTTACATGAATTCGGACTGCTGCTACAGAGATGATGATCTGCTGTTCAAGTATGAACTTCTTCTAGGAATGCGAACTTGATATCTGCTGTTCAAGTATGAACTTCTTCTAAGACTGCGAATTTGATCTGCTCTTCAATATAATAGCGAACTTCTTGATGATATGAATTGTGTGTAATAACCAAAAGTAACCTTGTATATATATCTTCTTGGCGCCTCTTCATTTAGGTCGGCCTTTATACAAATAATAATAAATGAATAAATATAACTTAAGTCGGCCAGTCAACAAGTAAATGATATAACTCAAAATAGGGTCGGCCCATGCTCTAGTTGATATTTAATATAATTCTCTTGGGAAGTGCAGACCGACGCTGTACTAACATCAACACTTCATTGCCTTGTTGGCTTTATATATAAACAATGGGAATTATATGGTCACAATAAACTTTAAATGCATTGGCAAAAGAGTTTCCAAGCAACTCCACAATTCTTCTACATAAACTCCATAGACCCGACACTTCCAAGACTCCCAATATTATCTATATTGAATCCCGTCTTTCCTTAACCATGAAGCAGCTTCCAATGTAAGAGTTAGAGGCGACAAAGAATTATTTTAAAACTTCTAAGAAATGATGGCAATATAAGTCTGAACGCCCAAACAAGTTTACTCTAAGATTCGGCAAGTATATAAAACTTCTTTACACATGATTGAAGATGCATCGTCTTGTCTTGTGCAATGGTCAATAGACGGCATCCTGCTACCAGGGAAGAAACGAAGTCTCCAAATTTAGTGACAGTTCATATACTTGTGCAACAGCTTCAAAATACAACCTCTAGAATAACATATCATATGCCTTTCATAATAAAAGAAAGCGATGTGCATTAGTCGATAACCAGATGCAATGATCCTTCAAACTCGAAATTACTCTATTGAGACCAAACCGACTCCCCAGATGATCTCTTTCAACCACGTAGGCAATTAAACTGATGCCCGGGATGTCTTTCTCAACATCGAAGGTATTAGTTCATCAGTAATTTTCATTTCCATGGGTTTTCCTTCTGGAAAAGTCCTGCAATCTCCAAAGAAAATACACGCATAATCTCCCTCTACCTTCTCCATCGACTATCTTCACCTCACCTGCATAACCACCATCAGTTACGAATGAGTTTCCTAAAATTTCTTTTTATTCAAAAGATTCTCCAGCCGAATGTCATACTTCCTCCGATGCACAGAAAGGACAAAAGATTAAAGTTATTTTTTTAAAATTTCTTTTAAAGTCTCCTTGTGTCCCCTTAGTGATAATAAATTAATGCTTTGCAGGGTTCAACATTAAAACTAAGCATCAATTTATTATTTTCTCCCCCCATAGACAAAAGCTAAGAAGCGACATTACACTAAACGTTGACGTTCGAGCAGAGATTCCCTTCGATCAGTTCAATAATGCTAGAAAGAAATGTGGGCATGATGGGAGACGGCGTTTGCAACGAGTCAATAAAGATCTTCAATACAAAGTCAGCAAGCTCTCACTCCCTAGATTTGACGGTTTAGGAAAGGTTACCGCATGTGCATGGGTCCAAAAGATAGATACATACTTCTCCCTCAACCCTATGACTGAAGACGAAGCTATCAAGTTTGCCATTCTACATTTGGAAGGTGTGGCTCCCGAATGGTGGCACCATTGTATTGTGACACAAGGGTTTGACCTTGTTACTACATATGCTGATTTCACACAAAAGATTATGGAGCAGTTTGATAGAAAGGATCCAGAGGTGTACTTCCAAGATTTAACAAGTGTAAAGCAGCTCAGGACAGTGGATGATTATGTTTCAGAATTCCAAAGGCTAGCTATTATGGTTCCAGATGTTTCCAATAAGAGACTCATGTTCCTCTTCATTGAATGGCTATCAGAATCTTACCATGGTTTGGTAAGAGCTTTAGAGCCGACTTCTTCCATGCTATTTGAATGGCCTTGAACCTTAAGGACTCCACCACAAAGAGTAAGCCTATGATCAAGAATGCACCAATAAGACAACCAAAGAATCCACCCCACGAGATTACTCCTCAACCGACGAACCCACCACCATGATCTCACAAGATGGACGTGTCTAGGAATGAGCTACGAAGAAAGGGATTGTGCTACCATTGCAAGGAACCTTGGGCACGAGATCAATTGTGTAGGGGAAAAGGACAAATCCACTATATTGAAGTAACCCCTGATGATGATGCTAAAGAAGGGGAAGGTGAATTCGCAAACCTTATTGATGAGGAGGTGCACGTAGAGGCACTGGCAAGAGGACATTCGGGAGGCGCCCTTGCATCACTTTCAGAAGCACCTCGGTACCACTCTCTCCCCATTAGAGGGGACTTACACGAACAGAGGGTAACAATATTAATCGATAGTGAAGCCACCCATAATTTCATTGATGAAGGGCTAGTGGCTAAGATGGGCCTTAAGGGCGAAAGATTTTGAAGGATTTAATGTGACAATCGCAGATGGTTACACTATTCCATGCAATTGTCGGATTCAACAAATGGAGTTGACCATAGGAGGACACAAGATGCGGGATGATTTCTACATAGTTGGCATTGGAGAGACAGATGTGGTCTTGGGAGTGCAATGGTTGCACTCGCTTGGGTTGTACACGACAAACTATCAAAATCTGGAGTTGAAGTTCAAAGCTAACGGAAAAGAGGTCGTCCTTCGAGGATTCTCCAAGGTAGGCCCCAAGGAAGTCTTGACTAAGGCAACGGAGAAGGCGTGGACAAGAGTGAAGACATTCAAAGATCCGGATCTGAAGTTGCTTGAGGGCAAGCAACACCTGAGCGAGGAGGACTGTCATGTCCCCATTACTTGATGAGGCCCCATTTCAAATAAAGGCGGCAAAATAGTGTTTTTTAAAACTTCTGAATTTAATAAATAAATATTTAAATATAATATTAAATAATAAATTTAAATTATTAAAAATAATATTTAAATTTGCTTTCTAGCTGACCTCCTTGGGTCAGTGACTTCTAGCATGTATTTATGTTAGTTTTGTTGAAGCTTTTGTATCATCTGGAAATCATGATTTGAATAGAGTTGGTGTCTAATAGGGATGGAAACCTCTGTGAGCCCACAACTAGGTGAGATGCCCACCTCATCCTAGCAAATCGTGACCCAGTCTCAATCCGCAAACATTCTGAGTTAATTTCATTCCATTCATTTCTAGGTACTGAGCGGGCTGGTGTGAGATTTAATCGTTTTGGCCGAGCCTTTGACTCTGGCTGACTTAATCATTTCCATGAGGTTCTTATCGAGACATCGCCTCTTATTGTGGCTATTGGCGGACCGTTTCCAACCTATGTGCTCATTTGTGGAAGACAGCCTAAGGAAATCATCATCGCGCAAGGAGCTCAAGTCTGAGCGAGTAACATCTCCAATCATCATTTTTGCATCATTAAGGGACAGAATCTATCCATTCGCCCAGGAGGTAACAACGAATGCATCGTCCGACGGGATTACACACCATATCGTCAGCTCAGCGCCACTCCACAAGCACTCGACTAAGTGGAGTAAGCATCCGGAAACCATCGCAGGAGTAATTTGTATGTTCCGACACCCTGAAGGATCGCACCTAGTCCAATATCCTCAGAGGCATCAGGTGGCAACGATACCAATCGTATGTGTATACTTGGGTGATCTCCTGGGGATATCCATTTTGGGATATGTAGTAATCGGGTCTGTAAGATCGAGTTTATCCAATGTTTCCTCATTACTATATAATTTGGTAATCATCTGTGCATGTGAATCCTCGATCTGTGAATATTGTCCTCCTATAAATGAATTTTTTGTTCCAAGCGATTTATGGTGATTCTGCAATGTCTGTTATTATTTGAATTTGTGGTGTATCCATGATTTAAATATGCATGTGTTGTATTTATATCTGGGTATACTGTGAGCCAATCCCGAGCGGATTATCTTTTTACTATTAATCTCAGTTGACAATCTAAATCAAGTGAACCCTGTTCTGGTCTAAATTCACCAAGCTATCTTTTGTGGTTTAGTTTCCTGAATCTGAGTATTGTGTTTTCTGTC
Source organism: Sequoiadendron giganteum (assembly GCA_007115665.2). Lineage (NCBI taxonomy): Eukaryota > Viridiplantae > Streptophyta > Pinopsida > Cupressales > Cupressaceae > Sequoiadendron > Sequoiadendron giganteum. The sequence goes on along the minus strand of CM021106.1, from coordinate 381,189,430 downwards.
AGTATTCTGCTTTTTGTGTGAAGTAGGACACCAGGCATCTTACAGTAATGACCTAGGGTTATTATAAATATGTCCTAACCACTTTATCAGGTGCTTAAAGTTAATTCATCAAGAAAACTACTACACAAAGCAGTAAGCAAGCAATATCTCTGATGGCTTCAGTTGATAACAGTAATTCAATTCCAAAATCAGAACTTAACACGGTCAACCAATTCCATGAATATCTAATACAATGCTGAGTAGCACGACCTAGGGTTTTCCAGCAACGTACATGATTTACAGACTGAAAGAATAATGATTACTTGATGCCCAAATACCTCATGAAGGAACTTTCCCAAGGATGGTGGTTTAAGTCATGAACTCCTCAACAGATGCCTTTAATATCGCTGCTTTCCTTTCTGCTCGGATCTAATGTCTTTGCTTGCTGCCAATCTGCAAATGCTTAATGTGCCAGGTGCCACTCAGATTTGTAGGGAAAATATGCATAATAACTCAAATTTCTTCTTCCCAACACCCTTACGTCAAAAGGAAACTAGGCACCAGCACTGGAAGGATTTAAATCTGATCGTAGACCTGTAATTAAGTGCAAACTAGTTGCCAACAGGTCAGCCCAAATTAAGTGGTAAATGAATTGCTTATATAGGGTTTGTGTCCTACCTGGAGCCTTCTAAACTGAGGGTATTGTTTCAGCCAGGATGCGTGCCAAATAGCAGATTTTTGGAAGGATAAAACTGATAATGAAAATAGCAAACTTTCCTCTTCTTATACCCATTAGATGATGCACAACAGGTTCGCCCAAAGTTCCCCAGCAAGGCAGGTCGCCCCTAGTATGAATTTTATTATTATTTATTAAAATAATTAATATTATTATTTTTAATTAAAATAACTAACATTATTATTATTTTTTTAAAATAAGAAATATTATCATTTTTTTAAAATAAGAAATATTATTATTTTTTTAAAATTTATTATAGTGTTAATAAACACTTTTGTTTATAGTAACAAAATTGGTGATGGCAAAAATTAGCGAGGTGGCGCAGAGCGAAGATTGTGAGGTGACAAAAGGCGAGGAGCAGAGGTCTGAAGGCTAGAAGGCATTGCAAGGAAGAAAGCAGGGGCATGATATGCCAAAGGAGGACAACAGATATCAGTGGGAGCAAGCATTGGAAGCAGAAACTCGAAGCAAGGAAAAATGGAGCGAGGAACTGAAGCGAACGGTTCCTTTCGAAGAATTCAAGGATAGGATCAACAATGGATGGTCGGCATACAGGAAAACGGGAAGGAGTCCAGGAACAGAAATGTATAGACCCCATTGGGTGCTGGAGAACGATATATGGGTGGATAAATGCCATCCTTACTATCAACCCAGGTATCGACCGGAAGCCGAATATAAGCGAAGGAGGAATCGTGTAAGGCAGGGTCAAGGGCCTCCATGGTTGAGACCTAACCGATACTCTAAGGCAAATGATAACTGGGGAGGAAATTGAGGATTCAACAGAGGAGGCAGGCAAAATTTCCAAAGATCGAATGGGTGGTTTGGGAAAAAGCCAAGGGTGGACAAAGACATGACCAAAAACTGGCGCTAGGAAGATCACAAAAGGGCTCCACCAACCAAGTCAGACATGGATACTGGATCGGCAAAACAGGGTGAAGCGGATAGTGGTAAGTCCCTAACAACCCCGATACCCTCCTTTTGTGTAAATAATGAAACTTTCAAAAGAACTCGAGAATCACTACAAGAAATTGGATTGTTTGTTAAATGGGGGGGTGAAGGCCATAAGAGCCAAACAATAATCGAAGATTGGTGTAGTAAAACTTGGGGTGAGGAAATAATAGTGAAAGCCCTTGAAAATAATTGGTTTCTGATAACATTCCCTGATCAAAAGAGTAAGACTAAGGCCCTAGAAACAGGGCCTTATTTCTTGGATGGAGCTAAGTTGCATCCTATAGAATGGCAACCGAATTTTGACCCAAGGAAATTATGGATTGAGGAGAGCGAGGTGTGGCTGGGACTATACAATTTACCCTCGAAGTATTGGATGGAGGAAACCCTAAAGGAGATAGGAAGACAGATAGGCAAACTACAATGTGTAGATAACGTTCATGAAAGACCTAGGAAAAGGGTCTTACTTTCGAATATGCGTATCAATGGCTCAGGGTATAGAATTGCTGAAGGTGGTAGATCTCATTTCAGAATCGGGTTCCTGGAGACAAGAAGTGAGTAGGGAAGATAGCCTACAAATCTGCCCTAAGTGTAAATCAATGGAGCATGGAAAGAATAAATGTATAGAAAGGGGTGAGGTCAGCAATACCACTCTATATAAGGGGGAGAAAGAGCCAGAAAAGAAGAAGGAATATAATTTGGAGATAAGGCCACCAATCGAATATTTGGAAAAGGAATTGATAAAGTCTATAAGACCACCAAAATCAGAAACTAAGGAGGTAGGGCTGGGGGGAGGAAACTCAATGTATCCATAGGAAGAGGAGAGTCAAAAAACTTATTGGCCAGTTCAATATGAGCAGACATTCATCCCGGGCTCGGATCCCCAGTTTGGGGAAGGCTTTCCTCACCTCACAGACATCAGGATTGAGAATCAGTCGATGGAAATCAAATAAAGGAGGCGGATTGATCTAGAGCTAGATGATCCAAAAGCAACACAAATGAAGGAACTCACCAGTTACAAGGATCTAGTGGAAGGTGTGGAAGAAGGTCAGGATCAGGGAAGTATGGGATCAGAGTCAGACTGTGATGAAAGCTTTGAGGAATATCAGGAGGGCATACTAGCCGAGAGAGGAATTGAGCAAATCCCCTCGGCCAGGAAAACGCCAAAGATCAAGTCCGTCGGGCAAAGAGGACGCAAATCCAACAAGGAAAAACTGACAGTGGCAGGATCAGCCAAAGGCCAAACAAAACTGGGCCAAACAATCCTTAGAAACGGGAATGGGCTTCCCCTTCCCGGGGAGCCATGAGAATCATAAGCTGGAATGCTAGGGGCTTGAACGCCCCTAGCAAGTGGCGTCACTTCAGGCGCCAAGTAGACAATAGTAAACCAAATGTGTTGCTTATCCAGAAGACAAAATGGAGTAGGGAGGAGCAAGAGAAGCGGATGAAGTTTTGGAAAGGATGGGGAGGGATTCTTAAAGAGTCAAATGGGGCTTCTGGTGGCTTGGGAATAGTGTGGAACCCAACCACGATGTGCTATAACCTCTTAGAAGAGAATCAGAATTGGCTGATGGTATCAGTAAGGACATACCAGGGGAATGCAAAATTCAAACTAATCAATGTATATGGTCCTATAGCCACAGCGGACAAGAGGAACCTCTGGCCAACAATCTCAACATCCTTGGGACAGTTAAACGATGAAAGAATCATAATCGGTGGGGATTTCAATGCCACCTTGAATAACTTGGAGAAGCAAGGTGGGATGAGAAATCTAGCAAGATCTCAAATGGACTTCCAAGACTTTGTGGATAAGAATGTGTTAAGGGAGATACCAACAAAAAATGGGTATACACCTGGACAAACAGAAGAATGGGCCATACTGGAATAGCAGAGAAATTGGACAAATTCCTGGTGGTCGGGGATTGGAACCAGGGGGTGAATTTGATGGAAGCCTTTATTCTACCCTGGAGCAGATCCAACCATTTTCCGATCCAACTTATAATTCAGACGGATAAATTTAAGGGTAGTTCGCCCTTTTGATTCGAAAAAATGTGGATGAGAGACCCAAATCTCCTAGAACAGATCTCGATATGGTGGAAGGAAGTTTGGATTGGTAATCACTCACACTTATTCTCCTTCCAGGAAAAACTTTCCCATATCGAAGATAAATTACGAGTCTGGAATAAGGAACACTTCAAAAACATTTTTGAAGAAAGTGACAAGATAGAGAGTGAGCTCAGGTCTTTAAATGAGAAAGTAATTGAAACAGGTATGGGGCATGAAGAATTCCTCAAGGAAAAGGAATTGTTAGGCGCTCAATCCGAGATTGTGGCAAGAATGGAATGCTATTGGAAGCAGAAATCCAAGGAACAGTGGCTCCAAGAAGGTGACAGAAATACCAAATTTTATCACAATTCAACCCTGGTCAAAAGAAATACAAGCAAGATCACGGAGCTGGTCAAAGAAGATGGGCCCCTCACCAGATCTAAGCAGGAGATCAGCCAGGAGGCCATTAGGTACTTTGAGTCTTTGTTTAAGAAGGAAGATCAACAGGATGGGAGACCCAAGGAGGATTTCACTAGAGGTATTCCAAACTCAATCTCAGAGGCAAAGAACAAAGAACTCACTAAACCAATTTGTATGGAAGAAATCAAAAAAGCTACCTTCCAACTTGGAGCAGAGAAATCCCCAGGGCCGGATGGGTTCCCAACCTTCTTTTATCAGATATGTTGGGAAATAATCAAGGAAGACCTAGTCAAAGCAGTGGAAGAATCTAGAAGAAAAACAACAATGTTAGGGGCAATCAATCACACCTTCATTGCACTCATTCCAAAAAAGAATGAGGCAAATTGCTTGGCGGACTTCAAGCCAATCTCCCTTTGTAATACAGTCTATAAAATAATAACGAAGGTTATCGCCAACAGGCTCAAGTTGGTAATTGACGAAATCATATCAGAAGAGCAAAGCGGATTCATTCCAGGCAGGTCAATCGTAGAAGGCATAATAGTGGCACATGAGACAATCCATATGGCAAGAAAGTTAAGACAGCCAAGCATGATTCTCAAACTAGATATTCTAAAGGCGTATGATCGGGTGGACAGACAATTTCTATTAGATGTGCTGATTGGGTTTGGTTTTGAAAGGAAGCTAGTGGAATGGATTAGAAGTTGCATAATTGCCCCAAGATTCTCAATTTTGATTAATGGAGTAGCCCAAGGTTTTATTGACTCTTCCCGGGGACTAAGGCAAGGGGATCCATTATCCCCATTTCTCTTCATCACAATGGCAGAAGCCCTTGGTAGGAAAATTGGACAAGCCAGGCTGGAGGGATCATGGAGGGGTATTGAGGCTGCCCCAGGGGTGGGAGCAAGCACACATCAACAATTCGTGGATGATACCATTCTTTTCGGCCTAGCCTCAAGAGTGGAAGCAAGGAAGATAAAGGAGGTGTTGGATGACTATAGTAGGGCATCAAGATAGGCCATTAATTGGAGAAAATTGGAAGTCTTCTTCCTTAATACCCAACCCAACCTACACCAAGACCTTGCAAGGATCCTGGGTGTAAGACAAACCAGCCTCCCTGGGAGATTCCTAGGGATGCCGCTTTTCGCTGGGGCCAATCGTATTGGCTTCTGGGACAGGTTAGTTGGAAACTGCAAAAAGAAGATGGAATTATGGAAGGGTAAATGGCTAACCTCAGCAAGCAGGCTACTCATGGTAAAAACCGTCCTAGCAGCCATCTCAGTATACTCCATGTCATGCCTAAAAATCCTTGAGGGTATAGTGGAACAATTCAACCAAATTATGAGGAAATTCTTTTGGAATGGACCGGAGGAAACAAACAGGGTCCCTTTGTTGGCATGGGATAAGATATGCAAACCACAGGCCTCGGGTGGGGCAGGAATCAGACAGCTGAAGGAAATGAACCAGGCAATGGGTGCTAAATTGGTTTGGCAAATGTATACCAGCAATCAAAATTGAGTGAGAATCTTGAGAAGAAAATACCTCGACTCAAATGATCCAATGAGCATAGTTAGGACACTCAACCCACCAAGAGGCTCGGCAATCTGGAACTTCATTTGTGAATGTAGGGATATCATTTGCAAGTATGTCTCATGGGAAGTCCACAATGGTAGGAGCGTTTCATTTTGGGAAGATTTGTCGGATGGACACTCTAAGTTAGGTAATATGGTGGGCCTGGCAGCAATCAAGGCAAAAACAATCAGGGTTTGGGGATCGAAAGTGAGTGACTACGGGGACAGTTTATGGAATAACGGAATTCAGCAATGGAGATGGAAAAATCTCGATGCGCTCAATGCCCCTGAGGCTCAAAAGAAGGCCTTGGAAATGATCTTGAAAACCAAGACTATCCCCGTCGGCGAAGGGGATGATGTATTAAGATGGAGCGCCTCAACAGATGGCGAGTATAAAGTAAAGATCAATTACAAGATCAAGGAAAGGAGGGAGGAAGGAAAAATCTGGCCAAATGCACTCCTATGGGGAAAAAACGTCCTGTCGAAAGTCGAGGTTTTCATGTGGCTAGCTACCCAGGGGAAGATTCTAACACAGGACAGGCTAGTAAAGCTAGGTTTCAGGGGTCCAAGTAGATGTATAATGTGTAAACAACAGGCGGAATCGGGGTTCCACCTTTTGCTCTCATGTCCCTACGCAGAGTACTGCTGGAAATTTATGCTTGGGCTTCTAAGTTATCCGACCCCGCTATCGACAAACCTCTGGGATTAGCTATCCGCGTGGCCAAGGAAGCTCCACAATGGAATCTTCAGTAGCATATTGCAAATAGTGTCGTCCACGGTCTGCTAGGAAATCTGGAAGGAAAGAAACAGACGTATCTTCCAAGAGCAATCAATGGGTGCAGAAATACTCGTAAGGCACCTAGTCAAGGCAATGGTAGAATTGGTAAATAGTGCAACGAAAAGGATAACCTTCCCAAAAAATGTGTTCTCTAACAGAGATATTGAGCTTACCAATAAATTCGTTGGTTTGTACATCCCTCCCATCGTTGGAGCTATGGGGGTGATACCGAAGGATGAAACCAGAAGAACAATATGGCAGAAACCACTACCTAGTTGGATTAAAGTAAATTTCGATGGCGCCTCTATGGGTAATCTTGGAGCGGTCGGCATAGGATGTATGGCAAGAGACTCCGAAGGCAAGGAGATAGCACAGAAGGCAGAGTACATCGGCCAAGCAACAAACAACATCGCGGAATTCAGGGCGGCCCTAAGCGGACTGGAATTGGGGAAACGCATCAGGGCATCGAAGCTACACTTGGAAGGGGATTCATTAATCACAGTGAACGCTATCAGAAGCAACTTCACCCTAAACTGGCTATTATGTCGATGGTTGTGTCCGATTTGGAACCTCATCACATCCTTCGAGGAATTCCAAGTCAGCCATGTGTACCGTGAAGGAAATACAGTGGCGGACAATTTGGCAAAAGGAGCGATGGCGGAGGCAAAGTACGGTCAGGGTGGAGCCAGCTAACCCGAAACCATATGAAGTGTCGAGTGAGAATGAAGGTATGGAAAATGGCGGCATAAATACCAAGTCATAATGCATGGTAGATTTGGTTGGCTCCCCGTATCCACTTAAACCTGCAGACTGCACGAAAGGTGTGCTTCGGAATTTGAATTGTGTCACACTTAGCAGGAAATCGTCCCTTCAAGATATAGTCAATCGGTTCAAGGCAACATAACGTCACTTCAGGCTGGTGACCTCGAGAATGTTGGATCGGCATTTAGGAATCACTTGTGTGAAAGGACGGCACAATAACTTCGGTTCAGAAAAGGCTACATTTGGCTATAAGTATGGGTGGCGACATTGGAAAAGCCATAGTTGGAAGCCTAGCAGAGAAGCATCTGGAGCGAACAGGTGGGAGAAGATAGAACGATGGATACACCCATATGCCTAGAAACAACTACAACCATGGTGTCGTTTCAGGGCGAGGTGACAAACATCAAGCTGTGCGAGGTCCTTACGGTGAAGGATAAGTTGGTCATCCATGCAGTTCAGGAGGTGCTAGGGCAGGAATTCATCTGGTCTTACCATAAGCACCGGCTCAACACAGACATCCCAGAGATGTTCTTGGCCCTCGCACTCTACAGAGGCATGGAGAAGTCAAGGGTAAAGAACCTCTACCAGCGTCTGTTCAAACACATGTATCTGGGTGAAATAGACGCAGTGTTGGACAACGTCAATGGGAATGGGCTAATCCCTATGCCACAACACTACTACCTGCTCAAGAAATGGGGTGGAAGGCCAATACCAAAATTTTCGATTCTGTCTACGGTGGAGCCCGAGGAATTGGAGGAACGGGGTGGGGATATAGATAGAAACCTCAATTTCCTTGTCCACATGGCGGGTCTCCTTCTATCCATGAAAAAAGGAGGAATTGGGAAACATAATGGCTCGTGAAGCGTTCGAAGTGGACAGTGACGACGAGGATGGCAACACCCTGGTGACCCCAGTACTACCAGACTCAGGTGAAGATTGGCTGGAAGAGGACGGAGGGGATGTGCAGGTGATAGCGAACGGCCTGGCGCACAGGAGATGTAGATTGGAATGTCGAGTGAAGGCCCGTGCTGCACACGCAAAGCAGATGCGAAAGGAAGAGAAGGAACGGGGTTCGGGCCGTGAGGACTCAAGCCCCATTTTCACCGCTCTGCGTGGCCCCCGGAAGACGAAGGGAAGGAAGGGAAGAAAATCCTGAAGCTGATTAGCAAAATAGTTACTTTTGCTGAGGTATATCGAGTAGTAGGGTAAATACAAATAGGCGGGTGGGTCTATCTTTTGGATAGTTAAGTAGTAAATTTTGCTTGTTGTTGGACCAATATGGCACTCTGAATGTTGAACTTGAGCCGAAAGGCCACCAATACTCTGATATTTTTGATTGATAATATACGGTGCTGGCCTAACCAGCTATTAACTTACCAAAAAAAAAACACTTTTGTTTATGAATTTAAAATGCCCTAGTTGGCTGACCTAGAGGGGACATGGCAAAGAGCATGCAACGTCCAAACTAAGACAACTCCACCCTTGGGGTGCACTACTTAGTGGGTAACTTGTATCTGCATTCCTTATCCATGTTGCCTTATCTTTCTTATGATTGAGACTCCTTGAATCCATCCTAACAACCAATCATAGTTTGGCTTGATAGGAAATCCTTGAAAAGGGGTGCCTGTAAACTACTCTACCCATCTAAGCCCAAGAGCATGTAGCGTCTAAACCAAGACAACTCACCTCTTGGCCTCAAGCAGTAGGAACGTCCAAACTAGGACAATTCCATCCTTGGGGTGGGCTACTTAGCATGGGAGAGCCCATAAACTGCATCTCCCTAACTTGCTTCCTTCAACCTCACATTTGACTGATAAGAGATACATAAATATATCTATATTTATAGAGATTATACACTAACATCATCATTCACAAGATACCACAATACTTGCTTAATATAAGACTGCTATATTCTAAGATGCAAACATATTAACAAATGTTGACTTTTGCCCTTGTCCGCTAAGTGCAGATAATTATGTTTGATCTGTCCCAATTGCCTTGCTGTTCAATCTGTTTTTGATATTCAAATGATATTGCTTAACGAGAAACAAATAGATTAAATCAAATAAATAATTACTAATAAGGATTAATAATTTCTGAAAGCATCATTATTGCATAACCGTATAATATATATATATGTAATTATACTAAACTTACTTCCATTATTATTGGTTTATTACTTCTCTTGAACTCTTTTCTTCTTGACACATACTTCCTGATACCTGATCCCTATTCCAAATGATATTCCTTTCTTTCAATCTGTTGTTTGTGCTCAGATTTTTAATTGACTTTAATTTCATATTCATTCCTAATTCCTTGCTTTATGCCTAAATGACATATTTTTTGTAGCTGATCCATGCCTTTACCAAATAATTTGTCAGTCTTTACATATCTTCATAGTGGTTTGAATAGACACAACCTTTGCAATAATTTGCATCCCTTTTAAAGGATGCAACCCTCTACAATTCAAGCACTGCCTTTTAATTGTTGTTGGTACAATGATTATTGCCTTTAATATAATTAAAGGCTACATTACCTTATTACTACCTTATATAGGTAATCGCTGCACTAAAAACTTTTTTAATAACTATAAGTCATGCTGCCCATATTTATTGATTAGTTTATTTAGAAAATATTCTTCACAAATGTTGCGATCCTTCTTAGCAAGTCATAAATGAATCGCTGCCTTTCTTTAGATAAAGTCTTAAGTAATCATTGCCCATTATTATTAAGTGCTGCCTCCTTGTAATCTTAATCGCTGCTGTATATTTTAATCTGGATCATAATTGTTGCCCTTAATCACATTATATATGTTATGTTTATATACTAAGCTACCCGTTCAAATTCGTGTTCGTGTTCGTGTTGGTGTTCGGGTTCAGGTTTGACAGTTCGCAAGTTCAGGCAAAAACAATTTTGGGGTTGGGTTCATCCATTGAAAAAACATATAAAAATTAGTATTACATATATAAGAGTTTTCTTTAATAAATAATAAATAAATAAAGTAAAAATAAAAACTGTATTCAATATCCATTAATATAATTATATAAAATATAAATAAAAAATAAAAAATATACTAGTATGATGGCATATATATAAGAAATATAAATATAGATTAATATTAAATATATAAATATAATATATATTAATATTAATGTGACTATTTGGGCAGGGGCCCTAGCTCGGTTGGCTAAACCTTTCCTGTTGCAGGAGGTTGGTCACGAGGTCTAGTCTCCCCCACCCCCATGGTACCAAAGGGCATGTCGCACCAGCACCGTCGGTCACATTAAAATGTTTACCAGGCGCACTGCAGTTTATAGGGGGTCGTGCTACCCGATTCCTACAGTCTATAAAAAAAAAAAATATTAATGTGACTATTTATAAATTATAATTTATATTAAGAAATATAAATATAAATTAATATAATATATATAAGAAATATAATTATAAATTAATATATGATATAATATATATTAATATTAATGTGACTATAATTATACCTTATATTAATATTCATTAATATATTTAAAACATTAAATATATTAATAATTATATATTTAAAATATATTTATCTATTAAAATGACTATAATTATAAATTTATAACTCATGTTAATATTCATTAATATATTTAAATGTATATATATTAATAATTAAATATTTTAAATAAAATATTTAAACTATTGAGTGTTAATGTTAAAGAACAAATAAACATTTTTAAATGGGTAGGGCACTTATCATTGTAATGCCCAAAATTAAAAAATTTGCTTCATTAAGACATTTTGTAAAAATGGTCAAAGTCTAGTAGAAATTGTCGAAAAAATTAAAAAAACAATAATAGAAATTTGCACGTCACACATGTTGGTAAAAAACTCAAATTTTTCAAAATCTGACGATCTGGGGCTCTTCAGAATGAAATTGTCTACAAAACCCAAATCTCAATTTTTCGGCCCTACTTTTTACAAAAAATTCTATTTTTAGAAAGTTTCGAAAAATAGACTTTTGATGGGGTTTTTTGGGTTTCTTCTCAAACGGATACTAGCAAAATTTTATTAAAATAGAAAGTTTCTAAAAATAGAATTTTTGTTTCCAAGGCTCAAACTGATTTTGATTGGTTGAAAATACTTCGTGATCAGGCTGGTCCAATCAAAATCATCAAAAGATCAGTATTTCTCTAGTGGGTCTATTCTGCTTTTCCAGAAGCTAAAACAGGAGCTCCAAGATCATCAATGGAGGATGGTCAACTACCAGGTGTTAGAATCAAGGTCTCAATGCTGCACAGATGACGAGAAATGGCGAAAGTTGCTCAAGAAATGGAGAACGGAGGGGAATCTGAAAATCTTGAAAATTGTGTAAATAAAACTAAGTCTGGTGAGTCCAGGCGCCTTAATTCAAGGAGGGCGCCTGGGATTCTTTGCCTTAGAAAGGCGCCCCTATTAGCTAGGGGCGCCCAAGATTTCAAGGGACCAAAAGCAGTTGTTAGGGTTTTCCATTCTAGGGATTCTTCTCAGGATTTCTTCAGGCTTCACAATGAATCCATCAACAAGTTCACTAGATCTATCAAATGGCCAGAAACGTAGATCAAACAGAGGTGTTGCATCAAAAGTACGAAGTAAAAATTATGAAAATCATAAAAAAATTCTAAGTCTAGCACACATGGGCACCCCAGTCAGCCAAGGGCGCCTAGGGTTTTGGGAAATCTAAAGCAGTTTCTAGGGTTCGCAATACCGGTCATTCTTTTCAAAATTATTTCGTCTTTCCAATGAATATCTCAGCTAGACCAAAGGATCCATCATACACCGGCAATTGCAAATCGAACAAAGGCAGAAACAGACGAAAAACGAAGAAGGTCAAAAGAAAGTTGAAAATATCAAATTTTTGGCTAAGTCTGGAGAATCCAAGCGCCCTTGGCCAAGAGGGGCGCCCAACTTTCCATGCCTTAGAAATTTTTCAATGTTTCTCAGAAAACGTTGAGAACTTCATCGACCTCAATCCAGCTTTCAGTAGATCGTCAGATGCAATGATAAAGGCTAGCAGATAGTACCATTCAACTCAAATATGATCAGGCTTGCCAAGATGACTGACTTCCAAACCCTGTTGTTCACCGACTACCCAAAAACGAAGATCAAATAGAGGTAGTTAGCTTCACACAAAACAGATGACAAAATAATGAAAATATCAAAAAAATGGCTAAGTTTGGGATGCTTGGGCACCCCAACTAGCCAAGAGCGCCCAAGGTTTCAACACTTAGAAATTTTTCAAACTTTGAGATGTTTTCTTCAATTTCAACCTTCGACAGCAGTTTCAAGCACGTACAATCATGGTCAAATGACGTCAGATGCCAGTATGAAGTTGGGGATCACTTCAGCAATGGTCAAATATGAACTTACCATGGTCAAACAGATTCTATCAGTTGGCAATGTTAGATTCCCGACCCATTGGAGTCAGAGGCGGGTCTCTCTAGGAGCAGAAATAAGCAAAATTTGAAAAATATGAAAAAATGGCTAACACTGGGGACCCTAGGCGCCCCTGTCTAGTTAGCACTCCCAAGACGTCATGTCTTAGCCATTTTTTAGTTTTTGTCATTCGTCATTCGGAAGGTGTCTATATTCAATGTTTTTGATGCCAAATTGACTTCAAAGATTTAAATCTTGGAGAAGAAAGCGCTTTTTCATCTCCAAACTCCATTTAAGAAAGCTTTTGGCATTTATTCTTCATATTTTGCAGATTGGCATCTAAAGGAAGAAAAGTATCTTTTTCTTCTCATCAAGATTTGGAGGCTCAAACGACGGAGTGCTTTTTCAGTGTTCTTCATGGATTCTGGATTGGGAAGCACAAAGGCACGTTTTTTCATGCTCCAATCTTCTAGGACATCGCATTTCAAAAACAAGTGGTCAGTTTTTTCATCTTTCATCAATTTGGGTCCATCCGCTTTTTGCTCCTCTTAAAGATTGGAAAACTTTACTTTTTCCAAAAATCTGCTTTTTCGATGTTTTTTCAGGAAACACTCAGTTGTTTTCAAAATCTGACGAACTAGGTCTCTTCAGGACGTGCTTTTCTATAAAACTCAGGTCTCAGCTTTTTTTTTCGAGAATCCACTTTTTGGAGAAAAATCAACAACTTGTTTTTAGTAGTTCGTGCAAAACTTTTCCAAACATGGTCGTGTTCACAATCAAAATTCAAGTTTTTAAAAGCAATATTCTCCAATAGAAATCAGTGTTCAAGGAGGCAGTTACTAGCTTTTTTGGCAAAGAGAGTCATTTTTTCAAGACAACGAAGATTTCCAAAGATAGAATTAAAACAGCAGTTAACTCAATGCCTTTTCCGAGTTTTCTTGCTATTCTTGTCTCACACTTATCTATTCTTTGTGAAAGAGGAAAAATCAAATTGTAATAGTTGAAACTTTCCTTGCTTTTAAATCAGCTTAACTGATTTTAGCAAGGGGTTAGCTATCTTATTTTAGTTTTAGAAATAAAGCTTGCAAGTTGGCAAGTCTAGTTGTAAAAGCAAAGAGATTTTAGGGTTCCCTACTCCTTGTTTTTGTATAAATAAGGGCAGCCTTGCCCATTTCTTTTTAACTGTTATTGCGATAACAAATTGCTAAGCCTACTTTTGCCGCAACTTTGTTATTCAGTGTTTGTTCACTTTGTGTAAGAGCAAGTTTGCATGTTTGCCTTTAGCTACAAATCATTATTCAATTTATGTGTAATCAATGTCAAGTGTAATCTAATTTGATCGCTAAACTATACGCCTGTTATTGCTACAAATCTGTTGTCCAAGAAGTGTAATTGTAGTTAGAAATTTGAGGAAGGAAATCTTATGCCTACTTAGCTCTGATCTACTATCTCAGATTGTGTTTTATGCGTTTTGCTTATATGATCTTTATTTCAGCTTACATCTAAAAATACAATGAGTCTTCAGGTGTGTTCTGGAAGCGAGTTCATTTAAGTTTTAGTGTTGAATCATTCCCTGTTTACTTCTAACTCTCAAGATCTAAGTTTACTTGAGGTGCTAGAAGCGTCATTAGTTTAGGCTTAGTCGGAGTTGAAGTTCTAAAAAGAGAAAACCTCAACTGCGATGCAAAGAGTTTTATAACCTTGTGCTCTTAGCTGAGAAAAAAAAGATTGGCAATAGTTTAGCATTCTTTCTTTTAAGCATCATCAACAAAGAGGCAGCTTCCCCTCCTAATTTGAAGAGCAGTTCAACTGTGCATAGTTGTCCATTTCCAATACACATTCCAGAGGTGCGAATTGAAACGCCAACAATCATTAGCAATGTTATTTAATATTTTATTTAGTAATACGAAGACGTGAAGCCTCAACCCCACGAGACTCCAAGGTAGGAAGCTTAGCTCCATATACATCGATCCAAATTGATCCAGCAATGCTCTGAATGTAGCAGTCTCACCGTTTTGAGCACATTGAACACCATTACTTTGTGAGGCACTCTCACCAAATAGACTTTCCACGCAATGACGATGCCCCAGTTGCCTCCACTGCCTCCTCAAATTGCCCAAAAGAGGTCTTCTCCCATGCTCTTTTTGTCCAACAAGTTACCATTGGCGTCCACGAGCATTGCATCAATGATATTGTTGGTGGAAAGGCCGTATTTCCTAGAGAGCGAACTCATTCCGCCTCCGCTGAAATTTCCAACGATGTTCAATGTGCACAAACGAATTCCAATGATTAATTTAAGTTTTTAAAAAAATCACGAACCTTGTAATAAAATATGAAGAAAAAACGTGAAAATTCATTATAAATTCTTCAGAGGCCATCTGGGACAAACCCACAAGACAAATCTCCAAACCCGGTTGAACCTTGCCCACACCGAACTAGTACCCCGAACCTAAAACGAATCGAACCCGAACTGGCATGGTTACAAAGACGGACCGGTAACATAGTTTATATATTTATATTAATGTTTATTATTATATTTATAAATTGAATATATTGTTAATATATTTATTTTAATATTAGTTTTATATATATGGTTATAATAATAATATTAAATTATTAATATTTATATTCGTATTTTAATGCTTATATTGTTATTTATTTCTTTGCATTTCAATGTTTGGATTTTTCTTTTAGTGTTGCAATTTCAGGGGCATGACACCAAGATAAACCATACCTAGACTCATTGACCAATTACTGGGTTAGGGGACCAACCACCCAAAAGATGGGCTGGCCCATCAAACCATAGAGTTGTGTTATATCTCCCCTTTATACAGACCCATTGTACATCTCTTTATTCATCAATAATGAAAAAGTGTAAACAAACAGTTTTTGGTGACATTCAATTGCACTTTCTCTGATGTTTATATATTTCTTTCAATTTCTGCTCTGCATTCTGAGAGACTTGTATCACCCTTCCTTCAGGAAGGCTTTCACCTCATGGGAGTAACTAGAGATGAATATTAAATAACTGCACTGGATTAACCTAGCTATATATTTTAAATGCAGTTTACAGTTCTTCAATAATTGTTCTTTGTAGGTTCATGAGAAACTTAGCTCATTATATGATTGCCAACAAGAAGAAGGATCTTAAACTATAACTGATCCCTTTGAGTAGAGATTGAATGCTTATTCTCTTGCGCAATTCAGACAGATTTCAATGAGACACAGATCAAATCATATTAACTTGTTCAATTTAGATGGATTCCAATGAGAAGCAGAAAAGCAGTGATCAAATCATAAAAGGAATAGCCTCACAATGGATGAGAAAAATGAAGTACATTATGTACTTTACCCAAGTCAATAATCAATATAAAATCAACGTTCCATACAGTTTGACCAACCTAGCACTACCTAGCTGCTGAAAGCTCAAATTACATGTGATTGCATTTTTTGTGGCATTATAGGGACACAAGAACACCGTAATTCTAGAACTGCTTATGTTTACACAATCTCTGCTTGTACTCCAGAGTCCAAATAGTTTAAACTTTGAACCTGTTTGTCTAATGTAACAATCCAAAATGAGATGACATTAGCTTGAGCTAGATGGCATATAAATGCAATGAGACAAAATTAGCATAAGTTCAATGGTATTGAATTACAATTTGTTAAATGTCTATAGATTGAGAACTCCAAGTTAATATAGAATACAATCCTCCAAGTCATGCAATCAATCATTTTTTAAACATGTTTTTTTCAAGTATTAGTCAAAACAAGGTCACAGAAGAATAGTAGCAAATAAAACTCCATGTTACAAATAGAATGCAATCCTCCAAGTCATGCAATCAATCATTTTTTGAACATTTTTTTTCAAGTACAAGTCAAAACAAGGTCACAGAAGAGTATTAGCAAATAACCTTGGAAACAGTCATCTCCGATGTGGCAACCTTGGCTAATTTGGTCATAAGAGCCATGTCAATTTCTTCTTCATTCATTACACGAACAGTGAATGCCATGATTTGGAAAACACCTGTAATATGACTTCCACCCTGACCAAAGCGCTGTAATTTCATAGACTGTAGTGAACATACTTGCAGTGTGAATTATAGAAATCATAAATTACAGAGAGGGACAATAAGAAAGTTAGTGAGAGTTACCAACCTTTCTTCCACCACCTCGAAACACTGCAGTACAGCAATCAAGGATGGCTATTGAATTACTGCAATTGAAGCAAGTTTAGTATTATTTTACATATGCATGACTTATAAACATGTCCATGAACAGCCAATTTGGAACTTACAAGGGGGCATTCTCCTGCAATGCATCCATTGCAGCTTTTCTGACCATTGCAGACTCATCTCCTAGAGCTCCAACAAGCACCTGTATAACCTCTGAGTGCAAAAAAAGACTTATGAGGCTCATTGCCGAACTAATATTGGAAAGAATGAAACTTAATTAACAGACTATCAGTCAATATTTGATATTAGTAGAAGAAAGCAAGAACTTCTAGTTGGCCAAATTTGAGTCAAAATGCGTATTAAATTTATGCAGTATTTGGCTACATTCAAGTCAAACAAGACGGAGACAAAAGGTTCCTCTGGAATGTCGAGGTCTCATTACTATAAAGCACAAACTAATGTGAGCCACCGAACATTTTGATAATATGCTTATAAACTCCCACTCAATTATTCCAAAAAATGATGTAAAGCTTACAAACATGTTTAAAAGAGATATCCATAGCTTTTTGAAAGTGCATAAAAATCCTTGAAATGATACACATCAGACAGAAAAACAATTATTACCATTCAATTTTCACTACCAGATAGATAATGAACCATGGGAAGTATGGTCTTTCAATTTTCTTTTCACTCTAGAATCTGTCCAGCGTTTATGTTAAAACTATAACAAACTAAATTTGAACAAAACCATTAATCTTCATACGTTATTGGATGGTCAAAGGGTACATCAACTGATTGATAAAATAAAACAAGCTCTGATGCATGAAGATAAAGTAGAATCTGATCAGGCCTTAGAATTTGCTTTAATGAAATTTAAATTGCAAAGATTAAAACTTTATTGTTCCTCTCAGTTTGCCTGTCATAGCATAGCCTCTCCAATGGAATTTGTGGGCAAAGGCTCCGCTAGTGAGTGTGTTCTACAGTGTTTTATACATTTTGTGAACCTAATTATTGCAGGTTAAGCACTATAAGTTCAGTATAATCTCAGTTGATGTTTATGCCGCTCTATCTGCTGTGTTACAGCATTCTGTTAGGTATTTGCAAACCCATTTAATAGGGAAAAGCTCTGTGATTTGTTTCATATCTTGTGGACTCAATTCGAATCAGGGTATCAATGAATGCAAAAGTAATGAAGAAAGTCTGGGTTTGTTAGTTCATGTAGATTACTTATATCTGCAATATATTTGTCCTTATTTGCTCGACTGACCAATAATATAAGGGTTTGAGTGATATTATGTAAATGAGGGAAATTTCTGAGTTTTGGCAAGAGTTTGGTAAAATAGTTAAATCAGAAATTAAATTGCCCTAAATATCTTGACCAGTAGAACACTGTGGTATCAAACAACTGTTAACATTTGTATACCTGAAGCTTATTTGCCTCCATACAGAATATTAGATGTTGCTTTGTCAAATGGAGAAATCATAAGGACCTCTTCTCTTTCTTCTTTAAAAGGAGTAAACCTCCATCCTCGGAAAGAAGATTTAAGACATTGTGACATGATCCTCCTCCCTAAAGGATCAAAATCCTAGGATAAGGACAGCGACAGTAATCTTCAGAACAGGTGACTTGATGGTAGGGGCCTCTTTAAGGCAAGGCATAGTTCCTTGAGCAGGTATTAAGTTCATATTACTTAAACTATGTGACACAGCCAATAAGGTTGGGTATGCAAGGAATCAAAAAACAAAAGACAAAGACATGTGAGATGTTGTTCAAAGGGATCGTATATTATTAGAAGATTGAGGAATTGATTTCTTGCAGGAACGGAGGACACTGCTGCTATGGTTAGGGTAGTGTTAGGGAGAGAAATGGCTGAAGATATGGGCAAGAGACAAACCAGAGTTTGGGTTGAAGAAGATTTTGTTAAGAAAATGGCGGTGTTGATATCCAACAAGGCATGATCAGGATGGTGAATATCTAATCTAATGCAAAGGTGCTGGGTAATGCTATAAGCATAAGAAGAAAAAGAGTTGAGGATGTTGGAAAGTCAGAAAGCCATGACAGATAGGTGAATGAAGTGAAGTCCCTGCAGGGTTGATTTAAATATTTAAGTGTCCCCCACACTAGCCTAGTGAAGTACATTATGAAGGTGGCAGAGTGGGGGAGGATATAGCAGTTCTGAGCTCAGGGCCCCTTCTGGTGCTCAAACAGGCCCTTCCTTCCTCTGGCCTCACACAGACAACTTTGCAGCAGAGGAGAGGAAGTTTGAATTATCTGCATAAACACACTTTGCCTGCTATTCAGTTGGATGAACCAAAATATGACTGAGAACGACAACAGGCCAATTCTGTCAAGAAAAGGGCTATAGACCAGGTTTGCCCTGACAGTGACACAGCTGAGTAATATCATGGCAATAACTGATATTTTGAAGCAAGATAAGAGAAAGCAGAGGATAATATTGCAGAAGGGAAGCTCAATCCTAAGGAGAAAGAAGCAGATGCTGGCATGTAGAGCATGAAGATCAAAGGAAGAGAAACACGCAGATGCTCATTCCCTTTTTTCTGCTTGAATAATGGAGCTAGTGAGCAGGATTCGACCTGCCTAATGATAGTTTTTCTCAGGCATGAATGGCATTATGTTAGCCTATTACAGTCCTTTCATTTTTTGAACTCTCTGATCTGCAGTACTGTATTAGTTGGTAGTAACAAATGGAACAGCAAGATTGGCATGCAATAGACTTTTTTATGCTTTCTGTTATCCTATTAAACTGTGTAGTGCAAAAATACAATCTCTTATATGGTATTTGATAATATAAAAATTGTATTTCAGACTATATTTAATGGTTTGGAATCCAGGCCCAAGTAACTTCACATGTATTCCCATTCGTTTATATTTCAGTGAAATATCCCGAGGTAATTTTGTTTGCAATTTTTTTTCAAATTCACCCTCTCATGTGCATAGGCATTTCATCAAACAGTTGACGCTCTGCTGTTCTGAACTAGTTTTTAAATTGTTTCCAGGAATATGATAAATGTTTATGCTGTGCATTCAAACGTAAACTTTTCCCCAATTTCAAATACAGAATAATGGATATGTGCTAGCTTGAAAGAGATAAATGCATTTCATACAAATATGCAGCAGGTATAATCTTTCAGGAAAATCTAACATCAAATAATATTTATCAGAATTACAGGAAAGAAAACATTACACATAAGATGTTGACCTGATAAATAATGAGAATTTAAGTTCGTAAGCCTCCCACATATCAATACACAGTTACAAATAATATAGGCGCCTTATTATGAATTGCACCACTGTATAATGGATGTTGTAGCTTAAAGTTTCCACATTGACTCTCCAAACATGGTGTATACTCCTTGTTGACCCTGCTGACCAATAATCCCCTCCATGTCTGTTACACCCTATTCCTAAATTACCAGATTACTTTTACTTTTATGAATAAATATGATTTTAAATGCAAGATAATGACTTTGATATGTTCAATGGATGAATGAAATGTATGAATATGCATTATGATGTTATTGTTTTTTAATGCTTTAATGATGCAAATGATATATGATGAATATGATTTTCATGTGATCGGCTAACTACGTTTATGATGCACTAAGTTGGATGCAGGAAAGAATTAAGCCCTCCAATGAGGAGAGGGAGAGTATCAGCCAGGAGAGGAGGTTGGTTTGGCAACCACTAATGTACCTACTTGAGCTATCACACACTCACGGCCTAGGTTAGAAAAGTTAAGTCAAGATAGTCCGGGATATGTGTCAATAAGTAAACCCTTGGTCATAGCTTTTGGGATGATTGGAATGTTTGTTGTAATGTCCTCTTTTGGGAATGCCCTTTATTTGCTCTAAGTCTTTAATTTCCAAATGACAAATGAGTTAGAGAATTCTTTTCACTTGATTGAAACCTTAATTGAAGTCCTTCATTCCCAATCGATCTGGTCTTCACACTTTGAAGATATCGTTAGTGTTGATCAAGGGGATAAGAATCTACTATCCAAACTTACTTAAAATATCATAATTACTTATAAGACTTAATAATTGCTGCAAGCATCATTATTGTATATTAGCATATAATTTTCAAATATATTTTGCAATAATACTCAATTCAAAAGATCTCTTATCATTTATTTCTTCTTCCCAGCCTGCTGTTTTATTTCATGATTTCAATCTGCTTTCAAGAACATACTTTATTCCTCCTTGATTCGATGCTTTGTTCTTTCTTCTGATTTCTTTATTATTATATCTGCTGTTTTTCAAAAAGATATGTCTCAGATTTCTTATCCTTCTTCTCTTTCATGATCTCCTAAATCAAAGTATCCCAATAGCCCTTGACCGCTGTTTCTGATTTTTCTGAGTAAAAACTTAAGCTGGTTGACTCCCTATTCCTCTACTTAGAAAATCCATTAAACTGCTCCATGCCCCTTGTTTTTCCCTTCCTCTTGCCTTTATATGGTTCGATCTAACTCAATAGACACAGCCACTGCCAAAAGACGTGGCTCTCCTCATATTTCGTGACCCTTGGTATTGATTGCACCCTTCCCTAATGTGGCAGTTTGACTATTTTTTTTACCACTGCTTGTTTTTGTTTGCCGCCTCATTTAGGAGTCGATTCCCTATTAACTAGTGTGTGTTCCTTATTTTCATTATTACGATGTATTTGTGTGGTTAATATGTTGTATGTTTGTTTATATTTATTATTATATTATAATAGTGATATCAGATTTATGTATTATATTTATTATATTATAATAGTAATATCAGATTCATATATAATGATTTTTATTTATAGATCATAATAAAATTGTCAGAATTTGTATTTTAATATTTATAATGTTGTATTCGATAGTCATAATTATAATATTATTATATATTATATGATTCTTATTCTAGTATTATATATATAAATTGATTTTATTGGTCTATCTTAATTATATATTTTTAAGTATTGATTATATCATAATGATTATAATATTTAAGTTGTTAGTATCTGTATCTCAACACTTAGTTATTTTAATGTTCTATTTCGAGGACATGACATTTGTGTAATTGTCTTTGATTGTTTCACTGTTTTGTGTCATAGAGACTAAATCTTTGTATTGAGTATATGTTCTAATTCATGTATTCTAGATATATATTAATTGATACGTATCTACATTGAATGTATAACGTATATAAATGATGACTCATGTATATGAGCATATACGCATGTGAGCATGCGTAGGTGGAAATACCTACGTATACTCATACATGAATACATCATACATATGGGTAATCGATTTTATATATATATTATAAGATGTTAAAATAATAATATACATGTATATATTAATATATAAGTATATATGTAACTATTAAATAATATATACATACATACATACGTATATATATTTATAAATATATATGATTGACAAATGAATGATTTTAATATATATGTTAATACATGTATATATTATAATGATAAATCATTACAATTAATATATATATATTAATGTATGATATAATAAGATATCAAACACATATATAATGTGTGGAAGTAAACAATGTTTAAACTGAATACTACGCATATATAATGCGATGAAGTGAACAAAGCCTAAGCTGAATATTACACATATACCATGTGCATATAATAATATGGTATCACATACTTAAAAGATAGAGTCTGCGCATATATATTGCAGCGCAATAATAAAGTAGTGATAACACATTTGTTTGGCAAACAAAGCTGAGTTAAATGTGCCACACATGAACAGCAATTAGAAGGGTTGAATGAGTCAAAGTGCCACGAGTTGTCAGGGAAGCAAATAGAGTTTGTTATGTTTTGGAAATCAGCCTCCATTTTAGGCGCCATGAGCAGCAATCTGGCAGCCACGATGGGAATTAGAATTGACTTGGTAAATAACCACGAGATGGCAGAATTGAGGCGACTCAACCATGTGTTTGGAACTGATTTTACTAAGGACTCTAAATGTGTCAAGTTACTGATTATTAGTGATATATATATTTTATAATTATGCTATACTTAACCAAGAGTCTATACCTATTCACGGTATACTAATCTTTAAGGAGAGGACTTTACATCTCGGCAACCCAAAGTCGTAATGCAAGGAGACTTTAAGGTATAGAAGCACAGACTCCTCTCAAGATGAAAATGTCCTCCTGATTAAATATGATCTTAAAATACATTTCAAATATGTGAATATTATTGAAAGAAAGCATTCATGACGGTTTATGAACATACAAACATAAGAACCTTATGTAGTTGATGCAAAGGATAACTGGGAAAGAACCATGAGGAAAATTGGAGGTTGGTCGAAAGGTTCTTGGTTGAATTTACTAGAGGTGGATTAGCTTATTATGTTGAATTACTATTATTAGACATTACTATGAACATGAGGTTTTATATCGAACTTAATGTCAAGGATAACCAGATTGGTTATGGCATCCTAGAAGGATCGAGCCATACTAGATATGACATTAAAAAGTTTGAACTCAATGTGAGGAATTAACCTTCAAATCAAGTTAACTCTAATAATGACATATTGTCAATGCTTTAGATTGACCAGATGTGTCCAATCGGTAACATGGTGTCATCAATATTATTGTTATGAATTAGGAGAGTCATTACTCCCATGATTAAAAGAAAATACTTCAATAAAAGGCAATTGCTAGTCCCATGAGTGTTACAAATGTGTAAATAGGGCATTTAAAAGGTTGGTTCAAACCTAATTGGTCAAAAAGGACAATATCAATGTTATTTTACTTGTTGGAATGAAATCTTGTTATGATGTTTGTGGGAAAACCTAGTCAAGATTTATTCATGGTCATTATAATTACCAATTCAAGTGAGGGGGTAGGTGAACATACGACTACGCTTGAAGTACTAAGCGATTGTATATATGTGAAATCTCTAGCAAGAGAAAGTGTAAGTTGCCATTGTGTACACTTGTTGGTTCACTGTGAGCCAGTATTGCATAGCTAGTAGGGAGTGTCATGCATGTAGGTAGGTATCCACTGTATGGCAGCACTAGTTATATAGGTCCTAGGACACAACACCATGCTCAGGTAGGCTTATATTAGAGGGTTACCATACCAATCTCTTCATTGAAGGGTAGGGCCATATTACCGGTTAGGAAGATGTGTGGGGGAATCGCAGTAAGTTTTTGGATGGCAGAAAAGCACTTGGGTGATGCTCTCCCTCATGCAATTGGCGACTGAGACTTGAGGATGTATGCTCCAACAGGGGACATCTTGCCCAATTGTACTCTTGATCCATTCAGCTCTTAGAAGCCATGTAAGCTCTTGTAAGCTATGTTTTGTAATTATGATCATGCATCTATATGTAAATTGTATTTGAAAGATGAATTCATTACATGGGATTACGTAATGTTACTTTATTCATGCATTGTAATTTGTAATGGGTTTATTTCAAATATGCATCTATGTTATTGAATTGGAAAATTTTATTTCTATGTGTTGGTAAATTTGATCTTTTCA
This sequence comes from Sequoiadendron giganteum, assembly GCA_007115665.2. Taxonomy (NCBI): domain Eukaryota; kingdom Viridiplantae; phylum Streptophyta; class Pinopsida; order Cupressales; family Cupressaceae; genus Sequoiadendron; species Sequoiadendron giganteum. The sequence goes on along the minus strand of CM021106.1, from coordinate 381,165,109 downwards.
CGTATATGGGTTAAAACTTGGGTGAAAACAATAGAGTAAACTTTGGGCATGTTACAATCTCACCTCAAAAATCTCTTACTTGTGAAGCGATGGTCAGAAGAAAAAAAAGGTTGCGACTCCCAAATAAATCCTGCCAACAACTATTCCCAAATTTTGTGATACACTTAGCACTAAAATATTTAATTATTCCATGGCCTCCTTCTAGAAATAGGGCGATATAAATAGAGTCTATATTTCTTGGAGTATTAACCAACTCTACACCAAATGGTATGACTAGTGAAGTGGACCAGGTATACATAAACTGAATGGTTGCAGCTATAAAAAATAAATATCACATGTAATCTCCCTCTACATACAATTCCAAAACTATCCTTGAAGTTTGTTTTTGAAAGAGACTTCCCACATTTCCTCAATTTTCCTATAGAATCTAATGTGAGAAATTTGTACAATCTCTCCAACAGACTGGCTAGGGTAGATTTATTGCACCATCGAAACCAATCACCTTTAGGGTTTCCGTCCTAGGGTTCGAACTCCGAAAAGCTCTCCAAAATCACAAAGTAGAATAATATCCAAGCATAATGTAAATGAGCTTTCTTTTTCACTTTTGTATGCAACTCCACATTAGCTTTTTGAATTCCCTTTTTGATAATGGAAATCTAAGTTACCGGTCCGCTCCCCTAGACTAGCTGGTTTGGATTTGATTCAGCACGGGTCTTGATTCAAATTCGATTCGTTAAAGGTGCAAGTAGTGTTTGAGAAATTTATAGTGGGTTCATGTGGAATGGTCAAGGGTGAATTTGTGATGAATTTTTAAAAAAATAGCTCCTACAACAACGAACCCACCATTTCCATTGTAAATCATACCCATATTTTTTTGCACTGGCATTTCTACTTCCATGGAGCGATTTCAACCAACAACCGATCAATCTATCTCCTCTTTGAGCGCGGGGCCATTCCATTGAACAGTAAGAAAATATTTGGGTGAAATGGATATGTGCGGGGCCATTTCCATGTTGTCCCAAAAAAATTGCATGAGCTTTTCCCAAAATGCTTAGTAGGCCTTCCAAAGCGAGGAAGAATAGTGATCACAACTCGAAATTCGGGTGAAATGGATATGCTCATGGACACCAACCTTGCACGTCGTGAGCATATCGTGGATACTCTACCCCCCGCAGAGGCAAGCAAAATTTTGTTTGGAGACTTCAATCCTGCTAATAGCAAAGAAAGAGAGAAAATGGAAAAGACCCTGCAGATTTGTGTTGGGATTCCTTTAGTCTTAGAAATCGTTGGTGCTCGTTTGCACAAGCAGAACTACACGGTCGAGAGATGTCTTTGCTAACTGGAGTCAACACCATGTGGAGTACATTGTTGGAGCAAAGGAAGTCACACATTTGGAAGAGGTGGCTTTATTAGATTATATATTAACTTTATTATTTATCAATATTTAATTCTTTTATAATATCAGTTTTATTATTTATTAATATTTACTTACTTTAACAAATAATAATATTAAAATTATGTTATAAATTGAATTTATTATTTATTAATATTAATATTATTGTTATATTGTAATATTATAGACGGCTTATAAGTATTATTATACATTAAAAATATATATCACGTCTAATAATCTTGATTTCAAGCTATAAATATGTATATATTTCTGATTTTTATATGTTTTTGTATTAACAAATCCAAAATGAACCCAACCCCAAAAAAAATTTTGCCCGAACCCGCAAACCAAACCGTCGAACCCGAACTAGTAGCTTAGATTAAAATAAACCCAAGAATAATAAGGTGACACTTTTAAATTTTCATTTAACCACAAAGTCACTTTATGAACTTAATTAAATAATATTATCCTTAAGATTTGCTGGAATGGATAATATTAAATAATTAAATCAAAATATTCCCTTAGCTCCAACATTAGCCTAGGGGAATAAAATAGGCTAATTAAGTCTCTCCTACTTAGGCCTCGGAAGGGGACATTACATTCAGTTGTAAGGAATCACAAAGCTCTCTTTTATCAAGCAAAAAACAACAATATATAAATCACAAAAAATTAAAATTAACTACAATTTTGCTAAAAGAGGTCATATTTATCCCCAATCAGACATGAAATATATCTATCTAGTGCAAACAACAACTGAGATTGTTAGAATTTAAAAATTACAAATATATTATAGCTATAAAACAGTAATGAGTACATAAATTATATTATGTAATCGATGAGAGAAGAAACTACATAGTACCAAATTCAAATAAATTATCTGGCATCATTATCCAGAGTAAACTGATTAAAATAGTTATACAAATCAAGACTGTAAACATAATATCTATAGTCTATGACCAGAAAGAAATTGATCCGAATCTCTCAACTCCTAATATGCTGTGTCATCTATAACCTCTAGAAAACAGCCCTTATTACGAGGGGAAAAGAAACAATACAGAGGGGTCTAGACAGATTTACAATTTTAACCGTTCTATCTCAAACTATCTTTAAAAAGGAAATTTATTTTAATAAAGATAATCTTACCAAGGAATCTTGAGCTAACTTTTATTTGGAAATTTCTTACAGAAATATTTTATTTTGCTGAAGGTCTCACAAAAAGGTAAATTAAAATAGGACTTTGTTGACAGATTTTGATTTCAGACAGAACGTCATAAAAGATTTATCTCAAGGATGCTGTCAAATGAAGCCACCTGACAGGCATGCAGTGCTTGACAGTATACTAAAGCTAAGCGCCAGAAATAAAAAATGTAAGAACAACATGATGTGAAAGAGGGTTGGGGAGGTTTCTACACAAGAAACATCTTTACATATTAATTTTGTTTATTATAAAAGTTTCAAATTTAGTAGACATCAATCAAGTAGCGTTAATGTTTTAAATGTCATACAAATCACATGAATCGATGTGGTAACGTCTTGGTGAGTCAAAGTGTTTTGCAAGTGACAAAACATGTAAAACAATCAAAAATCATGAGCAACAAGAAATGGCTGGATTGCAAAGAGAAAGCTGTTTTGCAAACGCAAGAAATGAAAATGCAAGCATCAGGTTGCATTGCTTGCAAATAGACACTAAAGTGTCTCCCAATATATTGCAAGAAAATGTTATTATGTTGCAAGAATATTTTCTTGGGAAATATTCTGCCCAAGAAAATAATTAACAATATATCATAAATAATTGGACAGTGCAAGATCGCAGATAATCTCCTACAGACAGCAAATTGTTAGTGTTTCTTAGATCAGATTAGATAATCAATTGTACAAAAGACATGCAACACATAAGACAATGAACACAACAAGATACCCTGGGAAAACCCTCTTCTTGAGGGAGAAAAACCCAGCAAATGCTTCTCTTATATATATAAGAATATAGTGACAGAAATCTGCTTACAACACAGCCCAACAATGGCTAATGATTTTGCACTTTCCTTAATGCTTAGATACAAATAGATCTGCTCTTCCTTGAACTCAGTCTGCTGCTACAGGAATGATGATCTGCTGCTCAAGTATGAACTTCTTCTAGGAATGCGATTTATGATAATTGAACTTGATTTCTGTTCTTCCTTGTATATGCGAATTTCTGCTCTTGATCATAATAGCGAACTTTCTCTTGCTTCGAATTGTCTTCAATAACCAAATGACCTTGTATATATATGTTACATAGGCGCCTCTTCATTTGGGTTGGCCTTTACAATACTAATAATAAAAAATTAAATATTATTTAGGTCGGCCATTCAATAATTCATTTGTATGAAACACTATAGGGTCGGCCCTTTGCTTTGGTTGATATTTAATTTATTTCTTTCTTGGGAAGTGCAAACCGACGCTATAATAACATCAACACTTCCTCTCAGCTAGGGATGAACTTCCATCTGCACAAGACACACCACATTAGAATGAAAACAAAATAGAATATCACCTCAACGTGATATTAACCATTATGGCTACTCCCATAAATGGTATAAACTCATCACGGATTCCCTCACGTGATGTTGTCATGGAGTCACACACATGACATCCACCATAGCTTCTCCCAGAGGGTGGAAACAAGGGCTTTCACCTCAACTCTCTCTCATCAGAGAATTGCATTATCAAGGACTTTCACCTCAACTCTCTCTCAGCAGAGAATTGTATTAACAAGGGCTTGCACCTCAACTCTTTCTCAGCAAGGAGTTGCATTCTCAACAAGGATCACTGATTACTGAGACTCTTTCTCAGTCACGGCTGCATTCTCCACCATACCAAGTTTCTCTCGGAAGTATACAAACTTAATCCTGGCGAGAGGCTTGGTGAGAATGTCTGTCGTTTGCTCTTCAGTGCTGATATACCTCAACTGTATAGCTTTCCTTTGCACCATATCTCTAATATAGTGGTACTTGATCTCAACATGTTTTGTTCTGTCATGAAACACAGGATTGACAGAAAGCTTCACACAGCTTTGATTATCACAATGTATGATAGTAGGCTCCATTGATTGTCCAAACAATCCTGCAAGGAGCTTACGAAGCCACACTGCCTCACGAGCTGACACACAAGCTGCAATATACTCTGCTTCAGTTGTACTCAAGGCCACTGAAGACTGTTTCCTGCTACACCAGGAGATCATAGCAGTCCCCAAACTGAAGCAACAACCAGAAGTACTCTTCCGATCTGAGACACATCCTGCCCAATCAGAATCAGTAAAACCATGCAGCTCCAAATCCACGTTTGAAGAATATCTCAACCCATATCCGATTGTGCCGCATAAATATCTCAGGATATGTTTAGCTGCTACAAGATGTATTTGCTTTGGTTCACACATAAACTGGCTAAGTGCACTCACTGCATAGCAGATATCAGGTCTAGTGTTAACTAGATACATCAATGAACCAATCAACTGTCTATACATCGTAGAATCCACTGGTTCTGAACTAGCTGCAGCTTCTTTCAACTTATCTAAATTAGACTCCATGGGTGTAGACATAGGTTTGCAGTCAAGCATACCAAACCTTTTGAGAATGTCAACAGTATACTTGCCTTGACTTAGAATCATCTCATCTGGCTTTTGCCAAACTTCTAAGCCAAGAAAGTAATGCATAAGACCTAGATTCTTCATCTCAAACTCTGAAGCTAATTCCTTCTTGCATTTTAGTATTAGATGTTCTTCACCAGTAATGATCAAGTCATCAACATATAAAACTAAAATCAATGCTTCACCATTTACTACCTTGAAGTAGAGATTAGAATCTGCATCATTCTTTGAGAAACCCAGACTTGAAAGATACTGATCAATTCTTTCATACCAAGCACGAGGAGCTTGTTTAAGACCATACAAGGCCTTCTTCAGCTTGCAGACATGAGACTCTTTCCCATGCACCTCAAATCCTTCTGGTTGCTCAATGTAGACCTCTTCTTCTATTATGCCATTCAGAAAAGTTGTCTTTACATCCATTTGGTGAATCTTCCATCCTCTAGATGCAGCAATAGCAATGATGGTTCTAACAGACGTGTAACGAGCCACAGGAGCAAAAGTTTCTTCATAGTCAGCTCCCTCTTTTTGTGAGAACCCTCTAGCCACAAATCTAGCCTTGTGTTTCTCAATGCTCCCATCAGCTGCATGCTTGATCTTGAAGAGCCACTTAGAAGACACCACAGATTTGTCTTTGGGTCTAGGTACTATATCCCAAACATCGTTCTTAAGTATAGACTGATCCTCCTCAATCATGGCATCCTTCCATACTTGTTGACTAGAAGCTTCTTCAACATTTGAAGGCTCTGACTCAATAATCTGACTCATCAAGGCAACATAACTAGAGAACTTGTGAGGTCTCTTGCTTTCTCTGAAGGCTCCTCTTGGAGCTGCAAACCTTTCTGCTTCCTGCATTGTCCTGCGAGCCCAAAGAGGTCTTTTCTTTCCAATCACAATGTCTAGAGGCCCATCAGTAGGATCCAAAGGCTCAGCTGGATCAATATCTTCTTTAGGTTCTGTATCCTCCTTCAGATTCTCTGGAATATGGTCAACTTCCATATCTTGAGGAGGTTCTTCTTCATCAATCTCCATAGGAGTGCCTTTGGACCTTCTATAAGCAACATCTTCCTCAAATGTGACGTCTCTACTAATCTCAATAGACTTCTGTCCTGGAATGTAAATCCTGTAAGCTTTTGATGTCTCACTGTAGCCTACAAGAATTCCTTTCTTCCCAGAAGGTTCTAGCTTTGTTCTCTTTTCCTTTGGAATATGAGCATAGACTGGACAGCCAAAGATCCTCAAATGACTAACTTCAGGCTTCACGCCTGAGAATGCTTCTTCAGGAGTTTTATTCTCTAAGATCCTGTGGGGACTCCTGTTTTGAACATAGACGGCTGTTCTTGATGCTTCAGCCCAAAGAGAGATTTGTAAGTCTTGATCATGGATCATAGCTTTCACTGCTTCCACAATAGACCTATTCTTCCTTTCAGCAATACCATTTTGTTGTGGATTATAGGGAACACTGAACTCCCTCTTAATCCCTGCTTCAATACAAAAGTCTTGAAATGCGCCAGAAGTGTATTCTCCACCATTATCAGATCTCAATACTTTGATCCTCTTCCCAAACAGATTTTCAATCTGTGCTTTGAATTCTCTGAATCTTTCTAATACTTCTTCTGATTCTTTAGATCTCAAGAAATAGATCCAAGTCTTTCTAGAGTAATCATCAATGAAAATAATATAAGACAAGAAACCACTAGATGATGCAATAGACATTGGACCACACAAATTAGAATGAATGAGATCAAGAATACATTTAGATCTACTTTCATTGGAATGAAATGTACATTTTGTGTTCTTGCCTAGGGCACATCCCTTGCATGTACCTTCATGTTCTTGATCAAATTTTGGAAGGCCGGTGACCATCTTCTCCATGATAGGTAGAGCACGAAAGTGAATGTAATCCAATCTTCGATGCCAAAGATCACACATGCTGGTACTGTTATGCACAAGTGCTTGAAGAGGACGAGTGCACAGCTTGTAGAGACATTCATGTCTAACTCCAATCACTTGAGCAGATTTGAAGCTGGAGTTCTTTGCCCATATAAGAACTTTCCCTTTAGAGAAGGCAACTTGATAACCCTTGTCTTCTAATGCTGAAATTGAGACAAGGTTCCTCTTTATCCCTGGTACGAACAGTACATCATTCAACTCCAAAGAAATTCCAGAATCCAAGTGAAGAGTGGAATTTCCAATCCCTTTTACAGAATATCTAGCATCATCTCCAATAACAACTTGATCACTGGAGTTGCTTTCCATTAAGTTTGAAAGGTGACTTCTGAATTCGGTGATGTGCCTAGAAGCACCACTATCAATCAACCAAGTGTTAGAGTCAGTAGAAACATTGCTAGACAAGGCTGAATAAAATAGATAATCACTGGAGTCCTTTTGTGGAGCGACTTCTTCAACATCTGCAGTGGCAACTTGAAGCTTAGGTCGTTGAGGGCAAACCCTCGCAAAGTGACCATACTTATCACAACGAAAACATTGAATCTTGGACATGTCTTGTTTCCTTTTGAAGGTAGGAGCATCATCATTTCCATCTTCTCGATTCCTCTTGAAGAATCCTTTCTTAAAGCCTTTTCCTTTGTTTGATGAATGAGAGGCAAGAACTTGTAATTCTTCATTCTTTGAGCTTTGACCAATTCTCTTGCTGTTAGTCTTGACTCCTCTTGAATGCAGTCAATCCTCAAACGATCAAACTTGGGAAGTTCAAATCTTGCACTGATTCCTTGAATGAATGCCTCCCATGAAAGCGGAAGACCATTGAGAGCAAGCATAGTCAGTTCTTTATCATCAATCATGTGACCAATAGTGGAGAGCTGATCTTTTATCTCTGAAATCCTCATGAAGTATGTAATAACAGATTCTCCTTTCGCCATTTTTGCATGATGAAGTTGTTACTTCAGTGCAAGGGCTCGACTGGTGTTATTGATTTCGTACATCTCTTCCAAGGTTGTAAACATCTCTCTTGCTGTATCCAACTTGAAAATAATTGGTACAATATGATCCTTGACGGAATCAACCAATACTTTCTTTGCCCTAGTGTCTTTTTTTCTCCATTGCAGCTTCTCTTCTTCCCCCTCAGGTTCGGGAACTTTTGTTTTCACAAACTCAGCCAAATCATTCTCTTCCAAAGTTAGCATGAACCTGAACCTCCATGAAGTGTAGTTCGAGATCCCTTCGAGTCTATCCTCAATTTTCAGACCGTTCACCATCTTGAAAAATTTAGAAGATAGACTGAAAGGAAAAGATAATGAGAGTTGCAAACTAACAGATCTGAATCTGATCACAATCTTTTTCACACCCGCTCTGATACCATGTTAGTGTTTCTTAGATCAGATTAGATAATCAATTGTACAAAAGACATGCAACACATAAGACAATGAACACAACATGATACCCTGGGAAAACCCTCTTCTTGAGGGAGAAAAACCCAGCAAATGCTTCTCTTATATATATAAGAATATAGTGACAGAAATCTGCTTACAACACAGCCAAACAATGGCTAATGATTTCGCACTTTCCTTATGCTTAGATACAAATAGATCTGCTCTTCCTTGAACTCAGTCTGCTGCTACAGGAATGATGATCTGCTGCTCAAGTATGAACTTCTTCTAGGAATGCGATTTATGATAATTGAACTTGATTTCTGTTCTTCCTTGTATATGCGAATTTCTGCTCTTGATCATAATAGCGAACTTTCTCTTGCTTCGAATTGTCTTCAATAACCAAATGACCTTGTATATATATGTCACATAGGCGCCTCTTCATTTGGGTCGGCCTTTACAATACTAATAATAAAAAATTAAATATTATTTAGGTCGGCCATTCAATAATTCATTTGTATGAAACACTATAGGGTCGGCCCTTTGCTTTGGTTGATATTTAATTTATTTCTTTCTTGGGAAGTGCAGACCGACGCTGTAATAACATCAACACAAATTACCACCCTAAACCAACCACCATGGCTATAATCTTGTGTTAGAATAAGGGTGCCATTCACCTTGCAATCCCAAGTCATGATTAATTGTATTTTATTATGTAGACAATAGATAATGTATGATTTCCAAACATGTCGGAGTGGGCAAATTGGGACACCCATGTGTGAGTGGAGACATTATTTATTTATTATTTATTTTCCAAGATACTTCGGATATTGTGTAAGAAGACATTGACTAGGGAGATTACATTGAAAAGGTCAAATTTGGGAGTTACAAAGCATCTTTCCTATTTGGTGGATATGACACAAACATCAAATGCCCTCATCAAGCACTTTAGATTGGAATCTTGGTCAATTTGACTATTATGACAAAATCTATTATGCATAAGAGGGTTGTAAGATGTATAAGAGATGTAAGACGAGTTACATACTATTATGAGATGTTGGACTATGACCATAGGGACACTGGATTTTTGAAGGCCCATGGTTTTGACTTATGGTTTTGGATAACACTTGATGGTTTCTTGTTTCTGACTTTTTTATATATTGGATGCACGGGATAGTGGATTGCAAGGTTTTTTTATAGGTACTACCGTACTCTTATGTTGTCGGATACAATTGGAGAGATGTATTATTGTACTACAATGTTTGGAATAATACAAGCTTGGGTCTCTTTGGAGTAAAGGTTTTTTTTCCCAAAAGGGTGTTTCTCCACTTATATTTGATGTCTAAATGGTTTGCATTTTATGAGTTTGTTGGTTTCTACTTGCTTCTTCGTTAGTTCATTGATATAAGTTTATTGGCTTAATCACATTGCAATCAAATTAAATCTCTAGATAGTTAATATTTTTATTGTGTTGTTTGCCCTATTATTTCAACATTCGATATCGGGGCTTCAACTAAATTATAGAAGGAAAGATCTTTCTTGCAGTGTTGTTAGGTTTTTGTGGTTGCAATGGGACACTGCTTTAGTGGTTTTGCAAATCTAAGTGTAGTTAGATAAACTATGGCAAGTACATCATTAACGAAGATTGATAAAGTTCAATGGCTTTAGATACGAGCTATGGATACTAAAATGATCTCTTGGAGGAAAGAAATCAATTTAGACCAATTTCAAAGTACAAAAATGTCCGATGAAGATTGGAGAAAGATGGACAAGAAGGCACGTGGAACCATAGTTGAAAAACTCGACGTGTGAAGGAATAACTCGCGAGTAAGCGTGAGTCAAAACTATTGGTGATTTAATCGCACTAAAACTTGACGCCAAGTAACTGTAAAACTTGCAGTGATTTTTTCCTACAAAACGCGCAAAAAATCGCAATTTTTACCTGCAATTCACCCAAAAATGTGTCCAACAAATAAATATAAATAAGAATCGCAATTTCATTTAATGGTTTTCAGTTTTTTGGAGACGCAACTTTCAAACACAATTTCTAGGCACGGTTTTGAGACGCGTTTTGCACGATGACACTATGAAACAATTTGTGCAAAATCTTGAGGTAAGTTACTGGCCATGGTTTCAATGTTTTTTGTTTTGGTTTTAGTAATAAACCTCCAATAGAGAATCGTCCAATAGAGAATGGATTAGAAAAGAGAAACCCATATAAATTTCTCTTTTCTAATCCATATTCACTAATCAGGCCACACAAATAAAACCTTAATTTGGGCTTGGCGGCAGGGGCTCCGCCGTTCAACCCCACCCTATATCGCAACAGGGTGCACGCCGGGGACACTACCCCTATACCCCGTGAGGGGTGTTGCCCCTTGACCCCATTGGGAGCACTACACCTTGACCTCGTTCGGGGCGTTGCCCCCAAACCCCCACAAGGGGTGCTACCCCTTGACCCTGTTGGAGGCATTGCCCCCAAATCCCCATTAGTTATTAGGATCTCTTGTCAAAAAAGCAAATTGATTACAACGAAGGGGTGATGAAGACTTGAAAATTTGAAATATAACTCTTGAGTGTGATAACTTAGACGTTATTATCGCACAACTTGCTAAAAATCTCTTTAGATGAGGCAACTTCTACATATGACATGGCTAGTGGAAGTGGCATTGTAACTCATTTAGAGATTGAACTCAAATTTTGGTCTATGATATGTATTATACTCTAATTTTGATTTATATATGATAAAAATCAACAATATTCTCTACAAAATTAGTAATATGTGTGATTTTGAAGAACATTTTTAAAAATTTATGTATTTTAAAATGTTCGATAAAATTGTCGAGATATTGTCGAGTTTTTCCCCAATTTTTTGACGAGTCTCAAGTTTTTAAAAAATTTGGGCTTGCCAAGTTATCAACGAGTCCAAGTTTTTCAACTATGCATGGAACCATTCAGTTGTGTCTTGTTTCAGATCTCTTGAATTTCTCAAAAAAGGCTATCGCTTTCATTTTGTGGAAGAGAATCAATGAGATCTATCAAACGAAGAGTTTGGTAAACATGTTCTATTTGAAAAGAAAATTGTAGTCCTTAAAATGAAGAAAAGAGACTCTATGGCTAAGCATTTAAATGCATTTAATCTCATTGAATCAGCTAGATATTGATGTTAAGCTAGAAGAGGAGGATTAGTGTATTTTGTTACTTTTCTCTTTACCTAAATCTTGAGAGAGTCTAATTGTTGCATTGCGTGGTTCCAATATAGATCCCAAAACGGATGCCCTTGTTGTGACTTTGCTTAATGAGGAAATGAGGCAATCCATGGATGAGGGTTCCAAGGACACATTGCATGTATGGGAGGAAAAAGGTGGTAACAAAAAGGGGGATAAAGAGAGGTCTAAGTCAAAAGGACAATCTAAGAGTGGAGCTAAATGTTAAAATTGTGGGAAATGAGGCCATGTAAGAAGGAATGTAGGAACAAGAAAATAAATTCTAAAGATTCCTCTGATGATAAATCCTCCAATGATGAAAATGATGCTTTATTCATTTCAGCTAATAGTACTAGGATGGCTCATGGTTGATTGATTTAGGTGTCTCGTTTCATATGACCCCTCACAAGGAGTGGTTTTCTTCATACAAAGCATATGATGGCAGTGAGGTGTCTTTTGGCAATAACAATTCACATCAAACTATTAGCAAAGGGAAGGTAAAACTTGTGCTTAGTGATGGAAGAGTAAAATCTCTCATAGATATATTGCATATTCCAAGATTAGCACATAACTTGCTTTTGGTTTCTAAAATGAATGATGTTGGAGTGCATGTTACATTCGACAAGAGTGGTTGCAAGTTGGCTAGAGGGAACCTAGTGCTAGCTAAGGCATCCACATGTGAGACTTTATTTAAGCAGGATGCATCTACTTATTGTAACTAATCCTATGTAACTGAAAACTCAGATTCATGTATGTTGTGGCAACATAGGATAGGTCACACTGGTGAAAATTGGCCTAAGACACTTGTCAATAAAAATATAGTGAATAGTTTGTCTAATTATTTTGTAGATTTTAATTTTGGTGAGCACTATGTATTTGGTAAACAGAGTAAACTTTAATTCTCGTAGCACTAGAGCAAAGAGATTACCAGATGCTATTCATGGTGATGTTTTCAATCTTGAGTGGAAAATCTCGACATTATGATTCCTTTATCAATGACAACACATGTTATACTTGGATTTATTTTTTGAGGCACAAATCTGAATTTTTTAGCAAGTTTAAAGATTTTTAAGTTCTTGTTGAAAATCAGATAGATCTAAAAATACAAGTATTAAGGTTAGATAATGGAAGGGAGTATTGTTCTAAAGATTTTGATGACTTTTGCAGACATACAAGTGTCATATGGCAAAAAACAACTCCATATACACCACAACAGAATGGCATTGTAGAGAGGATGAACAAGACATCAATGGACACAGCCAAAAGCATACTAAGTAGTGCTCAATTGGCATAGCATTTTGGGTTTGAGGTTGTAAGTACTAGTTGTTATTTAATTAATAGATCTTAATACCCTATTTTGATTGATAAAACACAATATGAAGTGTGGAGAGGTGAGAAACCCTTCATTTCGCATATTAGAGATTTTTGGCTCTACGACTTTGTTCACATGCCTAAAGAAAAATAGTATGTTATATTTCAAAGCTAACAAATGTATTTTCGTTGGTTATGGTGATAATGTAATGTCTCCTTTTTCTAGATCAGTATCTTTGCAGTGGTTAACCTACTATCTAGTTCCCATAAGCTAATGAGATGTATAGGGGACCCTTTTGAGGGTAATCAGTGGCTCCTCAACAAGCCTTTTGATGTTCATTTTAGTATTCTTCAACTCAGTGACTTAGTGTATTGGTGGTGGGCCTTCTGGAGGTCATTCTGGTCATTTTCTCCCACACTTACTATTTTTTGAAAGTCACTTGGTCATATTGCTCAAAGTCATATCTAGATCAGCTGTCATCATGCCTATATTTGGAAAATGTGAATGGATCACTTCCACAAGTTGGTGTTGGTATTATTAGGGGAGTTAATGGTCAATTATATTATTAAAGTTAATTTAACTTTAATAATATCATTTATTAATGATAACTTTATATTATGGCGTCATACGGAGTTAAGGGGTGATATTTGGCATTTAATTAAGTATTATATTTTAATATTACTTTATGAAATATCACTTTAAAAAGCTAATGTATTAAATGCCAACAAAAGCAAATATTATATTAAAAGTTTATTTGGCCAAGTGGGGGCATTGGAATTTAGGGAAGTATAAATAGCAAAGTGATTGCTTAATCATTATTCATTATTATTATTCTTGTTTTGGACAAACTTGGGAGAAGAGCTTCAGCAAGAGTTTGCTGGTTGAAAGCCATAGCTTTTTGAGGATGAAAACCCTCAAAGAGGACAGTGTTTGCAGGGGTGGAAGATCACCCAAGAGCACTTGATTGGATAATCTCATCCAAAGGTTATATTTGAGCTTCAACGATTTACAAAAAAGAATCCAATTTTTAGGGCTTGAAGGTTTATTCAGAAATCTGAAAATATATTGATTGTACTTCCAGAATGATTATTATTTTGGGAGTTTGAATGATTCTATCTGCTGATCAAATAATATTGTGGTATCTATTTTGCTGGTGAATGTGGAGAGCTCCTTTGGTTTTTGGTGTAGGGTTTGAAGAGGTTATTATTGTTGCTGGGACGTGAGGCTGTTGTTCATCATTTTTATCACTATTTTCGAACACAGGTCTTTGCAGGCTTAATACCCTCATTTCTGCTAGGCGTGTGAGTTTGTGCCAGGCATGATTTCCAGGAGGTTAACTTGTTGCTGCAGTCACAGTCCTCCTATCTCTGCAGACATAGACTTCTATTGCCAGCCATGATTGTTGCCAGGTGCTAACATTACTTGGGAACCCACTAAAAATGGTATTTAATAATATGTTTGAAATCTGAATTTCTGAATAAGAATATTGCTTCTGTTGTCATTGCTCAAAAATTAAATATTGAGAGTCTAAATCTCATTTGCCTGTATTTAAATGAGCTCCTAGATTCAAGAAATGCAATTGCTGGTTGTTATCTATTTGTTGAGTGATTTTATGTGATTTTGCAAGCCTCATAATCTTTGAAAACACTCAGTTCAGTTTGCATGCTACATGTTCGACAAAATGTCCCATATGTCAAACTAAATTAATCGAGTCAAATCGCAAGTCAAATCTCATATTGGAGTGGGACATTATAGATAATTTGAAGGAGTATAAACTTTCCAATCCTCTAACCTTGAAAATGACATATTCTAGATATATAATTTTCAAGGAACTTGAAGTTAAGTCTAATCAAATACAAAGAAAAGAGAAAGAAAAAACCATGCATTTTGAAACCAAAATATAGAAGTAGGAAGATGCACAAGTGGAAGAACAACAGGTAGGATTTGAGGATGGAGAGGAAGAAGGAGGAGGTTTAGATTCAAAGAGTTCAAAGGAAGGAAAACAGGAACTTCTTACTACATCCTTGAAAAAGTCCACAAGGCAACGGAAATCAATTAACAAGTATAGCCCACTAGAATTTTTTTATGTATTTGTTTTATCTTGTACTAATGATGAACCTAGATCTATGAAGGAAGCTTTTTCTTCAAAGGAGCATGAGTCTTGGATGGAGGGCATACAAGATGCGATGATGACCTTAGATAGGTGCGAGACTTGGGATCTGGTTGAGTTGCCCAAGGAAGGAACCCCATTGGTTGCAAATGGGTATTTTAGAAGAGAAGAGGTACAAGGCACAACTGGTGACAAAAGGTTACTCCCAGGGTGGGGCAGTTGACTTTGGTGAAAAAAATTCCTATTGCAAAACTAATTTGTATTAGATTCCTACTTTCTATTGCTAAAACTTATAATTTAGAAGTAGAGTAAATAGACGTAAAAATTGTTTTCTTGCATGGGAATCTTGAGAAAATGATATATATGAAATAGGCAAAAAAAATTGTGGTAAAAGGAAAGGATAACTTGGTTTGTAAGTTGAAACAATCATTGTATGGTCTAAAGCAATCACCACAAATGTGGCATCAAAAGTTTGATGCTTTGGTACTGACCTTGGGTTAGTTACAAGTGAATGTAATTATTGTGTTTATTTCAAATAAACTTATGATTGGTTGTTAATCAATGCCTTGTATGTTGATGACATCATGTTCATTGGAAACAATAAAGAAATAATTAGAAAACTCAAAACTCAATCATCTAGTGCCTTAAATATGAAGGATTTAGGGGCTGTGAAGTACATGCTGGGTAGCGAGAACAGCAAAGATCAAGTTGGTAGAAAGCTTTGGCTCAAGAA
This sequence comes from Sequoiadendron giganteum, assembly GCA_007115665.2. Lineage (NCBI taxonomy): Eukaryota > Viridiplantae > Streptophyta > Pinopsida > Cupressales > Cupressaceae > Sequoiadendron > Sequoiadendron giganteum. The sequence goes on along the minus strand of CM021106.1, from coordinate 381,149,404 downwards.
AGTATGTTCAAACAATCTTGCAAAGGTTTGCAATACACAATAGTATGTTAGTTAATATTCATTTACCTAGCGATACTCATTGTCATTAGATCAATGTACTAAGTCAAATGATTATTTGGAGAATATTTTCAATGTTCTATATGCTAGTGTCATCAATAGCCCAATGTAACCTATGGTTTATGCAAGACCACACATTATCCAAGTAGTGGAAATTCTTAATAAGTTTATGTCTAACCTTGGTAGAGAGCATTGGGCTTATGTAAAAAATGTTTTCAAATCTTCGCAAGGGGCTTCAAATTATTGTATTTGACAATTTTCTGTCATGGGGCTGATGATGTGAGTAAGTTGCTTCATATACAAGGCTTTGTTGATTCTGATAGGATTGGTGATTTGGATAGCAAGAGGTCTAGGAGCGATTATCTCTTACTTTGTTTGGAAGAGCCATCAATTAGATGAATAAACAACCACCTACAATTTTGTTATCCACTATAAAAATAGAGTACATGACTGCAACAATGTAATGTCCCCATTTTCGATGTCCTCTTTTGGATTAGTCTGGTTCTGACACACTATTTTTAGTAAGTGCTATATTTAGTAATTGGTCCGGCAAGTAGAATAGTGTAGGGTTTCTTGTTTGGGCAATCTATGGAAGTTGCCCGATGAGCTTTAATGCCTTGTGCCAATCTTTTATGTGGGGTTTTTCGGTGTTTCAGGCATGGCTTTCTATTTTTAGCAAGGGACCAGTCCAGTGCTTACTATCTATAGTGAGCTCTTTGGCATATCAGTTATCTTTCCAACTTGTGTCTCTAATGTTTTTACTATTTTTAGTACTTACTAAAAATCGTAAGTCTATTTTTAGAAGCTGGACTTGGTCAGGCTACATTCAGTAGCATTATTTCAGTTGAAGCTCTTGGTTGCTAAGGTTGGAATATTTAAATATTTGTTCTCCTCTTCGAAAAGTAAATTAAAATAAAGTTACTTTATAATTTTAAGTTGAGGGGTGGAGGGGACATTAAAAAGTACCTTGGTGCCTAAGTGATAACTTTAAGTCGTTTTAGAAGACTACAAAAGTGCAAATAGTTTCCTAATGAGCAGACCCCTTGGCCTAGTTGCACAACGTTGTTTTAAAAGAGGGGCCATGTATTTCAAGTGGCTGCTTAGAAAAGAGGTTTATTTATCAATTTTAAAGGCTAATGTTATGCCTCATAAGGTGGGACGCTTAGTTTGGGCTTAATGTCAATTTTAAATTAAAAATCAAAAATGGAATTTTGGAGGCAAAAAGTTGGATGCCCGTCTTGGGGTAATTTCATGTTATTTCATAAAGTGAAAATGACAGGGAAATATATTCAAACTCAAATGCAAGTTGCCCTAATGCTTCCCTAATCTTATAAATATGAGTTTTGGCTCTCATTTGGTTATGTGGATTTTGGTTGCATAAGGAGATGCTGTTGGATTTACCCCGGAAGGTCTGAACGTGAGTGTTGAGGACGAAAACCCTTAACATCTTGGACTGGTTTCGGTAGTGCAAGACCTGCCCTAGTCGATGAAGGCGTGATTCCACCCAAGGATCACATTTTGAGCTTCAAGTTGCAATTTTCAGTCAATCAGAATGAGGATATTTGAGTATTTTTGACATGTTTCCAATTGGGTTTTGGATTGAATTTGCACTCTTCATTTTGGCGTGGTTTTTAGTGAGTCTTTGGTGTGGTTTCAGCACTTTCTGGGCACTTTGGCGTCTGGGTCTGATACTGGTTATTGGCTTATATTTCTCCAATGGCTTGAGCAATTATTCTGGGTATTGAATCTGAGTGTTCTCCTCTCCAAGTTGATTCCAGGCATATAAAACACTTATTTTTCGGCCCAAGCATTGATTTACTAGGACATAATCACCCTGTAGCAGCAAGCACCCATTCTGGGTGATACTTCTGATTCTGGTCGGTCATTCTAAGGTGTGTTTCAGACTTGTTGAGAGCTGCTGGAAGTGTGTTTCTGGACATGGTTAGCCAGGGGGGGGTTGAAGTTTATTCCTTGGAGCTGCAAGTGTCAAGTTGGAGACATTTAGATTGCTGTTATAGCTTCTTTTCCAGGTCTGATAATGTTAACTTAGTGTTTGAACTTGAACAAGAAGAGACTGTAATTTTCTGTCATTAAATCTGAGTAATTTAAGTCTGATATTTATCCTTTGCAAGCAAGTTTATTATGCTATTCTTTGCATATCTGTTAACTATTCATTGGCATGCCATAATGATGAATGACTCGTGAAACTACAAGCAAAACCAACTTAGAAAACCTTCATAAAATAGTTAGAAAATCAGAAAAAAAACTCGGGTAAAAATTTGGGGTCAGTCATTACAAACAAATGCCTATGAAGAGGCGATGTGCTTACAAAGATTGTATTCAAGTATAGACTTTTCAGTGCAAAGAAATCAAGACCAGATGTGATAGTCAAAGTATTATCAGTTTAGCAAAGGACTCGATGTACCATGCTAATATGAAGCATATTGTTGTTCAAGATCACTTCATCCGTGAGATAGTTGAGGGTGGAAAAGTCATAATACATAAGGTTGACACTCTAGTTAATATCGCATATTCTCTCACTAAGCTAGTGTGCAGGAAAAAATTCAATTGGTGCAACAAGGTCATGGGCTTTGCCTCTTCTAGCACTTGATTTATTTTTAGTTTCCCTTATTGTCTTGCAATGTAAATTCCAAATAGGAGAATGTTAGTATAAGTGGTGTCATTCACCTTGCAATCCTGAGTCTTCATTAATTGTATTTAATTACATAGATAATAATAATATATGATCACCAAACATATCGGAGTGGGCAAAATGGACCTTGCAATCCCTAGTCTTGATTATCTATACTTAATTATATAGCGTAGTGTAGGAAATTCTTTACCTTTACAATTTCACACTATGTTTGGGTCCCTTAATTTATTGGACTTAATTAAGCTTTTAATTTGCCAAATTATGCATTCCAAAACCTTATTCTTACCATTTTCCGAAAGGGAACCAACATTAAATAAATACATTTAATCTATGCTCCACGGGGACGCGTCCCCTATGGTTTTTACCTGTTTCCCGTACCGGGTACGAAACGGGGATGCGGGTACAGCTAGGAAACGTACCCTAGCAGTACCCCTTTGCCCTCCGAGTACTCGGTACTTCTAGGGGACGGTTTCCCAAAAAAAAGGGGACTCGGGTACTTTTAGGGGACTTGGGTACTGCTAGAAGTACCCGGTACTACCTGGTCGTACCCCGACCGTACTAGGTACTTCTAGCAGTACCATACAGCCCAGCCAAAAAAAAAAAAGCTTTTTTTTTTAAAAGTTCAGAGTTTTTTTATAAAAATAAAGCTATGGGTGGGCCCACAAGGGACGCCCCATCACACTTGACCTAATGTAAGTGACATTTAAACTCTAAAATGAGAAAAAAGTAACTCATTTTTACTTTTCCATTGTGAAGTGAAGGAAAGCAAAAGAGGAGCAGCTGAGTGAAGGAGAAAACAGCAGGTTGGAGAGGAGTTTAGGGCATCATTTCAGCATATTAGAGGTATGTTTTTCATCTTTTTTTTGTATTTGCTATTTCTTTTTAATTTTTGCAAGATTTTTTTAAGTTTTACCAACACATAAGAAGGGCATTGTGGGTTTATTTTTATTTTATTTTCAACTTGCAGCTCTTTGAATTTAAAAAACAATCATGAGTAGCAGCAGTGATAGTGAAAGTGATGATCATGATAGTGAAATTCAAATGCAAGAAAGAACTCAAACTCAAAGAACAAGAAATAGACCTAGAAATAGTGCAACTGCAAACATTGGGGGGTGTTCAGAGAGTGGGAGTGGAGTAGGGTCAGCAAGCTCGAACCAATTTGAATGTCCATCTAAAACCCTCAAAAAATGGGCAAAAGGCCCATTTAACCCCAAAAAGCCTCTACTACAATTTGCAACAAGAGTTGATAAAGATAAGAAAAAAAATTCAGGGGGGAGTAGATTATGGGAGTGTCATTTGTGCCACAAACAATACAAGGGCAGCTATACGAGAGCTTATTGCCATCTTTTGTGGATTGGTGGTCAAGGGGTGAAAGGGTGTAGAAAAATAACCCAACAAGAAAAAATTGAGGCAACTAGATTGCATATGGAGGGGGAGGCATTAAAGAAAGGGGTTTCAATTGAGAGTTTGCAACCTAGTATGGGAATCCCTACACCATCAATGGATGTTGCTTCAGCTTCTCGATCTCATGTGGGGGAGGATTCTACTAGAGGAAAGAAAAGAAGTATGCATGTTGCTGATATGTTTAATGTTACAGTAAAAGATGGGGCTGATTCCTCTATTGCTAAGTTTTTTTATGGTAATGCCATACCATTTCATGTCTCACGTTCACCATATTTTAAAAAAATGTGCAAAGATATAATAGCTGCTGGTCCCTCATATGTTCCACCTGGAGAAACTAAGCTACGCACCACTCTGCTTGATAAAGAGTACTCCAAGGTGAGTATTTTGATGGAGGACATGAGACAAACATGGTTGAGAGATGGCTGCTCCATAGTTATGGATGGGTGGACCGATATCAAACATCGGCCACTCATCAATCTTATTGTGACTAGTACAGCAGGCTCTTATTTTCTTAGAGCTATAGATTGTTTGGGCAAAAGGAAGGATGCAACCTTCCAATTTCAGATTTTGAGAGATGCCATAGAGGAGGTTGGAGCCTCTAATGTTGTGCAGGTATTGATCACAGATTCACATTTTGTTTTCTTTCTTTCTTATTTTTGATTTGGAATGTGAGACATCATCTATAAATTAAAAAAATTATTAAATTATTAAATTGATATCTATACTAATCTCATATCAACTTGATGATATGCCATTGCCAGGTAGTGACCGATTCAGCCCCTGTGTGTAAATTAGTTGGATTGATGGTGGAGAGTGCTTATAAGCACATTTTTTGGACCCCTTGTTGTGTGCATGCGTTGAACAATACCTTGAAGGACATTGGGAAGATAGATTGGGTGAAGGCAGTGGTTGCAGAGGCTAGAGAGGTGCAAATGTTCATTTGCAACCATCAGACTTCACTTGCTTTGTTCAGAACATTTTCGAGGAAGGAATTCCTCAAGCCCGTGGAGACTAGATATGCCAGCTACTTCATTTTATTGGAGAGGATGATTGAGATCCAAGAGGCTCTACAAATAATGGTGGTCAATGTAGAGTGGGGTAGATGGCATGAGTCAAGCACACCAGAGGGAAAAAGGGTGAAACAAAAAATCCTTGATGATGACTGGTGGTCCACAATGAGGTAAGAAAATTGGCATTGCTGATTTTATTATTTATTTGAATTATTTCATAATTTTATTATTGCTGATTTTCATTTTATTATTTAATATTTATAGGCTAGCTGATTTTAATTTTTGTAACTTGTTTGCACTTGCAAATATGTATGCTCCTTCATCCAGCCTATTGTGCAAGTGATTAGATATGTTGATACTAACTCTCCTAGCCTTGGAGAGATTTATGAGACCTTTGATAGTATGCTTGGACAGGTCAAGCAAACAACTTATGGCAAGGACCATACTTTGGCATTTTATAAGGAGCATCTTAGGCCCATTGTGACGCGACGGTGGGACATTATGAACACCCCGCTACATATGACAGCCTATGCTCTCAATCCAAAATGGTATGCACCGAGACCTGGGAGAGTGGCTCCATCTCATGATGAAGAGGTGAAAGAAGGCTTCATGAAAGCCCTTACAAAAATGTATACTTCAAAGGAATCTACTATACTTCGCACACAGTGGCTTGCATTTGCCAATCTTCGTGGTCCAACCTTCGGCAAACCAGAGGCGAGGATGGATAGAGCTACATTGGCTCAAACCGACCCTATTGGATGGTGGACGTGGCATGGGAAGGATGCACCAAAGTTGAGATTACTTGTCGTTCGTCTTCTTTCACAGGTTGCTAGTTCCTCTGCTACTGAGAGGAATTGGTCCACATATAGCTTCATCCAATCAGTCAAGAGGAACTGCCTTACCTCTAGACGATTGGAGAAGTTGGTGGCAGTACACAGTGCTTTGCGGCTACAAGATCGCCAGTCTAGTGAGTATCGTCAGACTCCAACCTTACGATGGGATGTTAATCCCGAAGATGCTATGCAAATTGAGGATGAGGGTGCACAGGAGGGATTGGTTGGGGTCCCATTGGCTGAGGCAGATCCTTCTATTGACATGGACACTAACACTGACTTAGACTCGAGCTCTGATGGCGATGCTGATTTAGACCTACCTTTTGCTGATTAGGGACACTAGACAGCGATATATTTTCTTAGTTTTATGTTTATCATGTCATTTCATAGTTGAGACTTGGAGCCTTTGGGCATTTTGGTTATAATTATCAGACTCTTATATGATATGTATGCACATTGATAATGAAAAGCATTTGAATTCTGTTAATTTGTTTGTCGATTCTCATGTGAAATCTCAATTCAAGTCTAATGATATATAATAAGCTTATACAATGTCTAGAATGAATGCTTTATCAATGTTATACTATGAACATTTGAAATTTCTCTATATTTTTAAAAATTTCCCTATTTTTTTATCAGTCGTCCCCTGCCGTCCCCTAAAAAATGACCCAAAAGTACCCCCGTACCAGAAACTCGTCCCGGCGTACCGAGTACTTGCCGTCCCCGAAACCCCGTGGAGCATAGCATTTAATATTTTAATTGCCATGGATTATGAGTGTCCCAGAAATTTAGGCCAAGACCCATTCCCCTTTATGTCCTAGGAACCATTTTAAAATATGTTTTTGGTGGCCTTTTAAATTTTTAATGATCCAAATTCAAATTGTAAATGTCAGCTTTTGGAATCTAATTTTCAGGAAATTAGATAAACACCTATAAATACATAGTTATTTTATCATTTGAAATCTAAGTGACCTTTAGAAGCAATCCTATTGAGCAAATATTATTGTCAAGAGCATTCAAGAGCAGCATTATCAATCATTTATAGCAGCAATCAAGATCCTAACATCATGTCCAAGTTTAGGTGTGTTCATGTTGTCTTGTGAAGGCTAACATGCATTGTAGATCCTCAAGCATTCAAGCATTCAAGCAAATCAAGTAAGCAAGATCCAATTCCTTTGAAGAGATGTGTATGACTGCAGTCCTTCAAGGAAGCCATTGAAGGGTGGTGAGTTGCAACAAGTATTCATTCATCGTTTACTTCCCTTTCATTATCTTTTTATCAAGGTTTAATTACCAAACTAGGGTTTGACCAAGGCAAACCCCCATACAAAAAAACAAACAATTTTTCCCTCTTTGTGTATGTGCAGATTACAAGTTGAAGATGGATTGAAGAGATCTTGAAGAGCAATTTTGCATTGTTGCATCTTTTGTCATCATTCTTTCCAAGACATAGAAACTAAGTTGCAGAATTTATTTCTGTCATTCCAACAAGTTTGCAAGCAGAAATCAGCATCTCAGATCCAACATCAGAGGACTGTAAAAAGTGTTTTCAGAAGCCCTATCAAGGACCCATTCACCCAGGGGCAAACCAGTCCTGCACCTATCAAAATCAGCTTTTGGTGACAGGTACATGCCCACAGATACCTCCCAAATCTGCTTGCAAAGTGTGGTTACAGTCTGTACATTTCCAGGAATCTACAATTTGCATATTAGGTCATATAGTTCATTTAGTTTCATTGTTTGAAATAATTCATAATCATTCTCAACCCCTATCCTCAAAGAACACCCCAACAATTCAAATCCGATTGACTCACCATTGAGGTTGAAAGTCTCTTGGATTTCCAATTGTTGGGTGATTCTAAATGAAATTGTGGGAAAAAAGGGACACTTAAATCTCAAATTCCTTCCATCAAAAGGAAAGAGGGGTTTGACCCCCCTCTCTTTTTCATACATTTCATGTAGACAATAAATAATGTATTATCTCCAAACATATTGGAGTGGGAAAAATGGGATGCCCATGTGTGAGTAGAGACAATATTTATTTATTATTTATTCTCCAAGATACTTGGGACATTGTGAAAAATACATTCAATTGGAAGGTTACATTGAGAAGGTCAAATTTAGGAGCTACAAAGCATCTTCCTGATTTAGTGGATATGACACAAACATTGAATGTCCTTGTCGAACACCTAGGAATGAGATCTTGGTTAATTTGACTATTATGACATAATCTATGACATGTAAACAAAGTGCAAGATGTGTAAGAGGTGGAGGATGAATTACATGCTACTCCAAGATGTTTGACCATGACCATAGGGGCATTGGATTTTTGTCATGGCTCATGGTTTTGGATACCACTTGATGGTTTCTTGTTTCTAACTTTTCAATATATCGGAAGCATGGGATAGTGGATTGTAAGGCTCTTTTGTTGGCATTCTTATGATGTTGACTACAATCAAAGGGATGAGTAGATTCTTTAATTGTACTAAATTGTTTGGAATAATACAAGCTTGGGTCTCTTTGAGTTGGAGTGTTTTTCACATAATATTTTCTCCATGTATATCTAGTGCCTATATGGTTTGCATTTTTACAATGTTCGACAGGGACGCATCCCCCCCCAAAAAAACCCCATGTTTCCGGGATGGGGATGGGGATGGGGACATCTCGGAGGCTTGGGGATTTTGGGGAGAACGTCCCCCCACCTCCCCGCCACCAATGTCGTCATCTCCAAAACCTCGTCAGGACGCCCCTAAGACTTTTGGGGACTCTTAGGAGTTTGTTGATTGTCTTGGGGACGCCCAAGAGTCTCCTCTAGCCAAACGACCAAAAATCATTTTTTTCTTTGAACTTCATGCCCAAGGCTAAATCCTAATGGCCTATGGGCTCCACCCAAACCCCACAAACTCTATTAAACTACCTCATGTCCTCATTTTAATTCACAAAAACAAATCAACAAGAAGCTAATAGTGTGAGTGTGAGAATGAGAGCTACAAGAGTAAGGTGAAAGAGTGTGAATGAAGAGCAAGAGGGTTGAGGAGGAGCGAGAAGAGGAGTGACACCAAGTTAATGTTCCCTTCAAAATTCAAATGTTTAAAACTAGTTTGACAAAGTTTCATTTGTAATTATTATACTTATACATCTTTTTATGACTATTTTTTCAAGTACTATATGTATTTCAGCGCCGCCCCCCTGCCACCACCCCGCCATCGTCCCCCCACCATCCCCAAACTTAGGCCTTGGTCCCCCTATCCCTGAAACCCATCCCCACATCCCAGCATCAGGAAACTCCCTGGAACTATGCATTTTTATGACTTTGTTGATTTCTACTTGTTTCTTCATTATTTCATTGATATATTGGTTTAAATCTTTATATAATTAATATTTCTATTGTATTGTTTACCTTGTTATTTCAATATCTTGAATTATGTTCAGAAAAAGTACTTTAGAAATTGAAATTCATCAGTCATTTGATAAAATTCATGTTTAACACAAATTATACCTCGAACCCAAAGTGCAAACAAGATATTAATGAAGATTCAAAATTGAAACATGAATTTAATTTAATCTGCAAATGAATGCTAGTTTACCATAATAATAGCATTTGCAGGTCGGTGCAACCTACTTTCAAACCCCTAAAACTAGGGTTTGAAGATAATTAAATTCGCCTGAATCTGACTACCGAATCTCTCCATTTAATATATATTCCAAAACAGTTCTTACAAAATGTAATTTTATCACAATCATTTGAACTCATGGTTAACACAAATTTAACAGAATATAATCAGAAACGGGAAACATATCAGCTTAATGATAAATTGTTTTAATCTATAGAATTTTCAGTCCTTTTCTCTAGTTTAATACGTTAAAACACATTATCACCGTTAATAATGGTATTTGCAGTTCTATGCGAAAATATTCCTAAAACTAGGGTTTAAAGTTCATTAAACATGCATGCTCCACCATTAATCTGAATACTAAATCTCCCAGTTCAACCATGTCCTTAAAGAAATTCTTAAAAAACAGAAATTTATCATTGATATGATTTCATGATAATAGAATTCAACGGAAAAGCATAAAGAAACAAGGAATAAATCCACCTAACCGTGAACAATTTGCTAAGAAAGTTGATGGCCTTTTGTCTGGTTTAATATGTGAAATAAAATTGAAGTGTTTTGCAGATCAGTCCAAAGGCCGCGCTATGTCAAACTTGTAAGACGAGGGCTTAAACTTTAAAGGAAATTAAAAACGCACAACTGGGATGAATTACGCCCTCTAGTAATTACACTACGTAATCAGAAGCAGTGCCTCCCTGATGGACTGATCTAATCCGTCCAAACTTTATGGCAGTTATGTAAGAGAAAATGCATCCATATCGCGAAAACAAATAAAAACAAGGGGAGAAGATGAAAGGCAAAGAAATACCTGGGCGTGAGGGTACATTGCCAGAGCTTGATGAAGCCATTAAAGAATACACAACAAGACGATTTGAAGGAAGCAAAAGTTAAGGGCGAATTATCATCTGCTGCTCCTTATCAAATAGTCTTCGATCTTGTTCGAAAAAAATGACAGAAAGATGCGAAGGCCTTAAAGTAAGCAGACCAGGCTGGCAAGTACCGAGTAATATGCCTACTCGGCAATTTATGACCTGCAGGTTGTGGGGAATGGTTGAAGGTTAGGTACTTCCGTCGAGAAAAGTTTTCAAGGGGTCTTAAGTTCGAGTTAAATAGTATGAATTTTAGTGAGAAATTCCCGTGGATTTTTTAAACCCTCTTTTTCAAGGTGGCCATTTGATTCCGCGAGTCTATAATTCGGATTTTGGTACGAGTTTCTACGGCTTAGAGACAAAAATAACTTCAAAAATATATAGGATGATGTAATTATGATGGTGAAATGTGTATGTTTATGTTTTTTTTTTTTTTTTTTATATTTATTTTAGGAAATATTTTGGTATATGTATATGATTATATATGGTATGATTTTGTATGAAGTTGGATTTATTTTTTTAGTGTTTATTCAATCATAAACATATATATTTATATATTTTGACTTACCTTATCTTTATACAAATGTATTGTTATTCATTCACCTTATTCTCTCATTTATCGTGTTTACTTATGCATCTACTCTCATTTATCTATTTGACATCTAAATTTAATCATTTGTCCACAATGGAACACTTTTGCACCATGCAGTCTTAAATTTTTCCTCTTTCATTTTTAAAATAAAAAATTCATATCTAACCAACTAGCCACATTTTTCCTCTTACATTAAACAAACTAAACACATGTTTGGCATAATTGATTTTTTGTACTAAACTTAAAGACTTTTATTACATTCATTATAAACATATGCATCCATCATTTGAAATCATTCATTCTAGAGGATTGGAGCAATTAATAGCAACATGTTTTGGTTTAGTGCAATAAAAGGAGTGACAAATCAACATATTAGGGCCCTTGCCTACTATTTTTAACCGTTGTCCACTTTTTAGATGTTGATCTAAGAGAACTTGTCTCCTTGCGACAAATCAACAACCCTTGAGGTATTTCTAAACACCACCCCAAAAATTCAAGAAGAGTGGAGTAGACCATCACCAATCAAGCAAAGTTGCAAAATAGAATAGTATTGATTGAAGGGATGAGTATTAATTTAGAGTACATATCCATTACACCAAATTCATCTTGAATTTGTGCTAACATAGCATAGATCTAGTGGAGACACCAAATAATTTTATTGAGAGAGGCGTGTTGTTTATTGATCAAGCATCAAGTATATTCTAAAATATCCTTTAGTTAGCATTCATTCTTCAATCATCGAACTAAGTACCCCTATCATTTTAATTACTTTCCTAAAATATCAAGTACACTCTATCAGATTTATCATTCCTTGATACATTTAACTAAACCAGGATTATGATTTATTGATTCATTTATGTAAACTATTCAAGGTTAAACCTAAAGAAAGTTGTATTTTCCTTTACATTTGGTTAACATGTTCAAACTTACACAACCCAATCTTCTTTTTATGGTTTTACTTTACAATAGGATTTTAAGATCGACATTTTTTTAGTTCACATTCTATTTTCATATATGAACTTCTCTTTGCATTCTTGTGCATCATTGATATATATTTTCCTACTAGGGTTGTCTTCTTTATTATGATATTTTTAGTCTTCGAACTTCATATTTGATATATCACTACCATTTCTATTTTTTTAATCTAAATATGTGCATTTGGGATTTAATTTTATATTTTTCTTTTGTGCATAGAAGAATATCTCATTTAAGCTTTAATATGGCCACCCATTCCAATGACAATGCTCTTTAATGATGGTCATATAAAGATAAACTTAGATGGTCAAGAGGAATCTGATCATGACACACATACAACTAAAAAAGATGTTCAACTTGCAAATCAAGTGTTGATGGAAGCATACAACAAGCTCAATCTCATCATCAATTGGTTAGCATTATCTATCATATTTATAGATTAACCTCTTGGCACATAAGTTTTATAGGATCTTGGATCCTTTATGAGTCTTTATAATGGTGTATCCAACCCATCCTCTTCTAGCCCCGCTCATATTTCTATAGCTACCACTACCATCAACCCTAGTGTTGCCCCTACTATTTCCATTATTCCTACCTCATTCCCTTTTTCCTTACACAAAGGTTATACTCCACCTTTCATTTCCTCAACTAGTGCATCCATCCCTTCTACCATTCCACCCAATCTACCCTTATTACTTTCATATCCACTATTTTTTCCAACTTCCATCAATGTAGCACATACCATCTCCCTTATTTCTTATGTTATGACCAATTCATTTTCCTCTATGACCATGCCTCTTACTTCCCAACTCCTTTAAAACCATTATACCATATACATAGTCCTTATACATCTATAGTTCCTATTGCCACCTTTGATACACTTATACATCTATAGTTCCTATTGCCACCTTTGATACACTTATACATCTATAGTTCCTATTTCCACCTTTGATACACTTGTGAAATAGATAGAAAATTTAAACAAAGAACTTGAGGATAACAAGAATGATACTACTGCATGCAATCCTCCACACTAGATGTATTTAGCTTGTGAGGTTTTTGCATGTTTGTTTCTTATAGGATGTGTGGCTCCTCATTTTGAGATGTATAATGGAAAATGAGACCCTTTTATTTATTTGCAATCATCTATAAGAGCATGTGTTGCTTTTACATACGATGATTTGATCTTGGCTAATTTATTCCCAAGAACCATTTACAATTATGAACTATTCAATGGTTTTATTCATTACCCCCAAGTTTAATATAGTGCTTTGATGATCTTAACACTTCCTTCTTATAGCACTTTCATGTAAACATGGGATAAAATTTTATTGTTAATGATGTTACTAAATGCACACAAAAGAGTAATGAGCCTATTGATGATTATGTTATTCAATTTTGATCTTTGTGTGGAATATTAAAACATCTTGATTTGATGATGACTTAAAAATCATGTTTCTAGATGGATTACTTATGATTATAAAAAATAATGTGTAACTAAGTAGTTTTACATCTTTTAGATATGTGCACTCATTTAACTAATTTTGGAGTTATTTTTTTAGCATCAAATACTTTGAAATATAGGTTATCATTATCATGAGCTTCCTACCCTATAAGTTTGAAAAGGCTAATACTTTTATAAAGGGTAGTGATACAAAGGAAAAAGTGAATCAAGTTGTAAATACTTCTACTTTTCTTTCTTGTAAAAAAAAGACTCCAAGAAGTTTATTAAGCTTCAAGAATCCATGGATGATGCACTCTAAAATTTTTGAATTTTAATTTGATTGCACTCACTCATATCCATCCATTGGATCCCACCAAGACACTTCCTAACTCATATAATAATCAAGCATTGTATAACTATAATAAAGGTCATTACACACAATCTTGTTTTAATCTTAAGATCAAGATACAAATTTTGTTGATAATAAAACCAATCAAAGTTTAAGGGGTTTGTGATAATGAAAATCTATTAATTGCACCCCTTAATAGTATATTATTAATTTATATAAATCCATTTATGAATTATTCACATAATATTGAGGCACATGATACAAATGTTGATGATGATAATATGGAACCTGAGGATTATTTTTTATGGGAAATGTTAAGTTATTGTGACATCTTCCTCTC
>CM021106.1:380741440-381135164 GCA_007115665.2 Sequoiadendron giganteum | reverse complement strand
GAGAAGCTTGCTGCTCTAACTGTGAAGGCATTAACTTGCACTCAGCAGCCCATTCTATCATGTCATGTTGAATCAAACGTTCCATTCTTCGGAGTGAAATTTTTTTAGATTGCTGTCCTTGATAGCTTTAAGAACATGATTTGTGCCATCAACTTTGAATTTCATCTCCATATCACGCAAATTAAGTGTGAACTCTCCTATAGCATGAAGCCACTTCATGCCAAGAACTATATCCGTTCCTCCCATGTTCACAACATAAAAATCTGCCTTAAACTCAAAATTGTTGAGTTTCAATGGTAAATCAGGAATCATCCTCTCACAGGTGAGAGTGTGTCCATCTGCAACCTTCACACGAATGCCTTCAAACTGCTGAGTTTGAATTCCCCTTTTCTCCACCAACCGTGAATCAATAAAATTGTGGGTTGCACCTGTGTCCAAAAGAGATATGACTCTTTGACCCGCTAAGACCCCACGGAGCCTGAAAGAACCCTCTCTCTGCATGCTGGACATATGAGCCTCCTGTAGCTCACTTTCTACCTCAATCTCTGCCTCATTTTCTGACTTTTCTTCATCTGTGTCATAGATAGCAGCTTGCTGATCAGAAAAATCAGTCAATGTTTCTCCCTCATAAAACCATTCCATGTTCCTGTTTTGCCCTTTAGGCTTGAGGGGACAATCATGATTGAAGTCATATGGACCTTTACAGTAAAAACAGAGCTTCCTTCTACGTAGATCATTCATTGTATCCCGATCTAATGGAGCTGCAAATCTTTTCTTTTGATCAGTATTATCAGCCTTCTTTGGATCAGATTTGTTCTCAGTGTAGGAGGAAGAAGGTTTGGTGCCAAATTGCTTACGAGGTGTAGTGAGCTCCATACTGCGAGCTTTCCTCATGGTCTCCTGTAAGGTAGGTGGATCAAATGCCTTTATCCAACCTTTCATGGGCTCAAAAAGACCCTCAATAAACAATATGATCAGCCTTCTCTCTGAAATGCCTGTCACCATTACAGATAGTCTTTGGAACTCTCCAATGTACGATTCCAAGCTACCCAATTGTTTTAACTGTGCTAGATCCCTGAAGAACAGTTCAGGATCACGTTTATCAAACCTCTCTACCAATCTATCAGTAAACTCCTGGTATGAGGTAATCTGGTCATGGTGAAGAGTAGCCATGCCATGAATCCACCAGTCATGTGCCACGCCATCAAGGTGTAGGGCTGCAAATCTAATAGCATCTTCCTCTGGCATAGGAAGTAGTGTCAGGAATGTATCCAATTTACTCACCCAGGCACGTGCTGTAACTCTGCCACTGCCATCATAGTTTGCTAAGGTAAGCTTATTGGTAGCCTGTCGTAGATCATTATGTTTGTATCTAGGCCTCCTGTCATTCCTGTTCCTGGTGTGTTCTCTTTTCTGACTCATAAAACGATCAAAGTTAAGGTGATCCTTAACTCGTGGAGGCATTGCATCCCATTCATCATGCATAGCTAGGATGTTGTCAGCAAAGTTTCCTTCACCACCTTCTTCCACCTCCTCTTCCTCCTCAGTGTCATTTCTGACAAAAGTAGGGCGTGTGGCTCTCTCAAAGGTGCGTGCTGGAGCAATATTCCTGTGATGCTCTCCATGTATGCTACCTTCCTGATCTTGATCAATATTCGGCCTCCTCTGAACTGTCAAGTTTTGCACATTGGTGCTAAGTTGCTGAAGGATGTTTGCCACCTGTTCTTGACCGGCCACCATTCCCCTCAGTACTTCTCTAGCATCCCTGTCTTCGTCATTAAGACGAGCATCATCATTCCTTTCAGCCATATTATCAAAATCAAAATCCTCTTCCTGTTCGTACAATGGAGGTGCCTGAAAAGGTGCAAAAGTATTTCGCTGAATTCCAGGGCCCCTGCGTGTGTAGTGCCTGTCGTGGCCGCATAGAATTGTGTTTCCCACAAGCTGGCAGGATTAATATGCTCTGATACCACTGTGATGAGCCCTGTTGGCTCTCAATTCAAACCCCCGTATTTCTTAAGTCTTTTAGTGTTATTTAATTTTTTTAGAGAAAGTTTGATAGACAGAAGAGAAGGGGCGCACAGCATAAATGCTTATAAAATGTAAATTTGCACTATTTTCTTCAGAATGAAAGTGTAGAAGACATTATTTAATTGAAACAAATAGATTGCAAATGATAAACATACCAAAAGGGTTCCAGATTATTTATTTAAAAAAGTAAGCCAGCTCGCCAGCCAAGAATGGTGAAAATGACATATAAAGACGTCTGGCTTCCAGAATTGAGTTCTCCCTTTCAGAAACTGGATACAAGCGCTTGAGAAAGGTACACGCCAATGATGGAAGGTAAACAGGAGCCAAAACAAAGGCGTTTCAGCAAGATGCTTCACACGCCTCCCTTAATGAGCACATATCCCAATGCAAGTGTACGGCCAAGGTAGAAACCCCAAAAGAACACTCTGAAAGCTGAAATCTGTAGAGAATGGCGTCTCTGGAGATGAAACCCTCTTTCCCTATTGCAGACAAATAAATACTGAATGGTAAATCTCTGATAGAATCAAGTAGAACCTCTGAATGAAGCTCTCAACTGCACTGATTCGATTGATCTCTCACAATCTCAAGAGTGCTCAACACTGAAGAGGAATCGTTCTTCAATGGAAGATTGTTCAAACCCCGAACACAGGAGAATGCACAGGAAGAAACACAAGGCAAAGTCGAAATTATCAAAAGGTGAGTTTCTCATTGCCAAAAATGCCCTTATATGCAAAAGGCACGAATTCCAAGAAAGATACGCCCCTCTTTACATTTTAAATCTTTTAAAATATATTTAAGTCATTTCATAGTATTTGACTTAAATACTTGGGCGCACTTTATTAATTAAAGTGATTAAAATATTAAATCACTTTTGGAGAATATTTAAGTGATTTAAAAAGTATAAAGTCAATTTGACTTTATAATAAAATATTAAGTTAATAAATAACTTAAATCACTCAAATAGGCATAACTTCCACAATTCTTCATAAAATCCTGTGCCGTCAGAAGCTGTCGACTCCTGAACTGCTAACTCCTGCTGTGAACCAACACTGGGCTCTGAACACGAGAACGATCAAACTCTCCAGAAAGTACCACTGACCCTCTAACCAATCCAGCTAGCCCACAAGGGTCCAATAAAGGGCTAACACACTGTTCCCGAGAATGACTAGAGCGGGGACATCACAACTTTGCCGCAACTTTGTTATTCAGTGTTTGTTCACTTTGTGTAAGAGCAAGTTTGCATGTTTGCCTTTAGCTACAAATCATTATTCAATTTATGTGTAATCAATGTCAAGTGTAATCTAATTTGATCGCTAAACTATACGCCTGTTATTGCTACAAATCTGTTGTCCAAGAAGTGTAATTGTAGTTAGAAATTTGAGGAAGGAAATCTTATGCCTACTTAGCTCTGATCTACTATCTCAGATTGTGTTTTATGCGTTTTGCTTATATGATCTTTATTTCAGCTTACATCTAAAAATACAATGAGTCTTCAGGTGTGTTCTGGAAGCGAGTTCATTTAAGTTTTAGTGTTGAATCATTCCCTGTTTACTTCTAACTCTCAAGATCTAAGTTTACTTGAGGTGCTAGAAGCGTCATTAGTTTAGGCTTAGTCGGAGTTGAAGTTCTAAAAAGAGAAAACCTCAACTGCGATGCAAAGAGTTTTATAACCTTGTGCTCTTAGCTGAGAAAAAAAAGATTGGCAATAGTTTAGCATTCTTTCTTTTAAGCATCATCAACAAAGAGGCAGCTTCCCCTCCTAATTTGAAGAGCAGTTCAACTGTGCATAGTTGTCCATTTCCAATACACATTCCAGAGGTGCGAATTGAAACGCCAACAATCATTAGCAATGTTATTTAATATTTTATTTAGTAATACGAAGACGTGAAGCCTCAACCCCACGAGACTCCAAGGTAGGAAGCTTAGCTCCATATACATCGATCCAAATTGATCCAGCAATGCTCTGAATGTAGCAGTCTCACCGTTTTGAGCACATTGAACACCATTACTTTGTGAGGCACTCTCACCAAATAGACTTTCCACGCAATGACGATGCCCCAGTTGCCTCCACTGCCTCCTCAAATTGCCCAAAAGAGGTCTTCTCCCATGCTCTTTTTGTCCAACAAGTTACCATTGGCGTCCACGAGCATTGCATCAATGATATTGTTGGTGGAAAGGCCGTATTTCCTAGAGAGCGAACTCATTCCGCCTCCGCTGAAATTTCCAACGATGTTCAATGTGCACAAACGAATTCCAATGATTAATTTAAGTTTTTAAAAAAATCACGAACCTTGTAATAAAATATGAAGAAAAAACGTGAAAATTCATTATAAATTCTTCAGAGGCCATCTGGGACAAACCCACAAGACAAATCTCCAAACCCGGTTGAACCTTGCCCACACCGAACTAGTACCCCGAACCTAAAACGAATCGAACCCGAACTGGCATGGTTACAAAGACGGACCGGTAACATAGTTTATATATTTATATTAATGTTTATTATTATATTTATAAATTGAATATATTGTTAATATATTTATTTTAATATTAGTTTTATATATATGGTTATAATAATAATATTAAATTATTAATATTTATATTCGTATTTTAATGCTTATATTGTTATTTATTTCTTTGCATTTCAATGTTTGGATTTTTCTTTTAGTGTTGCAATTTCAGGGGCATGACACCAAGATAAACCATACCTAGACTCATTGACCAATTACTGGGTTAGGGGACCAACCACCCAAAAGATGGGCTGGCCCATCAAACCATAGAGTTGTGTTATATCTCCCCTTTATACAGACCCATTGTACATCTCTTTATTCATCAATAATGAAAAAGTGTAAACAAACAGTTTTTGGTGACATTCAATTGCACTTTCTCTGATGTTTATATATTTCTTTCAATTTCTGCTCTGCATTCTGAGAGACTTGTATCACCCTTCCTTCAGGAAGGCTTTCACCTCATGGGAGTAACTAGAGATGAATATAAAATAACTGCACTGGATTAACCTAGCTATATATTTTAAATGCAGTTTACAGTTCTTCAATAATTGTTCTTTGTAGGTTCATGAGAAACTTAGCTCATTATATGATTGCCAACAAGAAGAAGGATCTTAAACTATAACTGATCCCTTTGAGTAGAGATTGAATGCTTATTCTCTTGCGCAATTCAGACAGATTTCAATGAGACACAGATCAAATCATATTAACTTGTTCAATTTAGATGGATTCCAATGAGAAGCAGAAAAGCAGTGATCAAATCATAAAAGGAATAGCCTCACAATGGATGAGAAAAATGAAGTACATTATGTACTTTACCCAAGTCAATAATCAATATAAAATCAACGTTCCATACAGTTTGACCAACCTAGCACTACCTAGCTGCTGAAAGCTCAAATTACATGTGATTGCATTTTTTGTGGCATTATAGGGACACAAGAACACCGTAATTCTAGAACTGCTTATGTTTACACAATCTCTGCTTGTACTCCAGAGTCCAAATAGTTTAAACTTTGAACCTGTTTGTCTAATGTAACAATCCAAAATGAGATGACATTAGCTTGAGCTAGATGGCATATAAATGCAATGAGACAAAATTAGCATAAGTTCAATGGTATTGAATTACAATTTGTTAAATGTCTATAGATTGAGAACTCCAAGTTAATATAGAATACAATCCTCCAAGTCATGCAATCAATCATTTTTTAAACATGTTTTTTTCAAGTATTAGTCAAAACAAGGTCACAGAAGAATAGTAGCAAATAAAACTCCATGTTACAAATAGAATGCAATCCTCCAAGTCATGCAATCAATCATTTTTTGAACATTTTTTTTCAAGTACAAGTCAAAACAAGGTCACAGAAGAGTATTAGCAAATAACCTTGGAAACAGTCATCTCCGATGTGGCAACCTTGGCTAATTTGGTCATAAGAGCCATGTCAATTTCTTCTTCATTCATTACACGAACAGTGAATGCCATGATTTGGAAAACACCTGTAATATGACTTCCACCCTGACCAAAGCGCTGTAATTTCATAGACTGTAGTGAACATACTTGCAGTGTGAATTATAGAAATCATAAATTACAGAGAGGGACAATAAGAAAGTTAGTGAGAGTTACCAACCTTTCTTCCACCACCTCGAAACACTGCAGTACAGCAATCAAGGATGGCTATTGAATTACTGCAATTGAAGCAAGTTTAGTATTATTTTACATATGCATGACTTATAAACATGTCCATGAACAGCCAATTTGGAACTTACAAGGGGGCATTCTCCTGCAATGCATCCATTGCAGCTTTTCTGACCATTGCAGACTCATCTCCTAGAGCTCCAACAAGCACCTGTATAACCTCTGAGTGCAAAAAAAGACTTATGAGGCTCATTGCCGAACTAATATTGGAAAGAATGAAACTTAATTAACAGACTATCAGTCAATATTTGATATTAGTAGAAGAAAGCAAGAACTTCTAGTTGGCCAAATTTGAGTCAAAATGCGTATTAAATTTATGCAGTATTTGGCTACATTCAAGTCAAACAAGACGGAGACAAAAGGTTCCTCTGGAATGTCGAGGTCTCATTACTATAAAGCACAAACTAATGTGAGCCACCGAACATTTTGATAATATGCTTATAAACTCCCACTCAATTATTCCAAAAAATGATGTAAAGCTTACAAACATGTTTAAAAGAGATATCCATAGCTTTTTGAAAGTGCATAAAAATCCTTGAAATGATACACATCAGACAGAAAAACAATTATTACCATTCAATTTTCACTACCAGATAGATAATGAACCATGGGAAGTATGGTCTTTCAATTTTCTTTTCACTCTAGAATCTGTCCAGCGTTTATGTTAAAACTATAACAAACTAAATTTGAACAAAACCATTAATCTTCATACGTTATTGGATGGTCAAAGGGTACATCAACTGATTGATAAAATAAAACAAGCTCTGATGCATGAAGATAAAGTAGAATCTGATCAGGCCTTAGAATTTGCTTTAATGAAATTTAAATTGCAAAGATTAAAACTTTATTGTTCCTCTCAGTTTGCCTGTCATAGCATAGCCTCTCCAATGGAATTTGTGGGCAAAGGCTCCGCTAGTGAGTGTGTTCTACAGTGTTTTATACATTTTGTGAACCTAATTATTGCAGGTTAAGCACTATAAGTTCAGTATAATCTCAGTTGATGTTTATGCCGCTCTATCTGCTGTGTTACAGCATTCTGTTAGGTATTTGCAAACCCATTTAATAGGGAAAAGCTCTGTGATTTGTTTCATATCTTGTGGACTCAATTCGAATCAGGGTATCAATGAATGCAAAAGTAATGAAGAAAGTCTGGGTTTGTTAGTTCATGTAGATTACTTATATCTGCAATATATTTGTCCTTATTTGCTCGACTGACCAATAATATAAGGGTTTGAGTGATATTATGTAAATGAGGGAAATTTCTGAGTTTTGGCAAGAGTTTGGTAAAATAGTTAAATCAGAAATTAAATTGCCCTAAATATCTTGACCAGTAGAACACTGTGGTATCAAACAACTGTTAACATTTGTATACCTGAAGCTTATTTGCCTCCATACAGAATATTAGATGTTGCTTTGTCAAATGGAGAAATCATAAGGACCTCTTCTCTTTCTTCTTTAAAAGGAGTAAACCTCCATCCTCGGAAAGAAGATTTAAGACATTGTGACATGATCCTCCTCCCTAAAGGATCAAAATCCTAGGATAAGGACAGCGACAGTAATCTTCAGAACAGGTGACTTGATGGTAGGGGCCTCTTTAAGGCAAGGCATAGTTCCTTGAGCAGGTATTAAGTTCATATTACTTAAACTATGTGACACAGCCAATAAGGTTGGGTATGCAAGGAATCAAAAAACAAAAGACAAAGACATGTGAGATGTTGTTCAAAGGGATCGTATATTATTAGAAGATTGAGGAATTGATTTCTTGCAGGAACGGAGGACACTGCTGCTATGGTTAGGGTAGTGTTAGGGAGAGAAATGGCTGAAGATATGGGCAAGAGACAAACCAGAGTTTGGGTTGAAGAAGATTTTGTTAAGAAAATGGCGGTGTTGATATCCAACAAGGCATGATCAGGATGGTGAATATCTAATCTAATGCAAAGGTGCTGGGTAATGCTATAAGCATAAGAAGAAAAAGAGTTGAGGATGTTGGAAAGTCAGAAAGCCATGACAGATAGGTGAATGAAGTGAAGTCCCTGCAGGGTTGATTTAAATATTTAAGTGTCCCCCACACTAGCCTAGTGAAGTACATTATGAAGGTGGCAGAGTGGGGGAGGATATAGCAGTTCTGAGCTCAGGGCCCCTTCTGGTGCTCAAACAGGCCCTTCCTTCCTCTGGCCTCACACAGACAACTTTGCAGCAGAGGAGAGGAAGTTTGAATTATCTGCATAAACACACTTTGCCTGCTATTCAGTTGGATGAACCAAAATATGACTGAGAACGACAACAGGCCAATTCTGTCAAGAAAAGGGCTATAGACCAGGTTTGCCCTGACAGTGACACAGCTGAGTAATATCATGGCAATAACTGATATTTTGAAGCAAGATAAGAGAAAGCAGAGGATAATATTGCAGAAGGGAAGCTCAATCCTAAGGAGAAAGAAGCAGATGCTGGCATGTAGAGCATGAAGATCAAAGGAAGAGAAACACGCAGATGCTCATTCCCTTTTTTCTGCTTGAATAATGGAGCTAGTGAGCAGGATTCGACCTGCCTAATGATAGTTTTTCTCAGGCATGAATGGCATTATGTTAGCCTATTACAGTCCTTTCATTTTTTGAACTCTCTGATCTGCAGTACTGTATTAGTTGGTAGTAACAAATGGAACAGCAAGATTGGCATGCAATAGACTTTTTTATGCTTTCTGTTATCCTATTAAACTGTGTAGTGCAAAAATACAATCTCTTATATGGTATTTGATAATATAAAAATTGTATTTCAGACTATATTTAATGGTTTGGAATCCAGGCCCAAGTAACTTCACATGTATTCCCATTCGTTTATATTTCAGTGAAATATCCCGAGGTAATTTTGTTTGCAATTTTTTTTCAAATTCACCCTCTCATGTGCATAGGCATTTCATCAAACAGTTGACGCTCTGCTGTTCTGAACTAGTTTTTAAATTGTTTCCAGGAATATGATAAATGTTTATGCTGTGCATTCAAACGTAAACTTTTCCCCAATTTCAAATACAGAATAATGGATATGTGCTAGCTTGAAAGAGATAAATGCATTTCATACAAATATGCAGCAGGTATAATCTTTCAGGAAAATCTAACATCAAATAATATTTATCAGAATTACAGGAAAGAAAACATTACACATAAGATGTTGACCTGATAAATAATGAGAATTTAAGTTCGTAAGCCTCCCACATATCAATACACAGTTACAAATAATATAGGCGCCTTATTATGAATTGCACCACTGTATAATGGATGTTGTAGCTTAAAGTTTCCACATTGACTCTCCAAACATGGTGTATACTCCTTGTTGACCCTGCTGACCAATAATCCCCTCCATGTCTGTTACACCCTATTCCTAAATTACCAGATTACTTTTACTTTTATGAATAAATATGATTTTAAATGCAAGATAATGACTTTGATATGTTCAATGGATGAATGAAATGTATGAATATGCATTATGATGTTATTGTTTTTTAATGCTTTAATGATGCAAATGATATATGATGAATATGATTTTCATGTGATCGGCTAACTACGTTTATGATGCACTAAGTTGGATGCAGGAAAGAATTAAGCCCTCCAATGAGGAGAGGGAGAGTATCAGCCAGGAGAGGAGGTTGGTTTGGCAACCACTAATGTACCTACTTGAGCTATCACACACTCACGGCCTAGGTTAGAAAAGTTAAGTCAAGATAGTCCGGGATATGTGTCAATAAGTAAACCCTTGGTCATAGCTTTTGGGATGATTGGAATGTTTGTTGTAATGTCCTCTTTTGGGAATGCCCTTTATTTGCTCTAAGTCTTTAATTTCCAAATGACAAATGAGTTAGAGAATTCTTTTCACTTGATTGAAACCTTAATTGAAGTCCTTCATTCCCAATCGATCTGGTCTTCACACTTTGAAGATATCGTTAGTGTTGATCAAGGGGATAAGAATCTACTATCCAAACTTACTTAAAATATCATAATTACTTATAAGACTTAATAATTGCTGCAAGCATCATTATTGTATATTAGCATATAATTTTCAAATATATTTTGCAATAATACTCAATTCAAAAGATCTCTTATCATTTATTTCTTCTTCCCAGCCTGCTGTTTTATTTCATGATTTCAATCTGCTTTCAAGAACATACTTTATTCCTCCTTGATTCGATGCTTTGTTCTTTCTTCTGATTTCTTTATTATTATATCTGCTGTTTTTCAAAAAGATATGTCTCAGATTTCTTATCCTTCTTCTCTTTCATGATCTCCTAAATCAAAGTATCCCAATAGCCCTTGACCGCTGTTTCTGATTTTTCTGAGTAAAAACTTAAGCTGGTTGACTCCCTATTCCTCTACTTAGAAAATCCATTAAACTGCTCCATGCCCCTTGTTTTTCCCTTCCTCTTGCCTTTATATGGTTCGATCTAACTCAATAGACACAGCCACTGCCAAAAGACGTGGCTCTCCTCATATTTCGTGACCCTTGGTATTGATTGCACCCTTCCCTAATGTGGCAGTTTGACTATTTTTTTTACCACTGCTTGTTTTTGTTTGCCGCCTCATTTAGGAGTCGATTCCCTATTAACTAGTGTGTGTTCCTTATTTTCATTATTACGATGTATTTGTGTGGTTAATATGTTGTATGTTTGTTTATATTTATTATTATATTATAATAGTGATATCAGATTTATGTATTATATTTATTATATTATAATAGTAATATCAGATTCATATATAATGATTTTTATTTATAGATCATAATAAAATTGTCAGAATTTGTATTTTAATATTTATAATGTTGTATTCGATAGTCATAATTATAATATTATTATATATTATATGATTCTTATTCTAGTATTATATATATAAATTGATTTTATTGGTCTATCTTAATTATATATTTTTAAGTATTGATTATATCATAATGATTATAATATTTAAGTTGTTAGTATCTGTATCTCAACACTTAGTTATTTTAATGTTCTATTTCGAGGACATGACATTTGTGTAATTGTCTTTGATTGTTTCACTGTTTTGTGTCATAGAGACTAAATCTTTGTATTGAGTATATGTTCTAATTCATGTATTCTAGATATATATTAATTGATACGTATCTACATTGAATGTATAACGTATATAAATGATGACTCATGTATATGAGCATATACGCATGTGAGCATGCGTAGGTGGAAATACCTACGTATACTCATACATGAATACATCATACATATGGGTAATCGATTTTATATATATATTATAAGATGTTAAAATAATAATATACATGTATATATTAATATATAAGTATATATGTAACTATTAAATAATATATACATACATACATACGTATATATATTTATAAATATATATGATTGACAAATGAATGATTTTAATATATATGTTAATACATGTATATATTATAATGATAAATCATTACAATTAATATATATATATTAATGTATGATATAATAAGATATCAAACACATATATAATGTGTGGAAGTAAACAATGTTTAAACTGAATACTACGCATATATAATGCGATGAAGTGAACAAAGCCTAAGCTGAATATTACACATATACCATGTGCATATAATAATATGGTATCACATACTTAAAAGATAGAGTCTGCGCATATATATTGCAGCGCAATAATAAAGTAGTGATAACACATTTGTTTGGCAAACAAAGCTGAGTTAAATGTGCCACACATGAACAGCAATTAGAAGGGTTGAATGAGTCAAAGTGCCACGAGTTGTCAGGGAAGCAAATAGAGTTTGTTATGTTTTGGAAATCAGCCTCCATTTTAGGCGCCATGAGCAGCAATCTGGCAGCCACGATGGGAATTAGAATTGACTTGGTAAATAACCACGAGATGGCAGAATTGAGGCGACTCAACCATGTGTTTGGAACTGATTTTACTAAGGACTCTAAATGTGTCAAGTTACTGATTATTAGTGATATATATATTTTATAATTATGCTATACTTAACCAAGAGTCTATACCTATTCAC
Source organism: Sequoiadendron giganteum (assembly GCA_007115665.2). Lineage (NCBI taxonomy): Eukaryota > Viridiplantae > Streptophyta > Pinopsida > Cupressales > Cupressaceae > Sequoiadendron > Sequoiadendron giganteum. The sequence continues at coordinate 381,122,918 of CM021106.1, read as the reverse complement.
GGTATACTAATCTTTAAGGAGAGGACTTTACATCTCGGCAACCCAAAGTCGTAATGCAAGGAGACTTTAAGGTATAGAAGCACAGACTCCTCTCAAGATGAAAATGTCCTCCTGATTAAATATGATCTTAAAATACATTTCAAATATGTGAATATTATTGAAAGAAAGCATTCATGACGGTTTATGAACATACAAACATAAGAACCTTATGTAGTTGATGCAAAGGATAACTGGGAAAGAACCATGAGGAAAATTGGAGGTTGGTCGAAAGGTTCTTGGTTGAATTTACTAGAGGTGGATTAGCTTATTATGTTGAATTACTATTATTAGACATTACTATGAACATGAGGTTTTATATCGAACTTAATGTCAAGGATAACCAGATTGGTTATGGCATCCTAGAAGGATCGAGCCATACTAGATATGACATTAAAAAGTTTGAACTCAATGTGAGGAATTAACCTTCAAATCAAGTTAACTCTAATAATGACATATTGTCAATGCTTTAGATTGACCAGATGTGTCCAATCGGTAACATGGTGTCATCAATATTATTGTTATGAATTAGGAGAGTCATTACTCCCATGATTAAAAGAAAATACTTCAATAAAAGGCAATTGCTAGTCCCATGAGTGTTACAAATGTGTAAATAGGGCATTTAAAAGGTTGGTTCAAACCTAATTGGTCAAAAAGGACAATATCAATGTTATTTTACTTGTTGGAATGAAATCTTGTTATGATGTTTGTGGGAAAACCTAGTCAAGATTTATTCATGGTCATTATAATTACCAATTCAAGTGAGGGGGTAGGTGAACATACGACTACGCTTGAAGTACTAAGCGATTGTATATATGTGAAATCTCTAGCAAGAGAAAGTGTAAGTTGCCATTGTGTACACTTGTTGGTTCACTGTGAGCCAGTATTGCATAGCTAGTAGGGAGTGTCATGCATGTAGGTAGGTATCCACTGTATGGCAGCACTAGTTATATAGGTCCTAGGACACAACACCATGCTCAGGTAGGCTTATATTAGAGGGTTACCATACCAATCTCTTCATTGAAGGGTAGGGCCATATTACCGGTTAGGAAGATGTGTGGGGGAATCGCAGTAAGTTTTTGGATGGCAGAAAAGCACTTGGGTGATGCTCTCCCTCATGCAATTGGCGACTGAGACTTGAGGATGTATGCTCCAACAGGGGACATCTTGCCCAATTGTACTCTTGATCCATTCAGCTCTTAGAAGCCATGTAAGCTCTTGTAAGCTATGTTTTGTAATTATGATCATGCATCTATATGTAAATTGTATTTGAAAGATGAATTCATTACATGGGATTACGTAATGTTACTTTATTCATGCATTGTAATTTGTAATGGGTTTATTTCAAATATGCATCTATGTTATTGAATTGGAAAATTTTATTTCTATGTGTTGGTAAATTTGATCTTTTCACGTATATGGGTTAAAACTTGGGTGAAAACAATAGAGTAAACTTTGGGCATGTTACAATCTCACCTCAAAAATCTCTTACTTGTGAAGCGATGGTCAGAAGAAAAAAAAGGTTGCGACTCCCAAATAAATCCTGCCAACAACTATTCCCAAATTTTGTGATACACTTAGCACTAAAATATTTAATTATTCCATGGCCTCCTTCTAGAAATAGGGCGATATAAATAGAGTCTATATTTCTTGGAGTATTAACCAACTCTACACCAAATGGTATGACTAGTGAAGTGGACCAGGTATACATAAACTGAATGGTTGCAGCTATAAAAAATAAATATCACATGTAATCTCCCTCTACATACAATTCCAAAACTATCCTTGAAGTTTGTTTTTGAAAGAGACTTCCCACATTTCCTCAATTTTCCTATAGAATCTAATGTGAGAAATTTGTACAATCTCTCCAACAGACTGGCTAGGGTAGATTTATTGCACCATCGAAACCAATCACCTTTAGGGTTTCCGTCCTAGGGTTCGAACTCCGAAAAGCTCTCCAAAATCACAAAGTAGAATAATATCCAAGCATAATGTAAATGAGCTTTCTTTTTCACTTTTGTATGCAACTCCACATTAGCTTTTTGAATTCCCTTTTTGATAATGGAAATCTAAGTTACCGGTCCGCTCCCCTAGACTAGCTGGTTTGGATTTGATTCAGCACGGGTCTTGATTCAAATTCGATTCGTTAAAGGTGCAAGTAGTGTTTGAGAAATTTATAGTGGGTTCATGTGGAATGGTCAAGGGTGAATTTGTGATGAATTTTTAAAAAAATAGCTCCTACAACAACGAACCCACCATTTCCATTGTAAATCATACCCATATTTTTTTGCACTGGCATTTCTACTTCCATGGAGCGATTTCAACCAACAACCGATCAATCTATCTCCTCTTTGAGCGCGGGGCCATTCCATTGAACAGTAAGAAAATATTTGGGTGAAATGGATATGTGCGGGGCCATTTCCATGTTGTCCCAAAAAAATTGCATGAGCTTTTCCCAAAATGCTTAGTAGGCCTTCCAAAGCGAGGAAGAATAGTGATCACAACTCGAAATTCGGGTGAAATGGATATGCTCATGGACACCAACCTTGCACGTCGTGAGCATATCGTGGATACTCTACCCCCCGCAGAGGCAAGCAAAATTTTGTTTGGAGACTTCAATCCTGCTAATAGCAAAGAAAGAGAGAAAATGGAAAAGACCCTGCAGATTTGTGTTGGGATTCCTTTAGTCTTAGAAATCGTTGGTGCTCGTTTGCACAAGCAGAACTACACGGTCGAGAGATGTCTTTGCTAACTGGAGTCAACACCATGTGGAGTACATTGTTGGAGCAAAGGAAGTCACACATTTGGAAGAGGTGGCTTTATTAGATTATATATTAACTTTATTATTTATCAATATTTAATTCTTTTATAATATCAGTTTTATTATTTATTAATATTTACTTACTTTAACAAATAATAATATTAAAATTATGTTATAAATTGAATTTATTATTTATTAATATTAATATTATTGTTATATTGTAATATTATAGACGGCTTATAAGTATTATTATACATTAAAAATATATATCACGTCTAATAATCTTGATTTCAAGCTATAAATATGTATATATTTCTGATTTTTATATGTTTTTGTATTAACAAATCCAAAATGAACCCAACCCCAAAAAAAATTTTGCCCGAACCCGCAAACCAAACCGTCGAACCCGAACTAGTAGCTTAGATTAAAATAAACCCAAGAATAATAAGGTGACACTTTTAAATTTTCATTTAACCACAAAGTCACTTTATGAACTTAATTAAATAATATTATCCTTAAGATTTGCTGGAATGGATAATATTAAATAATTAAATCAAAATATTCCCTTAGCTCCAACATTAGCCTAGGGGAATAAAATAGGCTAATTAAGTCTCTCCTACTTAGGCCTCGGAAGGGGACATTACATTCAGTTGTAAGGAATCACAAAGCTCTCTTTTATCAAGCAAAAAACAACAATATATAAATCACAAAAAATTAAAATTAACTACAATTTTGCTAAAAGAGGTCATATTTATCCCCAATCAGACATGAAATATATCTATCTAGTGCAAACAACAACTGAGATTGTTAGAATTTAAAAATTACAAATATATTATAGCTATAAAACAGTAATGAGTACATAAATTATATTATGTAATCGATGAGAGAAGAAACTACATAGTACCAAATTCAAATAAATTATCTGGCATCATTATCCAGAGTAAACTGATTAAAATAGTTATACAAATCAAGACTGTAAACATAATATCTATAGTCTATGACCAGAAAGAAATTGATCCGAATCTCTCAACTCCTAATATGCTGTGTCATCTATAACCTCTAGAAAACAGCCCTTATTACGAGGGGAAAAGAAACAATACAGAGGGGTCTAGACAGATTTACAATTTTAACCGTTCTATCTCAAACTATCTTTAAAAAGGAAATTTATTTTAATAAAGATAATCTTACCAAGGAATCTTGAGCTAACTTTTATTTGGAAATTTCTTACAGAAATATTTTATTTTGCTGAAGGTCTCACAAAAAGGTAAATTAAAATAGGACTTTGTTGACAGATTTTGATTTCAGACAGAACGTCATAAAAGATTTATCTCAAGGATGCTGTCAAATGAAGCCACCTGACAGGCATGCAGTGCTTGACAGTATACTAAAGCTAAGCGCCAGAAATAAAAAATGTAAGAACAACATGATGTGAAAGAGGGTTGGGGAGGTTTCTACACAAGAAACATCTTTACATATTAATTTTGTTTATTATAAAAGTTTCAAATTTAGTAGACATCAATCAAGTAGCGTTAATGTTTTAAATGTCATACAAATCACATGAATCGATGTGGTAACGTCTTGGTGAGTCAAAGTGTTTTGCAAGTGACAAAACATGTAAAACAATCAAAAATCATGAGCAACAAGAAATGGCTGGATTGCAAAGAGAAAGCTGTTTTGCAAACGCAAGAAATGAAAATGCAAGCATCAGGTTGCATTGCTTGCAAATAGACACTAAAGTGTCTCCCAATATATTGCAAGAAAATGTTATTATGTTGCAAGAATATTTTCTTGGGAAATATTCTGCCCAAGAAAATAATTAACAATATATCATAAATAATTGGACAGTGCAAGATCGCAGATAATCTCCTACAGACAGCAAATTACCACCCTAAACCAACCACCATGGCTATAATCTTGTGTTAGAATAAGGGTGCCATTCACCTTGCAATCCCAAGTCTTGATTAATTGTATTTTATTATGTAGACAATAGATAATGTATGATTTCCAAACATGTCGGAGTGGGCAAATTGGGACACCCATGTGTGAGTGGAGACATTATTTATTTATTATTTATTTTCCAAGATACTTCGGATATTGTGTAAGAAGACATTGACTAGGGAGATTACATTGAAAAGGTCAAATTTGGGAGTTACAAAGCATCTTTCCTATTTGGTGGATATGACACAAACATCAAATGCCCTCATCAAGCACTTTAGATTGGAATCTTGGTCAATTTGACTATTATGACAAAATCTATTATGCATAAGAGGGTTGTAAGATGTATAAGAGATGTAAGACGAGTTACATACTATTATGAGATGTTGGACTATGACCATAGGGACACTGGATTTTTGAAGGCCCATGGTTTTGACTTATGGTTTTGGATAACACTTGATGGTTTCTTGTTTCTGACTTTTTTATATATTGGATGCACGGGATAGTGGATTGCAAGGTTTTTTTATAGGTACTACCGTACTCTTATGTTGTCGGATACAATTGGAGAGATGTATTATTGTACTACAATGTTTGGAATAATACAAGCTTGGGTCTCTTTGGAGTAAAGGTTTTTTTTCCCAAAAGGGTGTTTCTCCACTTATATTTGATGTCTAAATGGTTTGCATTTTATGAGTTTGTTGGTTTCTACTTGCTTCTTCGTTAGTTCATTGATATAAGTTTATTGGCTTAATCACATTGCAATCAAATTAAATCTCTAGATAGTTAATATTTTTATTGTGTTGTTTGCCCTATTATTTCAACATTCGATATCGGGGCTTCAACTAAATTATAGAAGGAAAGATCTTTCTTGCAGTGTTGTTAGGTTTTTGTGGTTGCAATGGGACACTGCTTTAGTGGTTTTGCAAATCTAAGTGTAGTTAGATAAACTATGGCAAGTACATCATTAACGAAGATTGATAAAGTTCAATGGCTTTAGATACGAGCTATGGATACTAAAATGATCTCTTGGAGGAAAGAAATCAATTTAGACCAATTTCAAAGTACAAAAATGTCCGATGAAGATTGGAGAAAGATGGACAAGAAGGCACGTGGAACCATAGTTGAAAAACTCGACGTGTGAAGGAATAACTCGCGAGTAAGCGTGAGTCAAAACTATTGGTGATTTAATCGCACTAAAACTTGACGCCAAGTAACTGTAAAACTTGCAGTGATTTTTTCCTACAAAACGCGCAAAAAATCGCAATTTTTACCTGCAATTCACCCAAAAATGTGTCCAACAAATAAATATAAATAAGAATCGCAATTTCATTTAATGGTTTTCAGTTTTTTGGAGACGCAACTTTCAAACACAATTTCTAGGCACGGTTTTGAGACGCGTTTTGCACGATGACACTATGAAACAATTTGTGCAAAATCTTGAGGTAAGTTACTGGCCATGGTTTCAATGTTTTTTGTTTTGGTTTTAGTAATAAACCTCCAATAGAGAATCGTCCAATAGAGAATGGATTAGAAAAGAGAAACCCATATAAATTTCTCTTTTCTAATCCATATTCACTAATCAGGCCACACAAATAAAACCTTAATTTGGGCTTGGCGGCAGGGGCTCCGCCGTTCAACCCCACCCTATATCGCAACAGGGTGCACGCCGGGGACACTACCCCTATACCCCGTGAGGGGTGTTGCCCCTTGACCCCATTGGGAGCACTACACCTTGACCTCGTTCGGGGCGTTGCCCCCAAACCCCCACAAGGGGTGCTACCCCTTGACCCTGTTGGAGGCATTGCCCCCAAATCCCCATTAGTTATTAGGATCTCTTGTCAAAAAAGCAAATTGATTACAACGAAGGGGTGATGAAGACTTGAAAATTTGAAATATAACTCTTGAGTGTGATAACTTAGACGTTATTATCGCACAACTTGCTAAAAATCTCTTTAGATGAGGCAACTTCTACATATGACATGGCTAGTGGAAGTGGCATTGTAACTCATTTAGAGATTGAACTCAAATTTTGGTCTATGATATGTATTATACTCTAATTTTGATTTATATATGATAAAAATCAACAATATTCTCTACAAAATTAGTAATATGTGTGATTTTGAAGAACATTTTTAAAAATTTATGTATTTTAAAATGTTCGATAAAATTGTCGAGATATTGTCGAGTTTTTCCCCAATTTTTTGACGAGTCTCAAGTTTTTAAAAAATTTGGGCTTGCCAAGTTATCAACGAGTCCAAGTTTTTCAACTATGCATGGAACCATTCAGTTGTGTCTTGTTTCAGATCTCTTGAATTTCTCAAAAAAGGCTATCGCTTTCATTTTGTGGAAGAGAATCAATGAGATCTATCAAACGAAGAGTTTGGTAAACATGTTCTATTTGAAAAGAAAATTGTAGTCCTTAAAATGAAGAAAAGAGACTCTATGGCTAAGCATTTAAATGCATTTAATCTCATTGAATCAGCTAGATATTGATGTTAAGCTAGAAGAGGAGGATTAGTGTATTTTGTTACTTTTCTCTTTACCTAAATCTTGAGAGAGTCTAATTGTTGCATTGCGTGGTTCCAATATAGATCCCAAAACGGATGCCCTTGTTGTGACTTTGCTTAATGAGGAAATGAGGCAATCCATGGATGAGGGTTCCAAGGACACATTGCATGTATGGGAGGAAAAAGGTGGTAACAAAAAGGGGGATAAAGAGAGGTCTAAGTCAAAAGGACAATCTAAGAGTGGAGCTAAATGTTAAAATTGTGGGAAATGAGGCCATGTAAGAAGGAATGTAGGAACAAGAAAATAAATTCTAAAGATTCCTCTGATGATAAATCCTCCAATGATGAAAATGATGCTTTATTCATTTCAGCTAATAGTACTAGGATGGCTCATGGTTGATTGATTTAGGTGTCTCGTTTCATATGACCCCTCACAAGGAGTGGTTTTCTTCATACAAAGCATATGATGGCAGTGAGGTGTCTTTTGGCAATAACAATTCACATCAAACTATTAGCAAAGGGAAGGTAAAACTTGTGCTTAGTGATGGAAGAGTAAAATCTCTCATAGATATATTGCATATTCCAAGATTAGCACATAACTTGCTTTTGGTTTCTAAAATGAATGATGTTGGAGTGCATGTTACATTCGACAAGAGTGGTTGCAAGTTGGCTAGAGGGAACCTAGTGCTAGCTAAGGCATCCACATGTGAGACTTTATTTAAGCAGGATGCATCTACTTATTGTAACTAATCCTATGTAACTGAAAACTCAGATTCATGTATGTTGTGGCAACATAGGATAGGTCACACTGGTGAAAATTGGCCTAAGACACTTGTCAATAAAAATATAGTGAATAGTTTGTCTAATTATTTTGTAGATTTTAATTTTGGTGAGCACTATGTATTTGGTAAACAGAGTAAACTTTAATTCTCGTAGCACTAGAGCAAAGAGATTACCAGATGCTATTCATGGTGATGTTTTCAATCTTGAGTGGAAAATCTCGACATTATGATTCCTTTATCAATGACAACACATGTTATACTTGGATTTATTTTTTGAGGCACAAATCTGAATTTTTTAGCAAGTTTAAAGATTTTTAAGTTCTTGTTGAAAATCAGATAGATCTAAAAATACAAGTATTAAGGTTAGATAATGGAAGGGAGTATTGTTCTAAAGATTTTGATGACTTTTGCAGACATACAAGTGTCATATGGCAAAAAACAACTCCATATACACCACAACAGAATGGCATTGTAGAGAGGATGAACAAGACATCAATGGACACAGCCAAAAGCATACTAAGTAGTGCTCAATTGGCATAGCATTTTGGGTTTGAGGTTGTAAGTACTAGTTGTTATTTAATTAATAGATCTTAATACCCTATTTTGATTGATAAAACACAATATGAAGTGTGGAGAGGTGAGAAACCCTTCATTTCGCATATTAGAGATTTTTGGCTCTACGACTTTGTTCACATGCCTAAAGAAAAATAGTATGTTATATTTCAAAGCTAACAAATGTATTTTCGTTGGTTATGGTGATAATGTAATGTCTCCTTTTTCTAGATCAGTATCTTTGCAGTGGTTAACCTACTATCTAGTTCCCATAAGCTAATGAGATGTATAGGGGACCCTTTTGAGGGTAATCAGTGGCTCCTCAACAAGCCTTTTGATGTTCATTTTAGTATTCTTCAACTCAGTGACTTAGTGTATTGGTGGTGGGCCTTCTGGAGGTCATTCTGGTCATTTTCTCCCACACTTACTATTTTTTGAAAGTCACTTGGTCATATTGCTCAAAGTCATATCTAGATCAGCTGTCATCATGCCTATATTTGGAAAATGTGAATGGATCACTTCCACAAGTTGGTGTTGGTATTATTAGGGGAGTTAATGGTCAATTATATTATTAAAGTTAATTTAACTTTAATAATATCATTTATTAATGATAACTTTATATTATGGCGTCATACGGAGTTAAGGGGTGATATTTGGCATTTAATTAAGTATTATATTTTAATATTACTTTATGAAATATCACTTTAAAAAGCTAATGTATTAAATGCCAACAAAAGCAAATATTATATTAAAAGTTTATTTGGCCAAGTGGGGGCATTGGAATTTAGGGAAGTATAAATAGCAAAGTGATTGCTTAATCATTATTCATTATTATTATTCTTGTTTTGGACAAACTTGGGAGAAGAGCTTCAGCAAGAGTTTGCTGGTTGAAAGCCATAGCTTTTTGAGGATGAAAACCCTCAAAGAGGACAGTGTTTGCAGGGGTGGAAGATCACCCAAGAGCACTTGATTGGATAATCTCATCCAAAGGTTATATTTGAGCTTCAACGATTTACAAAAAAGAATCCAATTTTTAGGGCTTGAAGGTTTATTCAGAAATCTGAAAATATATTGATTGTACTTCCAGAATGATTATTATTTTGGGAGTTTGAATGATTCTATCTGCTGATCAAATAATATTGTGGTATCTATTTTGCTGGTGAATGTGGAGAGCTCCTTTGGTTTTTGGTGTAGGGTTTGAAGAGGTTATTATTGTTGCTGGGACGTGAGGCTGTTGTTCATCATTTTTATCACTATTTTCGAACACAGGTCTTTGCAGGCTTAATACCCTCATTTCTGCTAGGCGTGTGAGTTTGTGCCAGGCATGATTTCCAGGAGGTTAACTTGTTGCTGCAGTCACAGTCCTCCTATCTCTGCAGACATAGACTTCTATTGCCAGCCATGATTGTTGCCAGGTGCTAACATTACTTGGGAACCCACTAAAAATGGTATTTAATAATATGTTTGAAATCTGAATTTCTGAATAAGAATATTGCTTCTGTTGTCATTGCTCAAAAATTAAATATTGAGAGTCTAAATCTCATTTGCCTGTATTTAAATGAGCTCCTAGATTCAAGAAATGCAATTGCTGGTTGTTATCTATTTGTTGAGTGATTTTATGTGATTTTGCAAGCCTCATAATCTTTGAAAACACTCAGTTCAGTTTGCATGCTACATGTTCGACAAAATGTCCCATATGTCAAACTAAATTAATCGAGTCAAATCGCAAGTCAAATCTCATATTGGAGTGGGACATTATAGATAATTTGAAGGAGTATAAACTTTCCAATCCTCTAACCTTGAAAATGACATATTCTAGATATATAATTTTCAAGGAACTTGAAGTTAAGTCTAATCAAATACAAAGAAAAGAGAAAGAAAAAACCATGCATTTTGAAACCAAAATATAGAAGTAGGAAGATGCACAAGTGGAAGAACAACAGGTAGGATTTGAGGATGGAGAGGAAGAAGGAGGAGGTTTAGATTCAAAGAGTTCAAAGGAAGGAAAACAGGAACTTCTTACTACATCCTTGAAAAAGTCCACAAGGCAACGGAAATCAATTAACAAGTATAGCCCACTAGAATTTTTTTATGTATTTGTTTTATCTTGTACTAATGATGAACCTAGATCTATGAAGGAAGCTTTTTCTTCAAAGGAGCATGAGTCTTGGATGGAGGGCATACAAGATGCGATGATGACCTTAGATAGGTGCGAGACTTGGGATCTGGTTGAGTTGCCCAAGGAAGGAACCCCATTGGTTGCAAATGGGTATTTTAGAAGAGAAGAGGTACAAGGCACAACTGGTGACAAAAGGTTACTCCCAGGGTGGGGCAGTTGACTTTGGTGAAAAAAATTCCTATTGCAAAACTAATTTGTATTAGATTCCTACTTTCTATTGCTAAAACTTATAATTTAGAAGTAGAGTAAATAGACGTAAAAATTGTTTTCTTGCATGGGAATCTTGAGAAAATGATATATATGAAATAGGCAAAAAAAATTGTGGTAAAAGGAAAGGATAACTTGGTTTGTAAGTTGAAACAATCATTGTATGGTCTAAAGCAATCACCACAAATGTGGCATCAAAAGTTTGATGCTTTGGTACTGACCTTGGGTTAGTTACAAGTGAATGTAATTATTGTGTTTATTTCAAATAAACTTATGATTGGTTGTTAATCAATGCCTTGTATGTTGATGACATCATGTTCATTGGAAACAATAAAGAAATAATTAGAAAACTCAAAACTCAATCATCTAGTGCCTTAAATATGAAGGATTTAGGGGCTGTGAAGTACATGCTGGGTAGCGAGAACAGCAAAGATCAAGTTGGTAGAAAGCTTTGGCTCAAGAAAGTATGTTCAAACAATCTTGCAAAGGTTTGCAATACACAATAGTATGTTAGTTAATATTCATTTACCTAGCGATACTCATTGTCATTAGATCAATGTACTAAGTCAAATGATTATTTGGAGAATATTTTCAATGTTCTATATGCTAGTGTCATCAATAGCCCAATGTAACCTATGGTTTATGCAAGACCACACATTATCCAAGTAGTGGAAATTCTTAATAAGTTTATGTCTAACCTTGGTAGAGAGCATTGGGCTTATGTAAAAAATGTTTTCAAATCTTCGCAAGGGGCTTCAAATTATTGTATTTGACAATTTTCTGTCATGGGGCTGATGATGTGAGTAAGTTGCTTCATATACAAGGCTTTGTTGATTCTGATAGGATTGGTGATTTGGATAGCAAGAGGTCTAGGAGCGATTATCTCTTACTTTGTTTGGAAGAGCCATCAATTAGATGAATAAACAACCACCTACAATTTTGTTATCCACTATAAAAATAGAGTACATGACTGCAACAATGTAATGTCCCCATTTTCGATGTCCTCTTTTGGATTAGTCTGGTTCTGACACACTATTTTTAGTAAGTGCTATATTTAGTAATTGGTCCGGCAAGTAGAATAGTGTAGGGTTTCTTGTTTGGGCAATCTATGGAAGTTGCCCGATGAGCTTTAATGCCTTGTGCCAATCTTTTATGTGGGGTTTTTCGGTGTTTCAGGCATGGCTTTCTATTTTTAGCAAGGGACCAGTCCAGTGCTTACTATCTATAGTGAGCTCTTTGGCATATCAGTTATCTTTCCAACTTGTGTCTCTAATGTTTTTACTATTTTTAGTACTTACTAAAAATCGTAAGTCTATTTTTAGAAGCTGGACTTGGTCAGGCTACATTCAGTAGCATTATTTCAGTTGAAGCTCTTGGTTGCTAAGGTTGGAATATTTAAATATTTGTTCTCCTCTTCGAAAAGTAAATTAAAATAAAGTTACTTTATAATTTTAAGTTGAGGGGTGGAGGGGACATTAAAAAGTACCTTGGTGCCTAAGTGATAACTTTAAGTCGTTTTAGAAGACTACAAAAGTGCAAATAGTTTCCTAATGAGCAGACCCCTTGGCCTAGTTGCACAACGTTGTTTTAAAAGAGGGGCCATGTATTTCAAGTGGCTGCTTAGAAAAGAGGTTTATTTATCAATTTTAAAGGCTAATGTTATGCCTCATAAGGTGGGACGCTTAGTTTGGGCTTAATGTCAATTTTAAATTAAAAATCAAAAATGGAATTTTGGAGGCAAAAAGTTGGATGCCCGTCTTGGGGTAATTTCATGTTATTTCATAAAGTGAAAATGACAGGGAAATATATTCAAACTCAAATGCAAGTTGCCCTAATGCTTCCCTAATCTTATAAATATGAGTTTTGGCTCTCATTTGGTTATGTGGATTTTGGTTGCATAAGGAGATGCTGTTGGATTTACCCCGGAAGGTCTGAACGTGAGTGTTGAGGACGAAAACCCTTAACATCTTGGACTGGTTTCGGTAGTGCAAGACCTGCCCTAGTCGATGAAGGCGTGATTCCACCCAAGGATCACATTTTGAGCTTCAAGTTGCAATTTTCAGTCAATCAGAATGAGGATATTTGAGTATTTTTGACATGTTTCCAATTGGGTTTTGGATTGAATTTGCACTCTTCATTTTGGCGTGGTTTTTAGTGAGTCTTTGGTGTGGTTTCAGCACTTTCTGGGCACTTTGGCGTCTGGGTCTGATACTGGTTATTGGCTTATATTTCTCCAATGGCTTGAGCAATTATTCTGGGTATTGAATCTGAGTGTTCTCCTCTCCAAGTTGATTCCAGGCATATAAAACACTTATTTTTCGGCCCAAGCATTGATTTACTAGGACATAATCACCCTGTAGCAGCAAGCACCCATTCTGGGTGATACTTCTGATTCTGGTCGGTCATTCTAAGGTGTGTTTCAGACTTGTTGAGAGCTGCTGGAAGTGTGTTTCTGGACATGGTTAGCCAGGGGGGGGTTGAAGTTTATTCCTTGGAGCTGCAAGTGTCAAGTTGGAGACATTTAGATTGCTGTTATAGCTTCTTTTCCAGGTCTGATAATGTTAACTTAGTGTTTGAACTTGAACAAGAAGAGACTGTAATTTTCTGTCATTAAATCTGAGTAATTTAAGTCTGATATTTATCCTTTGCAAGCAAGTTTATTATGCTATTCTTTGCATATCTGTTAACTATTCATTGGCATGCCATAATGATGAATGACTCGTGAAACTACAAGCAAAACCAACTTAGAAAACCTTCATAAAATAGTTAGAAAATCAGAAAAAAAACTCGGGTAAAAATTTGGGGTCAGTCATTACAAACAAATGCCTATGAAGAGGCGATGTGCTTACAAAGATTGTATTCAAGTATAGACTTTTCAGTGCAAAGAAATCAAGACCAGATGTGATAGTCAAAGTATTATCAGTTTAGCAAAGGACTCGATGTACCATGCTAATATGAAGCATATTGTTGTTCAAGATCACTTCATCCGTGAGATAGTTGAGGGTGGAAAAGTCATAATACATAAGGTTGACACTCTAGTTAATATCGCATATTCTCTCACTAAGCTAGTGTGCAGGAAAAAATTCAATTGGTGCAACAAGGTCATGGGCTTTGCCTCTTCTAGCACTTGATTTATTTTTAGTTTCCCTTATTGTCTTGCAATGTAAATTCCAAATAGGAGAATGTTAGTATAAGTGGTGTCATTCACCTTGCAATCCTGAGTCTTCATTAATTGTATTTAATTACATAGATAATAATAATATATGATCACCAAACATATCGGAGTGGGCAAAATGGACCTTGCAATCCCTAGTCTTGATTATCTATACTTAATTATATAGCGTAGTGTAGGAAATTCTTTACCTTTACAATTTCACACTATGTTTGGGTCCCTTAATTTATTGGACTTAATTAAGCTTTTAATTTGCCAAATTATGCATTCCAAAACCTTATTCTTACCATTTTCCGAAAGGGAACCAACATTAAATAAATACATTTAATATTTTAATTGCCATGGATTATGAGTGTCCCAGAAATTTAGGCCAAGACCCATTCCCCTTTATGTCCTAGGAACCATTTTAAAATATGTTTTTGGTGGCCTTTTAAATTTTTAATGATCCAAATTCAAATTGTAAATGTCAGCTTTTGGAATCTAATTTTCAGGAAATTAGATAAACACCTATAAATACATAGTTATTTTATCATTTGAAATCTAAGTGACCTTTAGAAGCAATCCTATTGAGCAAATATTATTGTCAAGAGCATTCAAGAGCAGCATTATCAATCATTTATAGCAGCAATCAAGATCCTAACATCATGTCCAAGTTTAGGTGTGTTCATGTTGTCTTGTGAAGGCTAACATGCATTGTAGATCCTCAAGCATTCAAGCATTCAAGCAAATCAAGTAAGCAAGATCCAATTCCTTTGAAGAGATGTGTATGACTGCAGTCCTTCAAGGAAGCCATTGAAGGGTGGTGAGTTGCAACAAGTATTCATTCATCGTTTACTTCCCTTTCATTATCTTTTTATCAAGGTTTAATTACCAAACTAGGGTTTGACCAAGGCAAACCCCCATACAAAAAAACAAACAATTTTTCCCTCTTTGTGTATGTGCAGATTACAAGTTGAAGATGGATTGAAGAGATCTTGAAGAGCAATTTTGCATTGTTGCATCTTTTGTCATCATTCTTTCCAAGACATAGAAACTAAGTTGCAGAATTTATTTCTGTCATTCCAACAAGTTTGCAAGCAGAAATCAGCATCTCAGATCCAACATCAGAGGACTGTAAAAAGTGTTTTCAGAAGCCCTATCAAGGACCCATTCACCCAGGGGCAAACCAGTCCTGCACCTATCAAAATCAGCTTTTGGTGACAGGTACATGCCCACAGATACCTCCCAAATCTGCTTGCAAAGTGTGGTTACAGTCTGTACATTTCCAGGAATCTACAATTTGCATATTAGGTCATATAGTTCATTTAGTTTCATTGTTTGAAATAATTCATAATCATTCTCAACCCCTATCCTCAAAGAACACCCCAACAATTCAAATCCGATTGACTCACCATTGAGGTTGAAAGTCTCTTGGATTTCCAATTGTTGGGTGATTCTAAATGAAATTGTGGGAAAAAAGGGACACTTAAATCTCAAATTCCTTCCATCAAAAGGAAAGAGGGGTTTGACCCCCCTCTCTTTTTCATACATTTCATGTAGACAATAAATAATGTATTATCTCCAAACATATTGGAGTGGGAAAAATGGGATGCCCATGTGTGAGTAGAGACAATATTTATTTATTATTTATTCTCCAAGATACTTGGGACATTGTGAAAAATACATTCAATTGGAAGGTTACATTGAGAAGGTCAAATTTAGGAGCTACAAAGCATCTTCCTGATTTAGTGGATATGACACAAACATTGAATGTCCTTGTCGAACACCTAGGAATGAGATCTTGGTTAATTTGACTATTATGACATAATCTATGACATGTAAACAAAGTGCAAGATGTGTAAGAGGTGGAGGATGAATTACATGCTACTCCAAGATGTTTGACCATGACCATAGGGGCATTGGATTTTTGTCATGGCTCATGGTTTTGGATACCACTTGATGGTTTCTTGTTTCTAACTTTTCAATATATCGGAAGCATGGGATAGTGGATTGTAAGGCTCTTTTGTTGGCATTCTTATGATGTTGACTACAATCAAAGGGATGAGTAGATTCTTTAATTGTACTAAATTGTTTGGAATAATACAAGCTTGGGTCTCTTTGAGTTGGAGTGTTTTTCACATAATATTTTCTCCATGTATATCTAGTGCCTATATGGTTTGCATTTTTACAATGTTCGACAGGGACGCATCCCCCCCCAAAAAAACCCCATGTTTCCGGGATGGGGATGGGGATGGGGACATCTCGGAGGCTTGGGGATTTTGGGGAGAACGTCCCCCCACCTCCCCGCCACCAATGTCGTCATCTCCAAAACCTCGTCAGGACGCCCCTAAGACTTTTGGGGACTCTTAGGAGTTTGTTGATTGTCTTGGGGACGCCCAAGAGTCTCCTCTAGCCAAACGACCAAAAATCATTTTTTTCTTTGAACTTCATGCCCAAGGCTAAATCCTAATGGCCTATGGGCTCCACCCAAACCCCACAAACTCTATTAAACTACCTCATGTCCTCATTTTAATTCACAAAAACAAATCAACAAGAAGCTAATAGTGTGAGTGTGAGAATGAGAGCTACAAGAGTAAGGTGAAAGAGTGTGAATGAAGAGCAAGAGGGTTGAGGAGGAGCGAGAAGAGGAGTGACACCAAGTTAATGTTCCCTTCAAAATTCAAATGTTTAAAACTAGTTTGACAAAGTTTCATTTGTAATTATTATACTTATACATCTTTTTATGACTATTTTTTCAAGTACTATATGTATTTCAGCGCCGCCCCCCTGCCACCACCCCGCCATCGTCCCCCCACCATCCCCAAACTTAGGCCTTGGTCCCCCTATCCCTGAAACCCATCCCCACATCCCAGCATCAGGAAACTCCCTGGAACTATGCATTTTTATGACTTTGTTGATTTCTACTTGTTTCTTCATTATTTCATTGATATATTGGTTTAAATCTTTATATAATTAATATTTCTATTGTATTGTTTACCTTGTTATTTCAATATCTTGAATTATGTTCAGAAAAAGTACTTTAGAAATTGAAATTCATCAGTCATTTGATAAAATTCATGTTTAACACAAATTATACCTCGAACCCAAAGTGCAAACAAGATATTAATGAAGATTCAAAATTGAAACATGAATTTAATTTAATCTGCAAATGAATGCTAGTTTACCATAATAATAGCATTTGCAGGTCGGTGCAACCTACTTTCAAACCCCTAAAACTAGGGTTTGAAGATAATTAAATTCGCCTGAATCTGACTACCGAATCTCTCCATTTAATATATATTCCAAAACAGTTCTTACAAAATGTAATTTTATCACAATCATTTGAACTCATGGTTAACACAAATTTAACAGAATATAATCAGAAACGGGAAACATATCAGCTTAATGATAAATTGTTTTAATCTATAGAATTTTCAGTCCTTTTCTCTAGTTTAATACGTTAAAACACATTATCACCGTTAATAATGGTATTTGCAGTTCTATGCGAAAATATTCCTAAAACTAGGGTTTAAAGTTCATTAAACATGCATGCTCCACCATTAATCTGAATACTAAATCTCCCAGTTCAACCATGTCCTTAAAGAAATTCTTAAAAAACAGAAATTTATCATTGATATGATTTCATGATAATAGAATTCAACGGAAAAGCATAAAGAAACAAGGAATAAATCCACCTAACCGTGAACAATTTGCTAAGAAAGTTGATGGCCTTTTGTCTGGTTTAATATGTGAAATAAAATTGAAGTGTTTTGCAGATCAGTCCAAAGGCCGCGCTATGTCAAACTTGTAAGACGAGGGCTTAAACTTTAAAGGAAATTAAAAACGCACAACTGGGATGAATTACGCCCTCTAGTAATTACACTACGTAATCAGAAGCAGTGCCTCCCTGATGGACTGATCTAATCCGTCCAAACTTTATGGCAGTTATGTAAGAGAAAATGCATCCATATCGCGAAAACAAATAAAAACAAGGGGAGAAGATGAAAGGCAAAGAAATACCTGGGCGTGAGGGTACATTGCCAGAGCTTGATGAAGCCATTAAAGAATACACAACAAGACGATTTGAAGGAAGCAAAAGTTAAGGGCGAATTATCATCTGCTGCTCCTTATCAAATAGTCTTCGATCTTGTTCGAAAAAAATGACAGAAAGATGCGAAGGCCTTAAAGTAAGCAGACCAGGCTGGCAAGTACCGAGTAATATGCCTACTCGGCAATTTATGACCTGCAGGTTGTGGGGAATGGTTGAAGGTTAGGTACTTCCGTCGAGAAAAGTTTTCAAGGGGTCTTAAGTTCGAGTTAAATAGTATGAATTTTAGTGAGAAATTCCCGTGGATTTTTTAAACCCTCTTTTTCAAGGTGGCCATTTGATTCCGCGAGTCTATAATTCGGATTTTGGTACGAGTTTCTACGGCTTAGAGACAAAAATAACTTCAAAAATATATAGGATGATGTAATTATGATGGTGAAATGTGTATGTTTATGTTTAATTTTATATTTATTTTAGGAAATATTTTGGTATATGTATATGATTATATATGGTATGATTTTGTATGAAGTTGGATTTATTTTTTTAGTGTTTATTCAATCATAAACATATATATTTATATATTTTGACTTACCTTATCTTTATACAAATGTATTGTTATTCATTCACCTTATTCTCTCATTTATCGTGTTTACTTATGCATCTACTCTCATTTATCTATTTGACATCTAAATTTAATCATTTGTCCACAATGGAACACTTTTGCACCATGCAGTCTTAAATTTTTCCTCTTTCATTTTTAAAATAAAAAATTCATATCTAACCAACTAGCCACATTTTTCCTCTTACATTAAACAAACTAAACACATGTTTGGCATAATTGATTTTTTGTACTAAACTTAAAGACTTTTATTACATTCATTATAAACATATGCATCCATCATTTGAAATCATTCATTCTAGAGGATTGGAGCAATTAATAGCAACATGTTTTGGTTTAGTGCAATAAAAGGAGTGACAAATCAACATATTAGGGCCCTTGCCTACTATTTTTAACCGTTGTCCACTTTTTAGATGTTGATCTAAGAGAACTTGTCTCCTTGCGACAAATCAACAACCCTTGAGGTATTTCTAAACACCACCCCAAAAATTCAAGAAGAGTGGAGTAGACCATCACCAATCAAGCAAAGTTGCAAAATAGAATAGTATTGATTGAAGGGATGAGTATTAATTTAGAGTACATATCCATTACACCAAATTCATCTTGAATTTGTGCTAACATAGCATAGATCTAGTGGAGACACCAAATAATTTTATTGAGAGAGGCGTGTTGTTTATTGATCAAGCATCAAGTATATTCTAAAATATCCTTTAGTTAGCATTCATTCTTCAATCATCGAACTAAGTACCCCTATCATTTTAATTACTTTCCTAAAATATCAAGTACACTCTATCAGATTTATCATTCCTTGATACATTTAACTAAACCAGGATTATGATTTATTGATTCATTTATGTAAACTATTCAAGGTTAAACCTAAAGAAAGTTGTATTTTCCTTTACATTTGGTTAACATGTTCAAACTTACACAACCCAATCTTCTTTTTATGGTTTTACTTTACAATAGGATTTTAAGATCGACATTTTTTTAGTTCACATTCTATTTTCATATATGAACTTCTCTTTGCATTCTTGTGCATCATTGATATATATTTTCCTACTAGGGTTGTCTTCTTTATTATGATATTTTTAGTCTTCGAACTTCATATTTGATATATCACTACCATTTCTATTTTTTTAATCTAAATATGTGCATTTGGGATTTAATTTTATATTTTTCTTTTGTGCATAGAAGAATATCTCATTTAAGCTTTAATATGGCCACCCATTCCAATGACAATGCTCTTTAATGATGGTCATATAAAGATAAACTTAGATGGTCAAGAGGAATCTGATCATGACACACATACAACTAAAAAAGATGTTCAACTTGCAAATCAAGTGTTGATGGAAGCATACAACAAGCTCAATCTCATCATCAATTGGTTAGCATTATCTATCATATTTATAGATTAACCTCTTGGCACATAAGTTTTATAGGATCTTGGATCCTTTATGAGTCTTTATAATGGTGTATCCAACCCATCCTCTTCTAGCCCCGCTCATATTTCTATAGCTACCACTACCATCAACCCTAGTGTTGCCCCTACTATTTCCATTATTCCTACCTCATTCCCTTTTTCCTTACACAAAGGTTATACTCCACCTTTCATTTCCTCAACTAGTGCATCCATCCCTTCTACCATTCCACCCAATCTACCCTTATTACTTTCATATCCACTATTTTTTCCAACTTCCATCAATGTAGCACATACCATCTCCCTTATTTCTTATGTTATGACCAATTCATTTTCCTCTATGACCATGCCTCTTACTTCCCAACTCCTTTAAAACCATTATACCATATACATAGTCCTTATACATCTATAGTTCCTATTGCCACCTTTGATACACTTATACATCTATAGTTCCTATTGCCACCTTTGATACACTTATACATCTATAGTTCCTATTTCCACCTTTGATACACTTGTGAAATAGATAGAAAATTTAAACAAAGAACTTGAGGATAACAAGAATGATACTACTGCATGCAATCCTCCACACTAGATGTATTTAGCTTGTGAGGTTTTTGCATGTTTGTTTCTTATAGGATGTGTGGCTCCTCATTTTGAGATGTATAATGGAAAATGAGACCCTTTTATTTATTTGCAATCATCTATAAGAGCATGTGTTGCTTTTACATACGATGATTTGATCTTGGCTAATTTATTCCCAAGAACCATTTACAATTATGAACTATTCAATGGTTTTATTCATTACCCCCAAGTTTAATATAGTGCTTTGATGATCTTAACACTTCCTTCTTATAGCACTTTCATGTAAACATGGGATAAAATTTTATTGTTAATGATGTTACTAAATGCACACAAAAGAGTAATGAGCCTATTGATGATTATGTTATTCAATTTTGATCTTTGTGTGGAATATTAAAACATCTTGATTTGATGATGACTTAAAAATCATGTTTCTAGATGGATTACTTATGATTATAAAAAATAATGTGTAACTAAGTAGTTTTACATCTTTTAGATATGTGCACTCATTTAACTAATTTTGGAGTTATTTTTTTAGCATCAAATACTTTGAAATATAGGTTATCATTATCATGAGCTTCCTACCCTATAAGTTTGAAAAGGCTAATACTTTTATAAAGGGTAGTGATACAAAGGAAAAAGTGAATCAAGTTGTAAATACTTCTACTTTTCTTTCTTGTAAAAAAAAGACTCCAAGAAGTTTATTAAGCTTCAAGAATCCATGGATGATGCACTCTAAAATTTTTGAATTTTAATTTGATTGCACTCACTCATATCCATCCATTGGATCCCACCAAGACACTTCCTAACTCATATAATAATCAAGCATTGTATAACTATAATAAAGGTCATTACACACAATCTTGTTTTAATCTTAAGATCAAGATACAAATTTTGTTGATAATAAAACCAATCAAAGTTTAAGGGGTTTGTGATAATGAAAATCTATTAATTGCACCCCTTAATAGTATATTATTAATTTATATAAATCCATTTATGAATTATTCACATAATATTGAGGCACATGATACAAATGTTGATGATGATAATATGGAACCTGAGGATTATTTTTTATGGGAAATGTTAAGTTATTGTGACATCTTCCTCTCCCTTTATTTCATGGTTGATTTTTTTTTAAAGAGGAGATTCTAAAAAATAATTACTATGGTGGATTTTTAGTGTCTCGTCTCCTATGAAGTGTCTTATTGATCCTACATACCAATATAACATTATAAAGAGGAAGCATTATTTCAAACTCGTACCAGAGATTAATAATATGTGAATTCTAGGATTTCATTGAATGCCTCTATCAATAGGGGATACCACTACAATTATAATCTTTGACTCCTCCTATGGAACTCTTATAGCTTGAATGCCTTTCTCCTTCTTATAAAGGTTATTTTCCTTATTGTTCCATATCTTGTAGTGTCACCTACAAGCCTACCATATACTCTCAATGTTAGTATTCCCATAAAATGAATTGTATTAGATGTGGGTCCTATGAAAAATCCCTCACAATTCAATGGTGGTGGGAACAATATAAATCCCACTAATTGATCTATAAAACACCAAATTGAGTTTCATATAAAAACAACTATATTAAATCCAAAGCAAGAAGTTGTGGTGCATCAAATTCCTATTGTCCCATCATAACCACAAGTTCAAAAGTAATAATGTTTGAGAAAATAAGAGCCTAATTTGTTACACCTATTGAATATATATTTTCACAAAGCATAAAAAATATCAATAAGAAATGCATGCCATTGAAAAGGAAAGTACATAAGAACAAAAAGGGACAAATTAGATTATGAATTTTGGAATAGCAATAATCTAATAGATGAATCATGACTACAGGTTCCAAAGGAATTACCTAAGAATTGTTTTTAGTGATTTATGAGCACCACTATAGCATATATTCACATATACATATAGTTTAGATATCATTTATTTTTCCATTTTTTATTTCATGATTTATCATTTTTTAACTTTTTATTTGTACCTTGAATATTTGGAGTACATGTCTCTTTTGTTGTATATTTACTTCGTATATTTAGCCTCCCTTCCACTTGGAGACATTCTTGGTTGTCACTTTTCCTTCTCTACTTTCCTATGTGTAATTTTTACCCTTGTTTACATTTCTCATTTGGTATTACACTATTTTTTCCTTCTGCATTTATTGTTTTTCTATGTATTGTCTTGTCTCATTTATCTTCTTTTCTTTTACTTTAAAAAGGGGAACCACCTCTAAGGTGAGACATTTAGAGTTGGAGATTCAAGTCTAGAGTCTTTGGGGTCATCAGACATATGCTCTTATCCTACACCCAAAGCGATTTGGATAATCAGAAATCTGAGACATAAGTTCATGAGTCTATGATCAAGTCCATAATGTATGAAGAAATTCTATGTTGTAAATAAAGATCTATTTTAATGATAATATTTGATTAATTTTTTTCCTTTTGCATTTATTGTTTGTCTACGTATTGTCTTGTCTCATTTATCTTCTTTTCTTTTACTTTATTCACGCTCACAATTTGTTGATCCTATACTATTATATCATACTTCTTAGAGATTATTCATTCATTTTATAATTATACATTATGCTTACTAGAACTCATGCATTGATCCTACTTCGATACATCGTGCCTAACTCCATCTATGTCCAACAAATTGATGAAAAAGGGGCATGCATTCAACTCAATGGATCAACAAATCCCTTATCAAGCAACTCACTAACTTAAATGTGTTACATTAATTTATCAACTAGAGAATCATAATTTCTTGAATGATGTTGACATTATATGTATAGTTAAGAATTCTAAGTTGTTCTAAGTTGTCCTAGAAATTGTAAATAGAAGACTTAACTAAAATCAAAACTTACCTCATAAACTTTAACTATGTAGTTGTAGATTTTATCTACTGCAGCTTTCGGTGGGAGCTTAGGTTGTTAGTTTTCATGAGGCTTGGCTCTTATTTTTGGACTCACGAGCTTATTTGTTTTAAAGTTCAATTTCATTAGTAGAAGTGATAGGTGTCGACTCTATGCACGTTTTCCCCAGCCAAGCTACGGTTATTCTTGGTGTATTGTGCTAGAGCCACCACGTGCAAGAGCACCACGTGGTGGCTCTATTTGCCACCTTTTAAAGACATTACACAGTTGTTATGGTTCAAGGCTCCATATTTTTTAGGGTTCCACACATCAAATGAGCACAAGATCGAGTTTTTTTTAAAGTTCGGGGATTGATTAAAGGTGCACCATTGGCCCATTTTAAAACCGGATTGGAGCTAGCAAGTGACACCACACGTCATGGTAGCAAGTGCAAGCAGCTAGTCAAGTGTTTTCCCAAGTCACCATGTGGTTAGGATGGAGGGAGTGGGATTTCTAGATGGCATTGTCACCATGAACCAAGGAGACTATGCTTACCCACTCTAGCAGTTGCAACAGTTGCAGGATGGTGGTTATCACGAAGCATCATGCAAAATCTTTTCAGTTGCAGTCATCTCCTTTGGCGAGGAGTATTCTCTATTTATGCAAATTTTCTCTTGGTTTTAGGGGTTGAAAAATATGGGAACACAAACCTTAGCATGGCATCTTTTTGAAGGAATAGAGACTGAATATATAGAATTGTGCCATTTTTGCTTCTGTTATGCGTTTATTTCTGTTTATTTGCTAGAATTCATACTTTTTGTCTATCGAAAGTGTTATCTACTATAGATTATTCTTTTTTAGCTTTTTTAATTATAGTTATATGATTATATGCAGAGTTTTGAATCATATCTAATACACTTTTAAATTATTGTGGAAACTAGTCTAATTGAGATTTTATTATGCTATATCAAGTTTTAAATGTCGTAAAGGCTTTTAAATGCCATAAAGGCTTTTAAATGTTGTAAAAGCTTGGTGGATCACCTTAGTTTAGTTTATTTTTATGTTTTCCCTCTCTCCCTTCTCCATTGAAACAAAACGAAGAGTCTACTTCCAAAATCTTAAAGGTTGTTCTATAGAGAGCATCCTAGTCCCTCATATGTAGAACTTCCCATAAGTTGTTTTTCTTAAGTGTCAGATTTAGAGATCAACAGTCCCTTTTTTGCCACACTCGATGGGATGACAATTAAATTCCATATTAGAAGTGGGTTTATGAGCTAGAGGCCTGTTACAAGGTCACAAATTGCACAAGGCTCGAGCTTGATATTACCTCCCTTAGTGACCATAGCATGGACAAGAGTTGTTGGGCCAAGCGCAACACAAATTCAAGCTCAAACTCAAATGCAAACTCAAAATGGCTCATCTTGGGGCCTAGAGGAATTTTGTGTCTTGAAATAGCGAGAGCCCATTAATTCCCCCAACCCCTCCAACAATATGGGATGTCATACCCGCTAATACTTTGAAAGCACTTCCCAATTTTATTGGGGAAGATTTTAAAATACTAGTGGAGAATTTTACAAGATGCAGTTGATGTCTGCACCATCCATCATGTCATGGAGCAAAATATAGCACTCTAATTGCTCACAACGTCTTTCAAGGGTAAGGCTCCAAATTGGTATCGTTCTTTACCCCCTAATTCTATTGGTACTTGGGACTAACTTGGTGATTGTTTCTTTGATCACTTCACCGAGAAGGGAGGTCATTCATGTTTCCTCCAATAGTTGATAACTATAAGAAGGGCTCCTCAAGAAGTTGTTATAGACTTTAATAGGAGATTCCACAAAACTTGGCAAAGAATCCATATTTCAGCTTGACCCCTTGTGGATATGGATTTTTTCTTCTACTTGAAGGATTTTAATTCAGACATAGTTGTCATGATTCAATCCCTTTGGGGGCAGACCTTGTCAAATGCCTATGACCTAGTGGTAAGAACTAAAAATAATTTGATAGATGCTAAGAAACTTCCTACCTGACAACCCATACTAGTGTTTTACTGGAATTTTGACTCAATCACAAGAAGAGGTGGCTCCAAGCACCTGCTCTGCTACCACTTTCATGCATGTGTATCCAAATACATAAAGCAGTGTGCTTGATTCTTCTTCACTTGTCATCGAGGTTAATGATGGGATTATTACAAAGTTTTTCAAATGAGATAATCAACCTTAAGAGATAATAGGCTAAGCCTCCAAAGCCTGCCTATCAAAATTATCAAGGTGGAAGGCCTCCTTTCTAGCATAATACTTATTAAAGAGGCACATAGGCGAACAATCAATATCAACCTTCAAATCATATAGTTCTAATACCTAGCACACTTTGAACCATCCCACCAAATCAAAATAGAGATATGGTAGCTGGTGAGAATAATTTGGCAAATGACTCAAATGCATGGTGTTTCCCATGTAATGATGTGCATATGCCCCATAACTACCATAGAAGTAATCTCCAAAAAAATATAGTAGAACAGAGGAGCCAAGGTGTCACACCTAATGTAGGGCTTATGCTTATCTATCCTTTAGGATTGAAAATTTTATGCTTTTGGTGTAGGTGCAAGGCATGTCCCTTAAGAAGGACACAAAATTTTCTCTAGAACATGATCTTTTCTCATGGATGGAAGGAGAAGATGGGACATTCATCAATGACGCTTCTACATTCAAAGCTCCACAGGTACAGTCTAATTATAATGCTTGCTCCAAGACAAGGCTCATTGGGGAACCAATAATCCAAACACAACAACCTAAAGCAACTTATGAGAAGAGTGCTAGCCCACATGCAGCGGTACAACCTTTTCAAAAGCCAAAAGAGATTTTCTCTTACAAGCCGAAAGAGTTGAAGGTTCAACCGCTCAGAGCACTTAATATAATGGAACAATTGAAGAAAGCTCTAGCTAATGTATCATTATGGGACATCTTGGCCATTCTGGAGAAGAAACCTTTACTTCAAGAAGCTCTACAAGGTCATGAGAGGCTAGTCTAGGCTGAAAGAGCTTTTGAATGTGCTCAAACAAAAAATAAAGAGTTGTTTAAGGGTGCACATAATCAATCAGTAGTAGCATTCACAAACACCAGAGAAGAAAAGGTAAAAGAAGTAGGTAAGCCTAAACCTACCCCTTTCTTTCTAAAACTTATTGTTGGAAACAAGTTTTTACATAACTCTATGATTAATTTTTGTGCTAGCACCACAGTTATGCCTAAACAAATAACAAATGCTCTAAAAATAGAGTATGTGCCTTTAGACAGAGGGGTCATGCAACTTGATGAGAAGAAGGTCTAAGCCCTAGGAGTGATTAACAACCTTCCATTAACACTATATTCCTGCCCTAGTATCATAGTCTCGTGGGAAATGGTTGTAATTGATATTCCTCCCATCTTTGATTGTGTTTGTTTAGAGACTTTATTTCTAAAATTCGTGGTTACCTATCACTTGATTGGTCTGATTTGATTTTGTGGACCAAGTACAGCTCTAAGATGAAGGTACTTTTTGAACCCTTACACCCCAAGCACATAGCAGACGATGCTATGATGAACTTTGAGGCTACACATACATCATTTTTAAAGAATGAAATTTATTGTGTGGAGATGTTGGAAGATGAAGAAGCAACTGGAGAAAGAAGTCAAGAAGAAGACGTTTTGATATAAAAATTCATGAGGAGTGACCCATTCAAAAATTATGATGCTACTAGACTTAGCATATATGCAATTTATGACGAAGATCAAACCATTCCCCGAGTGACTAAAAATCAATAAAGTCAACATGAAAGCTTGAGTAATGAATAAAGGTAGGCTCAAGAGCTAGCATCCACCTGGTGTCCCTTGCTGGAGCGAAGACCCTCAAAGCTTCCTAATTTCAATTTTCCTAGATATGAATAATGAAGCCGAATATGAAGGCCTAGTTCAAGGTTTGAGTCTGGCAGAGCAGATGGGAGTTAAAACTCTAGGAGTCTTCAGAGACTCAAAGTTAGTGATAAAGCAAATCAAAGGAACATCAGCTACAAAAAATGTATGGATGTGATCCTACTACCACAAAGTGTGGGACCTAATAGAAGGGTTTGAAGCTTTCAATATCTAAGTAATTTTGAGATCTCAAAATGTTGCAACAAATAGAATGGCAATGGTTGGTACTCAGTTCAACCCAGTGACAAACCTGCTATCAAACAAGCATATAGTGTAGGTGATTGTAAGACCCACTATTCTTGATAATGATTAAAATTGGAAAGTCTTTGAAAATGATACCCATATTGCCACTTTTATTCAGTATTTCAATGAGTTTTTGAAACAATTACAACCTAAAATTAAGCAGGCTTATGAAGACCACATTATCCAGCTTAGAACCAATAAAATTCTAAAGGGTTTGATCACTTTATAAAATCTCTTTGATTATGATGATGCTAGAAATGATAAAATAAAGTTCGTTGTGAACAAAGGCGATTACTCTAATCCAAATGTTAGCGGTGGTATGAAGTTGAAAGTGAGAAAAGATGTTCCTCAAAGATACAAGGAAAGGTTGATATCTTTTTGGAATAAATATGGCAAAGTCACGGTATAGACCTATGATGACCTTAGAGGTTATGATCCTAGTGTAATCTAGCACACTATAGACCCGATTAAAGGAACCAAACCCATCTACCAAAAGAAGAGGCCAGTAAACCCAAAAATTGAGGCTCTTATAGCTCAAGAACTGAAAAACTCATTAATTCATGAATCATATATCCAACTAAGCATTCCATGTAGGTGTATAATTTGGTCCCTGTCCAAAAGAAAATTGGTGACTTCAGATTATGTGTGGACTTCAGAGACCTGAACAAAGCATCATTGAAGGACCACTACCCTTTGCCTTCTATGGAGCAGATCCTCTAGATGATCACGAGTTTTAAAATGTTTTCCTTGCTTGATGGCTTCTCTGGCTATAACCAAGTATGAGTGAAAGAAGAAGACCAACACAAAACTACCTTTACCACAAAGCAAGGAACATTTGCATACACTAAGATTCATTTCGGTCTTTTAAATGTGGAAGCCACTTTTCAGCGAGAAATAGATATTGCTTTCAAGGATTTGATCAATTTAATCATCCTCATATACTTGGATGAGCTAATAATATTCTCCAAGTCTAAGAAGGACCATTTCGACCATTTGGATAAGGTTTTCCAAATGTGTCAAGAATTAGGGGTGTCCTTGAACCCCAAGAAATGTGTGTTTGGAGTTCCACAAGTAAACTATTGAGATATGTTATGTCTAAGGAGGGAATTTACATTGACCCCGAGAGAGTTAAATCCATCAAAGAACTACCCAAGATGCTTGTAAACAAAAAGGTAGTACAATATTTCTTAGGGAAAATAAAATTTGTTAGTATATTCATATCTAACTTTTTTAGATTGGTCAAGCTTATTACCTTGATGTTAAGAAAATATCAAATTTTCAAATAGACCCCTAATGGAAGGATGACACTTGAGAAAATCAAGGAAGTAATTTCCTTTGCTCCATTGTTAGTTAATCTTGATTTCTCAAAGTATTTTATTATGTATGTTTATGGTAGTGTATAGGAGTGAATTTGCACCCCTAACGTAAATTCCCCTTTTACCCTTCTCCACTTTAGAAAACCAAATTTGGAGGCTTAATTCCACATAAGCCCGCTATTCTCATTCCACTTGGCACCTATTTTGAGTGTCGATAGAGGTATTTATGTCCGGGATGCCCACGTGGCATGCAAACGTGTGTGTGACGAACTTACGTCCCTAGTAGATTCCTATGGTTGGAGTCTACAGAGGCGTTACACTTCCTATTGGAAGTTGACTTGTAATGCCTCCCTTCGGCTGGCCGACCTGAATATAGTTGTTTCTTCATCTCTCTTCTTCATATTGACTATTCCTTCATCCATTTTCATCTCTTCACCATCTTGAGACAACTCCATCCACAAGCTCTTAGATTTTCAAGCATTGAAGCAACATTTTGCACTCCATAGCAGCAAGTCCATCACTCCATCACTTCAATAGAGAAAGCATAGGACATCACCGCTGCAATAGAGGCTTGAGTTCCTCTCATTTTCTCCCCCACTAGCCTTGAGTGCTTTGCGTGGAGGTGGTTAGATCCTCACTCATCTTCTCTATTACTTGGTTGAGCTAGCACATTACTGTTTGGTAGTGCTTTAGTGTTCTATTGCTTTCATTTCCTTCTTTATCGTATCATTTCTATATCATTGCAAACTTGGTTGTTCGTGGAGGTGGAAACACCAAAATGGGGTCTGACTGAGGCAGACGCCTGAACAACCCCCCAACATTTTCCCTCTTTTTTGTGTGTAGGTGGAGATATCTTGGAGCAAGATGGTGAACAATTTATTATGTGAGATCATCTTCGTCACCCTTGCGGCAATATACTTGTTTTGTCACGTTCGTTTATATGTTTCATATTTCATAGTGTTATTTTGCTCCCTTAGAAACTAGCAACTAGGCTGTTAGTTTGTTTTTTAGTGGTAAAACCCAGTCTCTTTGGTTCTCTGGTCGTACATATGCCAGCGCACTTGAGAGACACCAACGCACTGCATTGTCATCCCAGAACCACGCTTCTATCCTCTGATAAAGAGCTATCTGAGGCATAAAGTTGACCCTAAAAATTGACTCGCCTAGTCTCTTTTCAACTCTCAGGTTTGCAAAGTGATCGAAGGACTTAATAGTCCTCATCATTCTCATCCCTCCTATCCAAACATTTCCCATAAATTGAGTTAAGTTAGGGCAACCTACTACTATCGACCCTCCATGACCTAGGGCCTTACAGTGGTTGGTCCCCCTCTCTTACATTTTTGGTGAAGCCAGTGTGAACCAACGTCTACTCATTTGTCGGTGTTCTAAGCTTTTTCTCTTATGCCCTTTGATCATTATACTCATGTGTGTTATGAAAGTTTATGAGCATCACAACCCAGTCCATGACCTTTGGGTATATTATCAGGAGAAGTCTGCGACACCTTTTGATGGAGAAGACGAAGATATTTTCTAGTTTCACCATAGGTCTTTTCTCCAGTTTTGCGGTTGGTCTTTCTATGTAGGAGCAGGTGTCATAGGGCAAGTCTAGATTCTTCGATGAAACTAACCATGTCCCTACTCCTCCTGCGTCACCTACATCATCATCCATAGATGAGCATGAAGTTGTCCACATCCCTTCTGAATACGTCGCTAGTCTAAGCAAAGGGTTAAGTGCTTTGGAAAATCACTTGGAAAAAGACCCAAAGCTAGCTAGGGCTGCTAAGGTTATCAGTGAAATAAAGTATATGATAGGAAAAGACCAAACAGGTGTAGAACTCCTGGCTAGTCTCACTAGTCTGACTGAAGCATGCACTCCCTCGAACCATGGCAACATGATGCAGAGTAGCCCCTTCCAGGAGCATGAAAGACAGTTAGGATTGTCCATGCCTCCCACACCTGTGTACATGGCCGACATGGTCCCTTCGATCACTATCCCCGCTGCTTTCGAAAGTTTTGAAACTGTCAAAGTAAACAAGAACCCTTTGGGTTTTCACTTCACCCCTCCTGTCGCCTCCAGTGGTGGAGGATTTGGTGGGATGATTGGTGGAGGCTTTGGTGGTGGTAGCTTTGGTGGCAGAGGTGGTACTAGTGGAATTAGTTCCAATGGAGGTCATGGTAGTGGCTTTGGAAGTGGTGGTAGCTATGGTGGAGGTCACACTAGTGGCAGTGGCATCAGTGGTGGCTCTGGTAGTGGTTCCACTGGTCCTATGTCTTCTAATGACCCAATTTTGAATACCCTTCTTCAAAATATGGGGAAGATGCAAAACCAGCTGCCGAACCTTTCCCAAGATTTTGCCCATCCTATCTTCTAGCCCTTCTTTTGATATAGCTCATTGTCAATAGCAATTCTAAACACTCATTTCCCGCAAGGGATGGATATTCCTAAATTCAAGAAATACGATGGCAAAGGGGACCCACAAACACATGTGTCTGTCTTTAATGCCTTGTGTATAAATTTCTTTCATCATTATGCATTGATGACCAAACTGTTCCCTCGATCCCTCAAGGATAAAAAACTTGAGTGGTATTGTTGCTTGCCTAACAATTCTATCTTTATGTTCGATCCTAGCCAGCATCGGGCTTAAGATGGCCTTTTATAACCTTGTTTGATATAAAAAAGGGGATAATGAGAAGATTACTAATTTCATAGCGTGTAATCAAGCGCTCTTTTTGCAAATATCATACCCATTACTAGACTCTAATGTGCAAAAGGTGTTCATAGGGAACTTACAAAGGCCTTGACAAGAGAATTTTTCCCTTGTGAAATACCCTTCTTTCGTGCATTTGTGTGCAGCCTTACAAGAGTATCAACAAACGGTAGTTCATTTTGGGGGACTTTCTCATGCTCCCGTCCTGAAGGGAAGTCCATTGTATCAATCTTTGGAAAAGAAAAAATCATTGTGAATGTAATAGCCACTATAGATAACAACGACCTTAGACGCAACTGAAAATTCACAAAGTTATCTGAATCTTATTCCTCCATCTTACAAAATTTATTGAAGGATAAGATCATCAACTTGCCAAGTCCAAAACCAGTTAGAGAACCATATCCTAGCTAGTATGAAGCGAATGCCTATTGTCAGTACCGTCGATTCAACAGACATGACATCGAACATTGCATGTGCCTGCGTTATGAGATATAGGATCGCATCGAGGATGATACTATTCATCTGTATGGGAATAAAAAAAATACAAACAAATTAGTGGCGAAGCTAATAGTGAATTGCAGATATACAAGGACCTGTTTCTGTCTCATTCTACTAACATGATTATCGATCCCTCTTATTCTGTTTCTCAACCTGAAGCCTACATTAACATGGTTATTGTTACTCCTCGTCTCATGACCGATTCACCGAATATAACTTTCACTTCACAAGATGTACCAACAAATGACAAACCTTCCTCGCTATACATTCTTGCTTGCCTCAATGGAAACATTATGATAGGGGTCTTAGTCGACCCCGCAAGTAGAGTGAATGTCATCATGGAGGAGACTCTATTCTTAAACTCCCTGCAACGGGAGGAATATGAAAAAATAGTCCATCATCCATATGCATTATGGTCTTGCTCTTAAACCATATGGATTGATAGCGTTGTATGTCCTAGTTGGATGTAAGAGTGTAGACATCGTTTTCAATGTTATTCTAGAGTCAGACTTATTCAGGGTGAAGCTAGGTATACCATGGTTAGCTTCCATGAATGGGAACACCTTTGTAGTTCACAGGTGTTTAAAGTTTTCCCATGAGGATGTCATTCACATAGTGCATGACACTGGATACAAGCCTATGGTGTCCCATGGGGGATATTCATTGGATCACTTTTGGCCCACCCCGGTTGGTTCGCTCCTTCTGAGAATAGACTTGCTTTACAAGAATTACCTAAAGTATAAGATTGGGGGCAAGGGACAACCGAAGTTGACCCTTCCTATAGCAAAGCAACCAATTACCTCCTCCTCTCGAAAGGTAAAGGAGAAGCTTTCTCCTTCTTGGTTTGCCTCATCTACTCCCCTTTCCTGGGAGGAGTATTAGATGAATAAGCCTGGTCTTTACCCACTGAGCTCGATGGTGGCTGCTTGGCATAGACCCAAAATCAGGATATTGGATCTCCCTACCAAGCCTCCTGGACCTTGGTACTATTTGTATGGTAGGAAGAAAGGCTCGCGCAGAGAATTTGCTTTGTGGCTTCTTACCGCTCCTACTCCTAAAGAAATGAACAGGAAGAGGCTTGCCACTAAGGCGTTAGAGCTGATTCCTCCTTCTTTTTCTGAACCTGCTCCTCTTGCTCCCATCCAGGATCTTGTCCCTCCACTGGAAACAGTTGTGGTTGAGTAGGATCCTTCAATTCCTTTGCAATCTTTGGCCTATAATTTGAAGTCACAGAAACTGCCTTGCGCATGAGTGCAAGCACCGACGAAAGGCTCTCCTAGCTAAGCAGGCCACCTCATAGAAGAAGGAAGAGGAGATGACCAGTCCTGTATCAGGACCTCCTGCCATGTCCTCCTCTCTCCCTTGTGTTGAAACTAGCTCTGTATCGCTTTCGGCTTCCATTGCGAGTGCACATACACCTAGAAGGGTGTAGGTGTTCATCGCTCCTTCAATAGAGCTGCCTCTATTGACATCCATTCTAGATGTCCCACCTTTCCCAAAGCCCATATATATGATTAACACTTTGGTTGTATCTATTGCATTTCTTTCCTCCTCTCCCTCTACCTTTCTTGCTTCATCTATGGGGAATTCACCTCCTCTGACAAAGAAGAAGGTAGAGAGTGGTCTTTCCAGCAATGAGGGACATAAGGGGATCCCTCCTTCTCTGAAAGGTGGTCCTGTGTTGCCTTGTTCTATCCTAGTGATGGAACTAGTCCTAGCCTCTCCCAAGTTCGTCAACACCTCAAAATCTCTCGGTGAGCTTAGCGGTGAACCTCAGGCACAAACTCTTCTGTCCACTATGGTGAAACATGGCACTCCCATTAAGTGCATGTTTAACTCAGTGGATGAAGTTTCAACCTTGTCAACGATCTTCACCAAGTCGTTTACCTTGGACCCACAAGATTTGAGTGATGGAGACCTCACAGGTTCTTCTTCCTTAGCCCTTGTTGCAGGAAGGTTGGAAGCTCCTCCCCTTAACATTCTGCCACTGCAGGCTCATCCTCCTCCCCCCTATGATGATCTAAAGTGGGAGGTTAATTACCTCTTGGTTGATCAGTGTTAGGGGGAGACCCCTTCTTAATCTTTAGATTAGATATGTGTGTGTTGTAATGTGTTCCCCTTTAATCGTGCTATATGTGCCTAAATGACCCTCGTCACCCCTGTCGGTGCTTGGATACAGGCCTGGTGTTTGTGTTGTAAACTTCCTCTATTTGTATTATCATTCTTCCATGTTTGTGATTGAATTTCGATAAATTAGGGACGATGCAAAGCATTGGGAGCATTTAGGCTTCCTTCTATGTTGACCCAATTTTTTATTTTTACTTTGTCTTTCATGCATTCTTCCTGATCTGGTTGGGGATTGATGATCTTTCACCCTTGCACTGTGATTACCTACTATTTATACAAGCAAGCATAGATCTGACCTCGCAAAACCAGATCCCCCTATGCCCCTTGTTCGTGTTCTCTTTCCTTTTGTTTTCTCTTTATCTTTCTCTCTTCTTTGCTTGAGTTGTCCCTCTTATGTGTGACAATGCCACCTCTACATTACTTGGATCTTTAGAAAATTGTTTGTTGCCAACGAATCTTTTCTCAAGACCCTCCACACACTTCTTTGTTAGAATTGTATTCTCAACTTGAAACCCTAACAAAACATGTTTCCTTCATCATGGGTTCATAAGGAGAGAACTTGGAAACCTTCCTCTAAAGCTGGAATAGCTTTTGATCTTCCCCTCATGTGGGGGCATGTCTTTCCTTTCAAATTCCTTGATGAAGTGAAAATATTTCAAAAGGGATTCCTTGATGATGAATCAATTTGAGAAAGAAGGCATTAGCTTTTGGACAACGTGTCCCTTGAGTGGACCCTCTCTTTTCACATCATGTTCCCAAGGGACCCTGTTGAAAGCCTTTACATCTTGACATCTAGCTTGGGGGCAACCCGACTAGACCTGTTTCTTATCTTTGCATCTAGTTCGAGGGAAACCTAACTATACCTACTTTGTATCCTTGCGTCTAGCTCGAGGGTAACCTGACTAGACCCGCTTCACATCTTCTCATCTAGCTTGGGGTTAGCCTGACTAGACCTTGCTTTCAAATAGTGTGTCCCTTGAGTGGACCCCTCTTCCTTTTGAAGGGTTCTCGAGGGACCCCTTTGAAAGTCTTCCAACTTGATGGTCTACGTGACTGTCTGCTTATCGGCTTGCGCGACCGCTTCCTGACTTGTTCTATCTTTGGGTAAACATGTCGCCCTTTCTGACTCTGTAGAGTTTTCTTTTCTCGATCTCCCTCATCTGAGAGTTCTTTGGGGGTACCTTCCTTGTAGGTTTGTGGGTCTATAAGGTACTTTCTTTGGTTTCTTCCATGTGAGATTTCTTGGAGGATATCTTCCTTGCAAGTCCGTGAGCCTGCAAGGCACTCTTTTTCTTTAGTTTCATAGTTCTATGGAGCTATGAAGTCCTTTTCTTATCCTGCACTCTTGGGTTCGTGAGACCATGATCTGCTTCCTTGACAATTTAGGTATACTTTTCTAACCCTATTACTTCTTCGATCTACTTTACTAAAGCAATCACTAGTACTCATGATCACTAAAGTGGGGGAAAAATGTATAGGAGCGAATTTTCACCCCTAACGCAAATTCCCCTTTTACCCTTCTCCATTTTAGAAAACAAAATTCAGAGGATTAATTCCACATAAACCTATTTTTCTCGTTCCACTTGGCACCTATTTTGAGCATCGATAGAGGCGTTTCTATCGAGGACACCCGCATGGTGCATAAATGTTCGCGCGACGTGCTTACGTCCCTGGT
Organism: Sequoiadendron giganteum; assembly: GCA_007115665.2. Classification (NCBI taxonomy): domain Eukaryota; kingdom Viridiplantae; phylum Streptophyta; class Pinopsida; order Cupressales; family Cupressaceae; genus Sequoiadendron; species Sequoiadendron giganteum. Next base: position 381,086,765 of record CM021106.1, on the reverse strand, counting down.
AGATTCCTGTGGCTGGAGTTTGCAGAGGCATTACACTTCCTATTGGAAGTCGAATTGTAACGCCTCCCTTCGGCTGGCCGACCTGAATATGGTCGTTTTTTCATCTCTCTTCTTCATATTGACTATTATTCATCCATATTTATCTCTTCACCATCTTGAGACAACTGCATCCACAAGCTCTTAGAATTTCAAGCATTGAAGTAGCAATTTTCACTCCATAGCAGTAATTCCATCACTTCAATAGCGCAAGCATAGGACAACATCGATGTAGCAAAGGCTTGAGTTCCTCTTATTTTCTCCCCCACTAGCCTTGAGCGCTTTGGGCGAAGGTGGTAAGCTCCTGACTCATCTTCTATATTACTTGGTTGAGTTAGCACATTATTGTTTGGTAGTAATTTAGTGTTCTATTGCTTTCATTTCCTTATTTATCATATAATTTCTATATCATTGCAAACTTGGTTGTCCATGGAGGTGGAAACACCAAAACAGGGGTCTAACTAAGGCAAACCCCTAAATAGCCCCCCAACATTTTCCTTAGTTACCTAAGTAGACTAGAGCACCTCAAGGTAGATGCTGCTAGAGAGTAGATAGTTGTTATAAAATTTTGTATTATAGAAAGTTACCTTTCGGGATGGGTGTCAAAATGGAGTTCAAAGAGTATAGGTTTGTTTTACCATAACCTATTGTTTATTATTGTTGCAACATAGTTTTATGCTTGGCGAAGCAATATAGTTCATTTTGTTTGTATGAACTCTGTGATATCACTCTGTCATTCCTAGTAGAGATCTTTCATTTTCTTTTCTAACTTATAGATAGAGATTGCATGTGGATGTATGGGCATGCACCAGATTCCACCTTGCAAATTATTCTCTTGCTAAACTTTCTGTGTAGGGTTGGGTATTCTTCAAATTGGAAAAATTATGGGGAAGCATAAGCTTCCTGGTTGGGTGGTAAAGCACTTCAACCATTTTCTCATCCACCAGTGGAGGCGAGTGTCAAGAGGAACCTTAGATGTACACAAGGCTTATGGTCTATGTTGTAACCATGATGTAATACTTGATGTACTTGGTGTAAAGTACAATGTAATGACTACATGGCCTTATGAGCCAAGTCAAACCTAATATTGTAATTTGATTTTTGAATTGAATATATGAATCATTGACTCATTTTAAATAGACATGTGTTGCTATGATTGACTTTAGCCACTAGTTATGTCTTTTTAATTTGAAATATATTCATGTGTCATTTACAATAATATTAATTATTAATTTAGGATGGGTTATTACAATATCTATATGGAATCATGTGCTATCTATGACATATGAATACTACACATTTTTCAAGTTGTTTTAACTTTGACCCTTTTGGACTTAAATCATAAAGAGAACCTGATCAGAATTGCAGAGCATCATAAATAATGGATGCAAAAACATAGGTTGTGATTGGTTCTTCGGGACCAATTTTAATTTTGTATGGATGCATGGATTCAAAGGAAACACTTTCAGGCTCTCGACCTACTTGATTGATAGATTATTGGATCTGGAGTTATCCCAAAAAGTGTGTGTAATTGATACAACTTTTGGATATAGGAAGAAAAAGACAACCATCTTCGCAACTCCTCTTACTAGGGCTCACATTTTAGAGAGGAAAAGGTTTGTGGAGCGTATGCTGACTTTAAAATTAACTGATATTGGTCTTGATTTAATTTTTCATAAATGGAATATTATTTGGATGGCTATCTTGTGGTCTTGAAGATAACAACACAAATATTTTATGATCCACACCCATATTGAGAATAATGGCACTCTCTAAGTGCTGAGGAAATAAAAATGTTTGTTGACTTATCACATATCCCTACTGAGCAACTGAAGCATGAATAGTTATCTTTCTATGATCTCAAGAGTGAATATGACTTGGAGGTCAAAATTCATAAAAGGTTGAGAAACCAATTGGAATGAGAAAGGTGGAGTACAAAAAATATTGTATCCTTCTAGATATATCACTATGAGATTCATGATTTGAATTTTCCTTATAACACCATTGGGCCCAATGACCTATTTGATACCAAGTGGGACATAAAACATTGTTCTCCACCATCAAACATAGGTGGTATCAATAATAAAGCCCCATTGGAGAAAGGGTAGAGGAAAGACCATTAAGCCCTCCACCTTAGCAAGAGGCACAGGTTCATGATGTGGAAAGAAAAAAAAGCTCCCAAATTATTAGAAGGAAGCCTCTAGCTTCACACCAGGTTCAAGCCTCTTTGACCTCTATGGGTGAAGGGTCTTCTTTAGAAGCTATGTTTCTGCTTGAAAGGAAAAGAAAATGGTGGAAGGCATAATTGAGTAGTCTTATAAAGGAAGAAGAAGTGGCCAGAACCATGCAACCCTTGGCAGTCTCCATGATGTAGGTGCATTTTACTCCCTCTTTTCTTTATTCTTAGGATTTGGTCACTCCAGTTGTGTCTTCAAATTTTCTACACCTCAGTTCACAAATTTTGTTACAATCACTTCTACCATCCTACTTGCCCCCTTTTCCAATATTACAATTGTCTCATCATCTATGCTTGATAACACTTTAGCTCTATCTACCATGCAGACTTCCTCACCACCACAATCCACAATGCCTTTAGTCTCATCCACGTATATGGTCACCCCATTTACCCTACTCCATGTGCAAGCATTTCAAGGTATCTTGTCTTTCTCTTTGGTAATGTTGAGCTTTACACCGACCTCCTTGATGGGAGAAATAATGGAGAATTTCATCATTCCTATTCCTTTTAACCTTCCTATCAACATTCCTTTTGTCAGGCAATATATCCCATATCACTCAAAATACTGAAGCCAAATAGATACAACAAAGAAAGCCTATGAGGATAAAATGCAAAAGAGAAGAAGGAAATAAGCTTTAGCCTTGGCTACCATGAGGATGGAATCGACCTTTGATGAGAAAAGCCAAATATTTATGGTTGCGGAAATGACTGCTCTTGTCTCCAAATTTGAGGGACAAATATAATCCAAAGATTATGATCTCCAAGTCGTGGGACTTAACCTCAACTAGACCCATCCATGTGATAAAGTAGAGCTTATGGAGGAAAATCAAAAGGCTGTGATGATAGATTACTTGAAGGTTAGTCAACGGGTAGGTAAAAGAGAATAAGAGCTAAAAAATATCAACGCAATGGTTGAAATGCTAGAGATGGAGATAAAGGTAATAATGTGGAAATTTACCAGTTGCAAAAAGAGTTGTAAGAGGCCCAAGCTTTGATTGATGCAAGAAAAGAATAAAGAGAAATTGTATATGCTAGGCTATAGGAAAATGAACAAGAATTTACCCAGTTGTAGACAAGCCTCTGATGCAACTAATTTGCAGAAAAAATTATAGCAAGAAATGCAAAGTTTAGAAGCTAATCTATAAAAGGAATTAGACAACGCTCACACTCAAGTTGAAATGGAGAAAAGGGAAAGAGTAGTAGTTGAGAATCAGTTGCATGAGATTGTAATGTCCCCACTTTAGCAGTTAACCAAATGTGTGTGCGTTAGCCTTCTTCTACATGGTCCCGAGGGCTAACGAAGGGTTTAAGGGGATCCTAGAGTGTTTTGGCCTAGTCATTTCCAGTTTGGGCCAAAACGAAGTTGATTTACTTAGTTTCAGGCATACTTACTATTTTTAGTAAGTCAGCAGGACACAGTGGAGACCAATTTTGGTGATTGGATTTGATACTCCTCGGTGAGAGCTTTCCAAAGAGATATCACTCGCATTATTCGGAGTCCAATTGCTAATACATTTTAATGCCTGAAGTTTTATTAAAGTAACATTTAATTTAATTGTAAAATATTAAGGTGTTACTTTAATCTTTATTTTATGGGGATGTGTACCCAAGGGAGACATAAGGGGATATTTTAATATATGTTTTATATTGCACATATTTTATCCCACATTGCCCATGAGAGTTGAGTCGACCCTTGGAAATAGAATAAAAGGAAGCGTTTGTGGCTTCATTACATATGTTGAATATGAGAAGAAATTGGTGTGTGAGTTGCAGATCCGTTCTTGGCATTAGAGGACATCTATCCTCTCTTGTGACATTCTAGATGTCATTCCCTTGGGGTTTGGCCTTTGGAATCTATTGCTATCAACTCTATTAACAGGCAGATTGGGTGCATTTTTAGCTACAGGCAGATTGGGGGTTTCGTTCTTATCTTCTCTCTACTTGTTCGATGCTTATGTCACTTTGAGGGAATGATTTCAAGAAGATATTGAACCGTTTGAGGGCAGATTATAACAGTACTGTAGCGCAACACTATTCATGTTACTGTAGCACGACACTATTCACGCTACTATAGTGTGACACTATTCACGACACTATTCAGAGGTATGTCAGGGAGTGTGCGGTTTGTCAATAGAATAAGGGAGAGCACAGCTTACCTGCAGGTTTATTACAGCCCTTGCCCATCCCTGATAGGAAATGGGAAAGTATTTCGATGGACTTCATCACTGGTTTACCACGAGTGCAGGGAAGGGATTGCATCTATGTGGTGGTGGACCGCTTGACGAAGTTCGCTCACTTCTTCGCTATTTCGTCCACTTACATAGCAACACAGGTGGCAGATCTTTTCTTTAGAGAGATATTCAGGTTACATGGGCTGCCCAAATTCATTGTCAGTGACCAGGATAGTAAGTTTATGAGTGTTTTTTGGCAAGAGTTGTTTAGGTTGTGTGGTACAGATCTTACACCTAGCACTAGTTATCACCGCAGACAGATGGGAAAATAGAGATTGTGAATAAATGGGTGGAGGGATATTTGAGGAACTATGTCACTGCACAACAAAAGGCTTGGGTCAGATGGTTGCATATGGGAGAGTATTGTTATAACACCACTTATCATATGTCCATCAGGATGACTCCTTTCATGGCACTCTATGGTTATGAAGCACCTAGCTTCATGGATTTAGTTTTGGGGGACAACAGAGTGCCCAAAGCCAAAAAATTATTGCGAGATAGTCAGGACATTTTAAAAGTGCTCAAGGAGAATATACAACAGGCCCAGAATCAACATAAATTGTACGCTAATCAGCACCGAATAGAGCGCAGTTTCGAGGTAGGGGATATGGTTTACTTGAGGCTACAACCATATAGACAGTCATCGCTCAAGAAGAGCGGAGCTGAAAAGTTGAAGCCTAGATTTTATGGTCCCTACAGGGTGATTCGCAGAGTGGGCGAAGTCGTCTATGAGCTTGAGCTTCCAGAGGGCAGTCGGGTGCACAATGTGTTTCATGTGTCTGGGCTTAAGAAAGCCATTGGTCAGAGTGTAGTGCCTTTTGCAGATTTACCCCCTTTGGATGAGGAGGGGAAGCTTGTGCTAGTACCCAAAGCTATTCTTGACACTAGAGAGAGAAAGCTTAGAAACATGATAGTGAAGGAGTATTTGGTCAGATGGAGAGATCTGCCGGAGGAGGATTCTACATGGGAAAGTGAGCAGGTTATTTAGCAGGCTGGACTGAGATTGCTTGAGGACAAACAATTTTAAGGGGGGCGGACTGTAATGTCCCCACTTTAGCAGTTAACCAAGTGTGTGTGCATTAGCCTTCTTCTACATGGTCCCGAGGGCTAACGAAGGGTTTAAGGGGATCCGAGAGTGTTTTGGCCTAGTCATTTCCATTTTGGGCCAAAACGAAGTTGATTTACTCAGTTTCAGGCATACTTACTATTTTTAGCAAGTCAGCAAGACACAGTGGAGACCAATTTTGGTGATTGGATTTGATACTCCTCAGTGAGAGCTTTTTGATGAGCTATCACTCGCATTATTCGGAGTCCGATTGCTAATACATTTTAATGCCTGAAGTTTTATTAAAGTAACATTTAATTTAATTGTAAAATATTAAGGTGTTACTTTAATATTTATTTTATGGGGATGTGTACCCAAGGGAGACATAAAGGGATATTTTAATATATGTTTTATATTGCACATCTTTTATCCCACATTGCCCATGAGAGTTGAGTCGACCCTTGGAAATAGAATAAAAGGAAGCGTTTGTGGCTTCATTACATATGTTGAATATGAGAAGAAATTGGTGTGTGAGTTGCAGATCCATTCTTGGAATTAGAGGACGTCTATCCTCTCTTGTGACATTCTAGACGTCATTCCCTTGGGGTTTGGCCTTTGGAATCTATTGCTATCAGCTCCATTAATAGGCAAATTGGGTGCATTTTCAGTTACAAGCAGATTGGGGGTTTCGTTCTTATCTTCTCTCTACTTGTTCGATGCTTATGTCACTTTGAGGGAATGATTTCAAGAAGATATTGAACCGTTTGAGGAAAGATATAACAGTACTATAGTGCAACACTATTCATGTTACTGTAGCATGACACTATTCATGCTACTGTAGCGTGACACTATTCATGACACTATTCATGGGTACTATTCATACCACTGTCGCAACAGATTTTGTAAACATTTGATGAAACATTATAATGTTGTAGAAATTCGTGAGTTGATAACTTGCCATGTATTTGCTTCTTATTGAAATAATATTTTACCAGCAGTAGTTAGTTTCCAGATTGCATATTATTGTAGTTTCCTTCTTGTTCATGTTGTGTGTTTTCAAGTTTATGCCAAAACATAAAACAAACAAACAAATGTCTCATTTTCGGAAGTCATAAGGGAATTAAACATTAAACGAAGAAATAAGAAGTTGGATGCAAACTGTTTGTCATAATTCCTTTCAGCAGTTGGTTTAGTCTTTTGGGCATTCAGGGGTGTCCATTACAGAGATAATGAATGAGCTGGTGAAGATTCAACGGGAGCTATCTAATTCATTGGGTATTCAATTGTAGGTTCAACATGAAGTATAGAAGAAGGAGGCCAAGTTCCAAAATAAATTGGCAAAAATACAAGCCCACTTAGACACCAAGAGGAAAGCAAAATAAATTTTTGAATCTCAATTGCAAGGAACTAACCAATATTTAGTGCAATTACAACAAGAGCTCTCTAATTTTGTGAATTAAATAAAGTGACTCCAGTAGGAGAACGAAGATAAGGAGCAACAAATACAAAGATTGCAAGGTGCACTATCTAGCTTTGTGTAACAACCAAGAATCCTCCCTTTTCTCAAACAACTTTATGCCCCATATTGATAAATTTTGAAAAGCATAACCTCTCTCCATTTTGCACTCAAATTCATAGTTGATGCTCAAAAGTTGAGGGTAGATGTAGACACCGTAGATAAATAAATTTTGTGTTATAACACCATGAGTTATAGAATCAAAGCCATTGATTAATAAACTGTACATTGTAGCTAACGAGACCTTGGTGGCGACAGGGATTAATGATGAAAGACAAGCTGCTAAGAAGGTAAATAAATTTATTAAATGCAATAGAGGAGCTCTTAAAAGCAAGGGATGTATTGATACTCTGGACAAAAAGGTGAAATAAATGAAGGAACATGTTTCACATTTGGTCCATTTGGGTCTCCCCTCATTCTTCCTTCTGGATGGGTTAGTTCTACTTGAATAATAAATAAAAAAAATTTTAGAAGATAAGCAAAAGGATCTATCTACTTTCAAGTCTCGAGTTCACCTCTAAGTGCCTTAGAGATAGAAGGAATTTCACATCCCTTGGATCAACTTGTTTTTCATATGGAAGTTGTATTTGCAGTAATAAGAATCCCCCTTTTAAGGAGATGATTGAATTGGACCAAGAATTTGAAGCCTTGTAGCAGAGGGTGCATCTGTTAGAGGTAGATTGGGTCCCTTTTCAATCTACTCTCAAAATTTTGATCTCATTCTTTCTCCTGTCACTTTTCAATTTTGGCTATCAAACAATGATTTGGGATATTTACCTTCATAGGTAGAGGTCCTCGAGGAGTCACCAGTAGTGTAGTTTATCTACTATAGCCTTCGATAGGAGCTTAGGTTGTTAGTTCTCACGAGGCTTTGCTCTTATTTTTGGACCTACAAGCTTATTTAAAAAAAAAAAAATTACACTTGCAGAAGTGATAGGTGTCATCTCCTCGAATGTTTTCCCTAACCAAGCTACAACTATTCTTGACATATTATGCAGGAGCGTCATATGACGGCTCTTCTTACCACCTTTTGAAGATATTACACAACTATTATGGTTCAAGTCTCCATATTTCCAAGGGTGTCATGAGTTAGATGGGTGCAATATTGAGTTTGTTTTAAGTTTGGGGATTGATTAAAGGTGCACCATTGGCTCATTTCAAAACCATATTGATCATGGGAGCTAGCAAGTGACTCCACACATCATGGCAAGAAATGAAACTAGTCACATGTTTTCCCAAGTCACCTTGTGCTTGGAATGGAGGGAGTGGGATTCCTAGATGGCACTATCACCACAAAGCAAGGAGACTATGGTTACCCACTCTAGTGGTTGCAATGGTTGCATGACAGTGGCTATCATGAAGCATCATGTAGAATATTTTTAGTTACAACCATCTCCTTTGGAAAGGAGTGTTCTCTATTTATGCATATTTTATCTTGGTTTTTGGGGTTGAAAAAGATGGGAACACAGACCTTAGCATGGCATGTTCTTAAAGGAACTAAGATTGAATATATAGAATTGTGCCATTTTTACCTCTGTTATGTGTTTATCTATGTTTGTTTGTTGAAATTTATACTCTATGTCGATTTGAAGTGTTATCTATTGTGGATTATTCTCTTTTAACTTTTATAATTTCAATTATGTGTACATGTGTAGAGCTTTGAATCATGTCTCATACTCTTTAAAATTGTTTTGGAAACTAGTCTAAGTGATATTTTATAATGTTATATCAGGTTTGAAATATCGTAAAGGCTTTGAAATGTAAAAGCTTGGTGGATTGCCTTAGTTTAGTTTAGTTTTATCTTTTCCTTCTCTTCATTTTCCCTTGAAACAAAACAAAGAGTCGACTTATAAAATCCTAGAGATTGTTTTGTAGAGCACATCCTAGTCCCCCATTTTTAGAACTTCCCATAGGTTATTTTTCTTAAGTGTCATCTTTAGAGGTCAATAATAGCAATTGCTACAGGCAGATATTCCTACTGGGATAGTGACTAAACAATTTAGTTGTGTTGTAATTGTAGACAACTAAATTTGACTAACATACATCTCCCAAAACATCATCATTTTCCATCATTAGGTATCATCAATCCATTTGCATTTAATTAAATTATCTTATTTCATCAAATTTCCTCTATTAGTTAAATAATTTTGATTATTTAATTAATTTGCTAATTACTCTTCTATTAATTAAGTAATTTGTTATTATTTGATTCATTCCACAATTCTCAAAAATAAATAATTATTTGTGACCGACGAATTAGTATGGGTCGACTACACTTGATCCATGAAGAATCAAAGCATATTCATGCCACTAAACATCAATCCAATAAAGATCATTCAAATAAACACTAAACTAGGAATCCATTGAAACTAACATGTTAAACTATGAAAGCTTCAAAAATACCTATTCTAATCCATTGAAACTTATCCTATTGGGGGAGTGGTCTCGCATTGATGTGGAATGGTGACCCTTTCCCAATCCCATGGATAAACGAGCTTGTTTCAATCAATTTTATTGAAGAAAACTGATGAAACCATTGTGAGATGTGTGATGAAACATGATTTGAAGCTAAATTAATATGATGAAAGCTATTTTAACATGATTAATGATGAAATGATTAAGATGTGTGAGTACAAAGCCAATCTAAATGGAGTTTAAGCTAAAAATATTGAAACCCTAATTAACAAATAAGCTAAATCGATGCATCTATGTTACCACAAAATCCATTAATGGAGGATAAGATAATGATGCAAGTAAAATTAATCTAAAATAATGTAAGATGTGAGTGCAAATGCAAGTGATTTTAACAACATAAGTTTGATGTTAAAAGATGGATCCATTTGTCTCCAAATAGTGACCTATTTATAGGAGAACAAATGAGAAACGAATGGTTGAGATAAAAAAGGTTAATCAATGGTCAAAAAGGAAGGAAGATGGAGGCATGGATCATGGATTCCCACCAAAGGTTGAAAATGCAAGATGATATTTAATCAAGGGCTCACATTAATCCAAACAATCACGTTTTCAAGATTTGCACAAGAATTGTAAGTTAACTTGCACATGAAGTCTTGTAAGTTTGTTAAAAGGAAGAATATTCCTTAGAATATCCTCATGGGTGAGGAAAATAGATATTTAGCAAATTAAAACAAAGTTTTAACGTGCAAAAGGAGAAGGACTATTCCATGGAAATATTCCTTTTGGAGGAATGTGCAAAGGAGGAATATTCCTTTGAAATATTCCCTTGTAAGTGGGGGAATTAGATTTATTAGTAATTTGATAATTAAATAAAGTTTTAATTATGCAAATTAGGGGAACTAAATGATATTCATTAAATAAATGATTTAATGAAAAAGGGGAAAGTGTCATGATATTTAATTAAATAACTTAGGGTTATTTAATTAAATAAGAGGACTTAGGGATTTAAATTAAATAACTTGATGTATTCAATTTAATAAGATGAAATGTTAGCAAGAAAGGGGATGAATTAACCTAATTAAATTAATTAGATTAGAAGAAAATGACATAATTAATTAAATAGCTAGGCTAATTTAATCAATTAAGTGAAAAGAGGATGGGTTTCAAGATGAAATGATGTTAGTTAGGCAATGTGATCCATCAAAACATTTTTAGGTGTCTACATTTTTCCCCTCTTTGAAGCAATGTACTTGTTGCATTGGTTCAAAGACTGATGCTAATTTTGATGCCAATGACGATGCAAAAATGGATCATATCGATGATCTCTTTGAGATGTTGAAAGCCAAGCTAAAGTTGATTGATCTGATTGATTGATTGATGACATTGTTGAAGATTCATAACAATGCAAGGATTGTGTTGAATAACAGGAGGATTGATAGGGAACAATATATCCCAATGATGGTTGATTTGATAAATTGATCAAGATTTGCTAGCAAGGCTAGGAAAAAAATTCGTTAGATGATTTGATATCGATATGATCAAAAGATGGTTGGTTTCCCCCTCGAGAGATCAATCGGAGAATAAAGTGTTTCGATTGAGCTCATGATAGGTGAAAATCAGACTTATGCTTGAGATGCCAAGATTTTAGGTTGCTTTTGGATCAAGGAGCTGCAACTTTTTAGATTATTGAGCTGAAGATGATATAGATGCCCCACTATGCCCTAGTGGAAGAGGGCTTGTTGTTGTGCTAGCTCAGATATTGATGTAGACATATTTCATGATGTATAGATAGTCATTGGATATGGGTAGCCTCATGTATATTTTGATGTGGATCACATATATTTGATGCTTTGATAGAAATGTTAGTAAAGATAGAAGAATAAGAAGAATAAGATGGATGGAAGAGTGAAATGGATATTGATTAACCATTGATTTGAGATTGATTCATAAGTCCAACAAGTCCATGATGCACATAGAATTTATTAGATATGGTGATGAGAGATGATGATTTTCTCATATCCTAGATTGGAATTTTTTGCCATTCCTTATTTTTGATATAATACATAGACACGATGCATCATGATATTGATAACCAGGAGGGTGTTGTATCTAATGTAATGGAATTTGACTTTGCAAACAAATAGGATAGTTCTTGTTCACACCTTGACATACAAAAACCTCGTTGGAATGTAGTTTAGAAGCTTAGAGTATCTTAGACCAAAGAATATGCAATAGTCAACAATCTACTCCAAACAACCTCCCTACACACAACTAAGCAAGCATGCACCAAGATTATTTTACAAGAATACCCAAAATCACAACAAATGAAAGATAATGATTGATGCCCCATTCCTTTCTCTTTAAATCATTTTGATAGAAATCATTGAGAGGTCCTCAAAATGGGTCAATAAGATAAATCATAAGAAAAGATGAAAGACAAATAGTTAGTGTTATCTATATATCTTGCCAGTTTAATATAGCTAAGGTGATTTCTGATACTGATGCCCATTGTAGGAAGGATACATCCTAAGACATGTTGATTAGGTGTTTTGATTAGGATGAGGTGTGTGATAAGCCATTGATATAAACTTCACTGACACATTTACCTATGATCTAGACTTTAGATTTTGACACTTAGGTTCTCACTTTACGACTTGTGATACTTGCTTCTATTTTTTTTGCCAAAGGGGTAAGATAATCAATTTATTATGGATGAAGTTTTATTGCGGGTGAAAGCGAAATGGGATGGATGGTTTTGGGTTTTTTCCTAGAATATATATATATTTTTTGGTATTTTGAAAATGTTTTGAGGCTGTTTTTGGTCTTTTTGAATGTTTATGTGAATGTTTTTTTATTTTTGATTATTTGAGGTCATTTAGGGTTTTCAATGTTTTCCAGTGTTTTGGATTTTCTTAAGTTTTCAAATGTTTTTGGCTTTTCTGAGATTTTAATGTTTAGGGGTTTTCCGAGATTTCCAACCAAGAACCTAAACTAAAAGACTATCCTAGGGGCCTCAGGGGCTAATAAAATATTAGCTTTGCCTATGTTATACATGCAGAGATGATGTAGTTCCACTGACTTGACTTATTGATGATGAAAAATGAATAGTTGATGGATGCTTAGTTTATTATGACGGACTTCTAAAGACTGACCTATGGTGTCTTGGGGGCACATCAATGATGGCCTTGCTTATGTTTAAGCTCAAAAACCCATAGTTTGATAAGGTACTATTTTTGGATTATTGATGTTTTGACCTTTTTAGGAATTTTGATGTGTTTTGGATGTTTTGGATTTTTCGCACGATGTTGACGAGTGTATAGATATGTGATGATTTCAGTGATTTGTTTTGAGATTTTGTTGAAAACCAAGCTAGGTTTGATTGATCTTATTGATCGATTGATGATGGTAACATTGTTGAGGATACACAACAATGCAAGGATAGTGTTGAGCAACATAAGGATTGGGAAGGATATCCCGAGATGATGATGGATTGATAGGATAAGATTGGTCAAGATTTTGAAGCTCAATTTGAAACAAAGTTTGTTGGAATGATTTGATGTGATGTTGAGGTGCAAGGTAGATGCAACTAATATTGATTGTTTGGATTGATGTTTGATAAAAGATAAAGCTTCATAAAGAACACCTTCTCGTCAAAATATGCCATGGGCTAGTGATTTATATTTTTTCTTACAAATGATTTGACCAATTTGATTTTATGTTAGCAAATATTTTAGATCACTACATAAGTTATAGGATATAGCTCAAGATTTTTATCTTGAAGCAAGATGTAAGTATCTATCCCCAGGCTCTAGGAAAATTCATCACCAATAGTTCATCGAAGGAAAATTCACCACCAACAATTCACCGCCATGGAAAATTCATTGACAAAAAATTCATCGCCAAGTAAAATTCACCGAGAGCAACCACATTAATATTTTTTAATATTAATGTGGTTGTTGGAGGTGAAGTTTCCTTTGGTGAATTATTGTCTACGAATTTTGTAGATGCCCTATCCCTGGTGTCTAGCAATGTATGGAATGATATGGATGGATGCATTGATAAATGAATGGATGGATGGGTATGTGAAGGATGTCAAGGATTATCTTGTGATAGGATAACATATTTGGATAGAGTATGCCTCTTTGGACAATGTCTCATGGCTCAGACAATGATGGTTAGGATAGGACTAATGATAGTGACCCATATCAAGATGTTTTCCATAAGCAAGTGTGAAGTACATACCAAACCTTTGCCAAAATCAAGATAAGCTAGATGCGATGAAAACAGATTGGATAACGAATCATGGATTTATTATGGATAAGATTGATAAAATGCTAGATTTATTATGGATGGGATGAGATGCTTCCACTTGAAATGGTGCACATAGATGCTCGATTCTAGTCATGAAGCCTGTTTTCCAGGTTTTCATCATGGTACTTGTCCAAAGTGCCACCAAAGTGGTTTTCACTAGAGCATGATTTTTCTCTTGACTATTTTCTTTATTTTTTTATTTTTTGAAATTTTATGCTTGTTGGTGGTGTTTTCTATACAACAACAACTCAGACAGAATATATAGTATCCTATCTCTCTTGAAAGGTTGATCTCTATGAACAAAGAGATAACCCCAAGGTCTCTTGGGTGTCAGGTCATGACTATGTAATGAAACAACTCAGTGATAAATATGAAAATGCTAGTAATCACAAAGGGCCCTTATAAAAAAAATACTAGAACTTCTAAACTTATTATATTTTGCAATAGAATGATACTCGAATTCCCACTTTTTAACCAAAATTTAAAGAAATAGCAAAAGATAAGGGTTTCAGGAATCCTAAGATTAAGATTACTCCTAAGATCAACAATACTAATAATGAAATACTTGGAACAGACTAATCCCTTAAAACTAATTTCTACTTAACCCAAGCTATACCTGCAATCTCATAGCAATCTTCTAAGGAATTAAATATTTTCAGGTCATGGACACTCATTCAATTGAACTGGATAAATGCCCACAATTGAACTAAGCATACAAATATCAGGTATAGGTTGATCTTGCACAACAATCCCAAAATCAAGAAGCTTCCCAAAGTATGAACCAGAGATCGCTACAACACTCCAAGCACTAAATCATAGGAACCATTAAATCATTTAACTCTAAATCTAAAATGCATTCAGATATCTCCAAGCAATTTCAAAGATAAAATAAGAACCATGCACAGAAAATCAATCCAAATAAGCCACCAATAACAACACAATTTCTTCACTTGTATTGAATCACCAATAATAGAAACAATTATGATGTTCTGTGTTACAAAACTTTCTTGAAAATGAAAGTAACTCCTAATTCTAACTCTCTCCTCTAAAATCTAATCCTCTAACCTTTTCTCTAATCGACTAACTTCTAACCTCTATTTCCCAACCTTGACCAACATCTTTTTGAAGAGGCGAAATGCCATACTTATAGAATACACCACATCGGTCCAAGCTAGGGCTACAAAGAAGGTCAACCACCAACTAGATCGACCTTGGATAGGTCACAATTAATCACCACCCTACATTGAATGCATGAGGCACCCCCTTTGACCGACCTTGGATCTCTACAAATCTTGGTTCAGACATAATACACCCTGCGGGTCACTTCCGCCATTAATGTCTCACTCGCGCAAAGTAGAAGAATTGCAACGAGCATGCAACATGAGTTTTAATATGGGTCGCCAATCAATAGCTGAGTTGGGAATTTGAACGACCTTGATCGGGTCAAGCTTATTTGAATAAGCCATGTCACATCTAACTCAGATGGACGACCATCAGGCACTCGTTGACCTAACCTTCCCATGTACGTGCGAGTTCCACCTACTCGCGGCCACAAAGTGTACTTGGGTGCATCCTACGGATCTCACAACATCTTTGAAGTATGCTCATTGTCTTGATCCTAGAGTCGCTTAACTAGCGACAGCCCTGCCTGATCCAGCCTGCATTCAAAGAGGACCACAATAAGTACCCATTATAGCATGGAAATCCAAGTTAGTTCATCATAAACAACATGCTAATCATCCAAGAAATATAAATTATCAATTTAAATCCCCCGAAATATCATTAAGGCACCCTTCTCAAAGTTTAGGATTTTCATCCCCTCATGGAATTGGGACGAGAATGGAATTTCGGGGAATTTTGGGCAGGCGGAAGCAAAGCCAAAATGAAGGCAAAAACAAAGCCAAATGGAGGCGGAAACAAAAGAGGTGGAGGTGGACCAAAACCAGACTGGACCAGAAACAAATCAAAATAGAAGCAAAAATAGAATAGGTGGAGGCGGAACCAAAACCAGATGGGACCGAAAACAAAACAAAACAAAACAGAAGCAAAAATAGAACAGGTGGAGGTGGAACCAAAACTAGATGGGAGTCTTTTGTAAAGTTCCAAGTTCAGTTCCCACCCCAGTTCCACTTCCAGCAAAAGGAAAGGAAAACCAAAGAAAATATAAGGGAGGAAACAAACCTAAAGACTGAACATAAGAAAAACAACAAAGAAAACAAGAAGACAGGAAGCGGAGTTGGAGCTGGAACGGAAACGGAAATCAGACCAAGAACTTTGTGAAGGTTCAGAGTTCAGTTTCATCCTGTGCCCTGCCTCAAAAGATGAAAGAAAAAGGAAGACCAAAGAAAACCTAAGGGAAGAAACAAATCCAAAGGCCGAAAAAAAGCAAAACAACAAAGAAAACAAGAAGACAGGGAGTGGAGATGGAGCCAGAATAGAATGTAAACCTGACCAAGAAATTTATGAAGGTTCAGAGTTCAGTTTCATCCTGCACCCTACCTCCACAAAGGAAAGGAAAAAAGGTCCTAGGAAGAAAAGAACAACTCCTAAGACCCATACAAAACACTAAGGACAAATAGAAGGCAAAGGGAACCCACCTCTAGAGTGGACATCCACAAGACCCCATAACCACTAACTCAGAATAGGGGCACTTCACAAATAAGACAATCATTCAAGAATAGTGCAAAGTAACCTAATCCCATGAACAAAGGACCGAAGCATCAAAGACCAAAATCTCATGATTTTCAAAGACAAGCTCAAAAGGAATGACCATAGAAAAGAGCCAAAAGACCAGGAAAAAAGGGGGGTCCCTACTTTCAGTGGGGTGTATATGCAAAAACTACAAACAAATGGCGACTCTGCTGTGGAAATGCTCCAGAGAATTTCAATGACAAAATGGAATCAACCCAAAATCTCTGGTTTCAGTCCTTACATCAGGTCACTCTATGAACAAGGTTTCAAAAATCACAAACAAGCAAACCTTTCCTGTACCAGGGTTGAAGTGTGTGTGTATGCATTCATTTACCTTCCCTTAGTTTCAATAGGGACCAAACTTCATCTTGTAGGGCTACATAAAGAATCCAACTCCAAAAGCAACCTGGATAGAGCCTCGCTACCAGTCAGGCATCCATAGCCTCGATGAGATTATCATTGTGATCCTCCCTAGCGTAGCTCTATTGCCAGCCAGGTATCCATAGCCCTGATAGAGATACTAGGATACCCCTGATAAGGTGAAAATTTCTTTTGATTTTCAACATTTTCTTTTTCCTTTTCCTTTTTGATATTCTCTTTGAGATCTTTTAAACTTTCCCTTTCACCTTGCAAGAAATGAAGCTCACACTCAGGGATGAGAACCACAATAGCGCTGGAGCAGAATATAAGATTTTTTACCCAATCAGACCTCATAAGGACCATATGCAAACTCATAAACTTTAAGATTTTTGTGTAAGTATGAGACCCAAATACATTCCAGAATTTGACTTAATCAAGTGACTCCAATTCCAAGCATATGCACTATTAGATGAAGGAATTCCACCAATTGAATTTGAAAAGATGATTAGAGTTTGTAAAAGAAATCCTAGAACAACCCGAAGTAAGCAACCAGTTATATATATGCAATAGGCCCCAAAAAAAAGAAAGAACCCAAAGTAAGAGCAGAGTAGAAAGCAAAACCAACCAAAGCAAGCCTAGTTTAAGCAAAGCAAAAAATGAGCAAAACAAACAAAAGAAACCCTAATCTAACCAAAGCACAAACAAAAAAAATAGAAAGGAGACCTAATCTACCTATGTACAAGGAAAGAGTCGTAAATAGCTTAGGACTGGAAATGATGCTTCAAATATTGCCCATTAACAGGCAATGGGATGTCCTCTCTAGTGAGAGTTTTCAAGTGAAAAGCATTATCTCCTAGAATCTCTGCAATCTGATAAGGGTCAAGCCAAAGTCTGTCAAATTTTCCATGCTCCCCTTTTCGGTTGTGGGCTTTATCCCAGTAGAGGAGCAAGTTAGAGATTCTAAAGGCTTTCGGCTTGGCTCTCCTATCAAACCATCTCTTCACTACACCCTGGTGTTTGACAAAGTTTTCTAGGGCTTCATCTCTTCTCTCTTCAAGGTGTAACAGTTCAGTCAAGTGGGCTTCACACTTATCCTTTCCATCATAATATTCATTAATGAATTGCAAGGTAGGGATCTTCAGCTAGATAGGAAATATAGGTTCCAAACCATACACTAGGTGATAAGGAGAGGTTCCTAGGGATGTTTTTTGTCTAGTGCAGTCTGCCCAAAGAACAAATATAAGTTGGGTGTGCCAATCCTTGGGGTTCCTCTGTAGTAGCTTATGAATGACTATCAACAGATTCTAATTGGAAGACTTGGCCAAACCATTACCCTATGGATAGTAATTAGATGGAAATTTTATTACAATTCCATGATCAAAGGCCCAGTTAGAAAATTTCAATGATGCAAATATAGGACCATTATCACAAACTAAAGCCAATAGACATCCAAAGCGATTAATAATACCTAACTCAATGAAATCGATTACCACTTCAGAAGTGCATTGTTTGCATGCAAGAGCCTCAGTCCATCTGGTAAAGTAATCAGTTACAATAAGAATATACCTGTGGCCCACAGATGAAGGTGGATTGATTGGACCTATAAAGTCCATTCCCCATTGTGAAAATGGTTTTACCTCTATAACGGGCTGAAGTGGAAGGGTTGCACGTTTCTCCCTACTTGCTGCAGTCTAACATACATGACAAGTCCTCACATGGTTATGTGTATCTTTGAACAAGGTAGGCCAATAAGAGCCCACCCTTAGGATCTGATTTATAGTGGAAGGTCCTGAGCCATGGCCTGTGCCATATTTATCATGAAATTCGGTCATCACTCTTCTAGCTTCTTCCTTTCCCAGGCATCTCAAATAAACCCCCTCATGATTTCTCTTATATAAGAAAACTCCCTTCATCATAAAACTGCCACTCTTCAGATTCAATGCTCTCCTTTGTACTGCATTAAGGTGTTCAGGACATTGTTGGTTCAACAGATAGTAGATAATTTCATCATACTAGTCTCCTGGAGACACTTCTTGGAGGTGATATTGCTGAGCTGTGAGGTTAGGACCCATCTCAACCATTGTCTTTTTAAGTCCTTGCCCTCTTACCAATTTCATGGGCTGGATCTCAATATCATACTCCTGCAACATAGTTACCCACTTGGCTCTGCGTTCTCCCAATTCATTCTGCATCAACAACAGCTTGACTGCCGGATCAGGTACTATGGCAAATACCTTATTTCTCAAGATATAGTGTCTGAATTTCTTCACAACCCGAACTAGGGCACAAAATTTCTTTTCCACATTAGGATATCTCAATTCTACATCCTTTAAAGGGGCACTGATAAAAGCTATGGGATGTTCATCGCCTTGGTCAGACTTTTGAGTTAGCATTCTAGCACATGAGTGATCAAAAGTAAATGAGTATATGTAAAAAGGCTTGACATAATCTAGACTTACCAATACTGGAGCCTCAACAATAGCCCTCTTGATTTTTGTAGATGCCCCCTTAGCTTCTGCGCTCCATTCAAATTTTTCTTCTTGTTTCAGCATAGCATTCAAGGGCTTTACTATTTCTACAAATCCAGTGATAAACTTTCTGACAAAGTTAATTTTCTTAAAGAATGACTTTATTTCCTTTTTGCTTGCAGGAGGCTGAATTTTCAGTATAGCTTCCACTCGTTCTGGATCAATGACAATTCCTTGTTCTGAAATGACATTCTTTAACCGTTTTCCCTCAGTGACTTCAAAAATGTATTTCTTTAGATTAAGTGAGATGCCAAACTCTCTGCACCTTTGGAATACTTTGCATAAATCTACTATGTGATCACCTCACTTCTTAGAAAAAAATGTCAAATCATCCATATAAATAATGATGCACTTACCAATGATGTCTTTGAAAGCAATATCCATTGCTCTTTGAAATGTAGCTTTGACATTGATTAATCCAAAGGGCATTCTCCTATAGGCAAAAGTTCCCCATTTTGTAGTAAAGGCAGTTTTGTGCCTATCCTCATATTGTACCATAACCTGGTTGTATCTAGAGTACCCATCTAGAAAAGACATCATCTGAGGTCCATTGATAATTTGAAGTACTTCATCCAGTGAAGAGACTGGATAATTATCCTTTTTTGATACCTTGTTAAGGTTCTTGAAATCAACACACAATCTAATTTCTCCATTTTTCCTCCTTACTAGAACCAGGTTCATGACCCATGTTGAGTGTCTTACTGGAAATACGATTCATGTTGAAAGTAGCTTCTGCACCTCCTTCTGAATGATGGGCTCTAGTAGAGCATTAATTGGCCTTTGTCTTTGCTTGAATGGCTTAAGATTTGACTTCAGGGGAATAGTATGTGTAATGATTGAAGTATTATATGTCTTAAAGTCATCATAACTCCATGCTATCACATCTTGATAGGTGTGCAATGCTTCAATAATTTCTCTCCTTTCCTCTGGCGTGCACACTTTACCAATAAAGACATTTTTGACACCATCCTAGGCCCCCACATTGTATGTTTCACATTGGCTACTGAGGGACTCCCTTTTCACGTGTTGTTCTTGATATTTTATCTTATACAAATCAAAGATTCTCGCAACTGCACCATACCTCTTGGGATAGTATTAGTTTTCAAGTTAATGACCTCTTCTAGGTCCATTTCAGCCTCTTAAGGTTCCACCTCATCAATCACCTAAGAAGAAAACACATCACAACAAGTGATGAAATCAAGAATATGTTTGTCATCCTCAAACACCTAGAAATTAGTTACATTGTCAAGCATTGAGGGTACTGGAGTGAGCTCCACAGTGAAATTCTTCAAACCTGAAAGTGATAAGGGTTGTAATGTACTTGCTTCTTGTGCCAAAGAATTTGTAGTTTGATTCTTACTTTGAGGGATCAACTGAATGTCGAAGGCATCAAATCCTTCAATAAGATCCCACAATCTATGCCTGTAATTGGTTATCCTTCTATCATGACATGAGTATTGTTTCCTTACTTGCCTGACCACTAACTCAAAATATCCAAACACTTGCAAGATCTTAACTTTCTTCCTTAATGCCATTAATAATCCATGGACCAAAGCCTCATACTCAACTACATTATTAGTGCACTAAAACTGGAACCTATGAGCAGCAAAATAATTCTTACCTTTAGGGCTGATCAACTCAAGTCTTGCTCTAACACCCTGCTTTGATTTGGATCCATCAAATCTCAATGTCCAACAACCATCAACTCCTAATTTCCTCGAACTACCCTTGTTCTTGCTACTTCCCAGAGGCTCTTTAGGAGGCCTTGGGATCTTTCCCTTTAGATCATTTTGAATGCTCTATATATCCATCCTGACAACTGGAGTTAGATTAATGCACCCTTGTATTTGCTCCACTGCAGTTTGGCACAAGAAACATTCCAGCTTAGAGTGAGGAGCATTGTGAACTCTGCACCAACTAGGAAGAAGCAATTCTTCGAAGTTCATATTTCTACCCAACTGAATCCGATCCTCTACACACTTTTGAATAAACTCTTGGAAATTATCCAACAAGCTGAGTTGTCTATCTTCTTGGTCATCAAGTCCCTCTGTTTGTTCAAGTAGTGCTTAAGAACTGCTGACTTCTGATGTGGATTCATCAGAGGATCTTTTCAACATAAAGACTTCTTCTGTATCTAAAATAGGGGCAGCCAGGACATAGTTCACCATGCTGACTTTTGACACCAATATCTCATTCGAAGTATTCCGATATTCAGTGATTACATACTTCATTATGGGTTCTCTCTCAATTCTGATTTGATTTGGGACTCCTTTCTAGGGGAGCCACATGTGAGAATGGTCTATGGATGTATATCCATGTAGTGCCTTGGTGAAATCTCGACCCAAGATCAAACCATAAGTGTCAGGAATATCTGCCACTCGAATATTAAGTACTTGTTGCACTCTAGGGTCTGAGGCAACTTGCATGGGGATCATGTTCAATTCTCCCACTATATTTACCTTTGTCTTGTCCAATTGGGTGACCTTCTTCTGAGAGGCTATAGGGGTAATGCATAGAGCCCTATAGACAACAAAAGGCATAACATTTGTAGATGCTCCTGAATCCAGAAGACAATTATGCAGATTCTTCCCAAAGATACAAACTAAAATCAGAAAGGGAGGGGTTTCCATTTTTCCCTGGAACAAACTCAATTGAGTGTCAACTTGTGCAAGTTGGTTCTTATCTTTTTCTTTCCCTTTGTCTTCAGGTTGTGCTTGAATTAGATCTTTAAGTGTCTGTGAACTAGGAGGCCTACGAACTGCCTCGTTGACTACCACTCCTTGTGGTGTTGTACTTGAATTGAAAGACCCTAGGACTATATTTCTGATTGCAGGAACCCTTAACAACTCAAAAGAAGAAAGACTCACCTTTAATTTTTTGAGTTCTTCTGTTAGATACTCGCCTAATTGTCCCACATTCATGTCAACGTGGGTCTCCTTAGAATGACCAATCTGCTTATCTTTTGCTATATCAACACTACTTCCTTTTGACACATCAAGTTGTCCTTTTGCAAAGTATTATGTTGGCACCTGAGGGTAAGATGGATTATTACTATCATGTGGGTCTGGTGCAGTGGTAAAATTGTTTGGAGGAATAGATGTAGTAAATGGGCCTCCAGCTTGTGGATTCCTATTAGGCCTATTCCTCAAATCATACTTTCTTGTAAGTTGCTGAAACATCTATACTTCTTCAACACCAACTTCCTCTTCATCCAAGGGACCATTATCATTCTCATTTCCCTCATTAAATAATTGAGAGATTTCATTTTCATTGAGCACTTGTTCAATCTCCTTATTCTGGCTACTTGACTCCTCTTCTGGTTCATTCTCTTCACCCCTCGGGAAAGGAGCATGATTCAACACCAAAACTGGGGAATAATTGGGATTTGAGGGTACCAACTCTTGACCAATGGAGTTGTTTTCAACTTCATACTAAAATATGGAAGCAACAGTTTGGAATTTAGGACAATCAAGCTCATAGTGTTGACTTGTCTTATGAAGCCGACACCACCCTGAAAAAGATGCTTCAGTTAGATATACACCACTCAGAGGTTTCTCTCGATTGAAAGGTTGATCCAATGCAGTGGAGATTCCTCTATTATAAGGTCTGGTATTCTATGGCCTATTATACCTAGGTGGTTGTCTCCTTTCAAACCCTTGTCCACCTTGTTGACCTCTATCAAAGTTCTGACCAGAACCTTGTCCTCTTTCAAAATTATGTTTTATGTTAGAATGTTGCCCTCATGCAACATGTCGGTTCTCCCTATTGTAATTTGATTGCATGCTCTTCTAAGCAGCTTGGAGTTGGCTGTTCTATTTCCTTAAGTAGGTTACCTCCATATTCAATTTTTTTACTTTCTTAGTTAGCTCATCTAACCTTTCCTTATCAAGACAACTGTAAGGCACTGTATTCACATTGTTTGGAGGGTATCCTAACACTCCTCCTGGACCAATATATTGATTCAAAACTTATGAGTTCTACAAATATGTAGGGAAACTAGCCTATTGCTATGGATGAAGGGTTTGATTGGTACCTTGCTGAGGATAATTGGGCATTGGGTGAGCTTGACTTATTGGATGACCTGGGTGCAAAACCAAAGGCAGCTATGGAATGGGATTCATAATGGGAGTGTGATTAGTTAGCGCCTAGTTAAGAGCTTGGACTTGACCTGGGTGATCAGCAGGTCCCAGAGATGGCAAGGGTCCTGACAAGTGTTGTCTCAGATCTTTACTGACCTTAACAACCTCTATATATGCAGTGAGCAAGGTAGTTGGGGGATTAGTTCTCCACTTAAGGAAGGTGGATGTAAGACTATCAAGGGCTTTACAATAGGCCTCTAAGGCAGTGGCATCATCCACAACATAAGGGGTTTGCAATCTAGTGTATGCATGGTGGAACCTATTGTTGAATGATCCTATAGGCTCATTAAATTCTCTCTTAACTCTGGTAAAATGCATTTAGAGCTCATTGGCATTAATGGGAATTTTAAACTTCTATAGAAATGTAGCCTCAAGTTCAACCCAATTATGGATTGATGCAATAGGTAAATGATTGTACCAATAAAAAGCATCCTCTCCCAGAGAGTAAGGGAAAAGTCTACATGCAACATCCTCATGATTAATCCCTCTATCCCTTAGGCAAGTTTGAAAAATCCTAATGTGCTCCTCTACTGTCCTATTAGGATCACTTGTGTGAAACTTAGTGCAAAAATGCTTAGGGTTCTTAGGCATAACATTGTAGTTATTGAAGGATGGAGGTGATGGGTTATTTTCCAAGAAAGGCATTGGTGGAGGTCAAGGTGGTAAAGGCTTATTGATGATTGGTTAGGGTCGTTGAATGGACCTAGCCTCAAAATCAGATGAAGATGAGGTGGATGAGGGTGAGAATGGGGGAAATGATGGATTGGACGATGAATCCTCCCTTCCTCTAGTCCTTCTTGACCTAGTTGGAGGTGGAAGTTCTTGAAAATCTTCTTCTCCTGGTGTAGATCTGGTTCTCCTTCTGAGTCTCTTAGGAGAAAGGGCATTTAGAAAATGCTCTAGCTTGCTTATTTAGGACCTCCTTCTAGCGCCAATCCTATTGATGGTGTTTTTTGCACAACAACAACTCAAATTGAATATATAGTATCCCATCTCTCTTGAAAGGTTGATCTCTATGAGAAAAGAGATAACCCCAAGGTCTCTCGGGTGTTAGGTCATGACTATGCAGTGAAACAACTCAGTGATAAATGTGAAAATGCTGGTAATCACAAAGGGACCGTACAAAACAAATACTGGAAATTCTAAACTTATCAAATTTTGCAACAAAATGATACTCGAATTCCCACTTTTTAGCCAAAATTCAAAGAAATAGAAAAAGATAAGGGTTTTAGGAATCCTAAGATTAAGATTACTCCTAAGATCAACAATACTAATGATGAAATACTTGGAATGAACCAATCCCTTAAAACTAATTTTTTCTTAACCCAAGCTATACCTGCAATCTCACAGAAACAGTGCAATCTTCTAAGGAATTAAAGATTTTTAGGTTATGGACACTCATTCAATTGAACTTTATAAATTCCCACAATTGAACTAAGCACACAAATATCAGGTACAGGTTGACCTTGCACAACAATCCCAAAATTAAGAAGCTGCCCAAGTATGAACCAAAGATCGCTACAACACTCCAAGCACTAAATCATAAGCACCATTAAATCATTTTACTCTAAATCTAAAATGCATTCAAATATCTCCAAGCAATTTCAAAGATAGAATAAGAACCATGCAAGACAAATCAATCGAAAGAAGCCACCAATAATAGCACAATGTCTTCACTTGTATTGAATCACCAATAATAGCAAAAATTCTGATCTATGTTACAACACTTGCTTGAAAATGAAAGTAACTCCTAATTCTAATTCTCTGCTCTAAAATCTAATCCTCTAACCTTTTCTCTAACCCACTAACTTCTAACCTCTATTGCCCAACCTTGACCAACCTCTTTTCGAAGTGGGGAAATGCCATACTTATAGAATACACCACGTCGGTCCAAGCTAGGGCTACAAAGAAGGTCAACCACCAACCAGATTGGCCTTGGAAAGGTCACAATAAATCACCACCCTGCATTGAATGCATGAGGTGCCCCTTTAGATCAAAATTGGGTCTCTACAAATCTTGGTTTAGACAGAATACACCATGTGGGTCATTTTCGCCATTAATGTCTCACCCGTGCAAAGCAGAAGAATTGTAATGAGTGCGCAACATGAATTTGAATATGGGTTGCTGATCAATAGCTGAGATGGGCATTTGAATGACCCTGATTGGGTCAATATTATTTCAATCTTCTATGACACGTCCAACTCAGATGGATGACCATCGAGCACTCGTTGACCTAACCTTCTTGTGTACGAGTGAGTTCCACCTACCCATGGCTGCAAAGTGTAATTGGCTACATCCCATAGATCCTGCAACATATTTAAAGTATGCTCATTCTCTTGATCCTAAAGTTGCTTAACCAATGATTGCCCTGCTTGATCTAGCCTGCATTCAAAGAGGACCACAATAAGTACCCATTATAGCATCAAAATCCAAGTTAGTTCATCATGAAAAACATGCTAATCATCTAAGAAATCCAAATGATCAATTAATATCCCCTTAAAAATCATTAAGGAACCCTTCTCAAATTTTGGGATTTTCATCCCCTTGCAGAATTGGGACCAGAAGGGAATTTCGAGGAATTTCGGGCTAGGCGAAAGAGGAGCCAAAATGGAGGTGGAAACAAAGCCAGACAGAGGTAGAAACAAAATAGGCGGAGGCAGAACCAAAAACAGAGGGGACCAAAAATAAAACAAAACATAAGCGGAAACAAAACAGGCAGAGGCGGAACCAAAACCAGACGGGACCGAAAACAAAACAAAATAGAAGTGGAAAACAGAACAAGCGGAGGCGAAACCAAAACCAGACGGGAGCCTTTTGCAAAGTTTCAAGTTCAATTCCCACCCTGGTTCCACTTTTGATGAAAGGAAAGGAGGCGAAGAGAAGGAAAGCCAAAGAAAACCTAAGGGAGGAAACGAACCCAAAGGCCGAACACAAGCAAAACAACAAAGAAAACAAGAAGACAGGAAGCAGAGTCGGATCTGGAACCGGAATGAAAACCAGACCAAGAACTTTGTGAAGGTTCAGAGTTCAGTTTCATCCCACACCCCACCTCCAGAGATGGAAGAAAAAGGAAGACCAAAGAAAAACAAGGGAAGAAACCAACCCAAAGGCTGAAAACAAGCAAAACAAGAAGACAGGGAGCAAAGATGGAGTCGAAACCGGAACGAAAAACAAACGAAAAACTTTGTGAAGGTTTAGAGTTCAGTTACATCCCACGCCTTACCTTCGCAAAGGAAAGGAAACAAGGTCTTAGGAAGAAATGAACAATTCCTAAGACCTAGACAAAACACCAAGGACAAACAAAATGAAAAGGGAACCCACCTCCAGAGAGGACATCTGCAAAACCCCATAACCACTAACTCAGAATAGGGGCACTTCACAAACAAGACAATCATTCAAGAATAGTGCAAAGTAACCCAATCCCATGAACAAAGGACCAAAGCATCAAAGACCAAAATCTCATGATTTTCAAAGACAAGATGAAAAGGCACAACCTTAGAAAAGAGCCAAAAGACTAGGCAAAAATGGGGGTCCCTACTTTCAGTGGGGCGTGTGTGCAAAAATGCACAATAATGCTCATGTTGAACCACCTAGTGGTGTTGATGTAGACACTGCTGGTGCTGATATATATGTTGTTATCATGATGTTCCAAAATATCCTACTTGGAGGATTTTCTTTGTTAGGATACAAACACTTGAATTTAACCCCTCGATTCTCTTATATGTTTTGTCGATATCAGAGTTAACCTTATCTAGATATGCACATCACAATAGAGTGCCCTTAGAGTCCTTATGATAAATAGTTTCTACTAATACATGGTCAATATTAGAGTTGGATACCATGGATGTCGAAGTAAATTGTGAAATGCGTTGAGGGATACGAGATGCAGATGGATTGGTCGACAGTTTAGAATCTTTGATTCTCCAAACTTGGGATGATGAGCAATGATGGGTGGATATGGAGATTCGATTGGGACCAAATTTTTGTTTTACCTTGTAGGTCACTCTTGAAGCTTTCTTTTGTAGCAATGGACAATTTTGATGGATACATTTCCCTTTTTGACTTTTCCCCATAGTTTCTTTGACTAATGGAGTTTGATAGGGATAATTTTCTTTATTTTGCTTTGGTGTCCATTTGAATTTTTCTTGTCCATTTTTCTTTGTCGATTCTTTTGCTTCAATAATTTTTTCTTTTCTTTTATATAGACCTCTTTCTTGTGGTTGGTCCCAATTAGTGGCTGAGAAGATGTATGGATGACAACTCATGATATGAATGGTTGGAGTGTTGGTAGCTATTTCAACATAAGGACTCTTCATGCTCCCCATGGTGTTTGTGCTAGATAAAGTTTCCCCTAGTATTATGGGAGTATTATTGGCATGCTTTGATTCTGTTGTTGATGAACCATTTCCGTGTTCAAGATAGTTTAGCTTTGTTGATTTTTGATAATGCTCAATATCCCCATACTAAATTTCTTCAATTTGTATGGAGGATGTGTTTGATTTTGATGCTTCTTCAAAAGGTGTTGATGGTTTTCAATCCATATAGGGGTCTTCCTCATGATCCATTTTTGCTTGCTCTTCAAAGAATGTTTCTGATTCACCATCCATGTAGAGGTCTTCTTCATGATCAATTTTTGATATGTCTATGGATTCTACTATGCCTTGATCATGTGTAAAGATATTAAGAGTAGGAGACTCTTGTTCCTTGGTAATGACATTGGAAGTATGAGACCCTTATTTTAGATGAAGATCATCTACATGTCCATTAGGAGTTAGCATCTCATGTGTAGATGGAGGAGTATGTGATATATGGATATGATCATTATTTGTGACATCTTGTATGGATTGGAGAATACCCATTAGATTATGGTAGTATCTTAATGGTTCATGTTCTTGACATGGATCAATTTTAAAGGATGGATTATTTAAAAAGGGTTTTTGAATGTCTTCATCAGGCATGGGAAGTGGCTCAATATTTTCTTGATCTTTGAGTGGATTTTGATCAAGTGTTGAGTTGAGGATTCCCTCAATATCTGCAACCATGAGGTCAAAGGATGTCAATATATCTTGGGAAGGACCATTTCTAGGCTTCTATGAAAGATTTTGATCATGCTTTGGAATAAATTCTTGAGATGTGTCCTCTAACTTGTTGGGTGATGTAGAGACATTGTCAACATGATCAATGTCAGATGAATCTTGAATTCTTTCCTCGAACATGGTGGTGTGGATATTTTCAATGTTTTCAATCGTAGGATCAAATGATGTTAATGCTTCTTGAAATGGATCGTTGTTGGATATTGTTGATGGGTCTTGATCATGATTTTTTGATGTATTTTGATTTGATCGCTAGATGTGGTAGAAACATCTTAAAGGTGCTCATTGATGGATAGATCTCGATAATTATTTTCAAAAATTGTGGTGGAGAGATTGTCACTGCCATCATTAATGGTAGAATCTTGATCATTGTCTTCAATTGTTGTTTTTTCTTGATCAATAAGGTCTTGGATGAGATTTTTGATTTCAATACAAGCTGATGTGTCATTACCTTTTGTGCTATGGTATTCAAAATAAGCATTATCATCATCCCATGGGAGCTTGATGTTAAGTTCACCCCCATTTTATGATTTTGGAAGTTTGATAAGTTTAGCATGGACTAAAATGTTTAATGATGATTCAATTGGCTCCCATAAAGGAGTGTATTCACATTTGTCATCTTGTGAGATTTATGCTTGTTGAGACTTATCTAGTTATGATTCATATTTGAGATGTGGTGATTGATCTTGTTGTTCAAGTTGTTGATTTTGATATCCAACTTCTTGATATATTTAAATATGTTGTTCTTAATATGGTTTCAAACACAACTCAATGTTTTTATGACATAGTTTAACCAATGGGGGAGTGTGTCGATTTTAGGAATCAACAAATTTTCTAAGTATGACAATTTGAAATCGCATAATGTGATCTTGATTTTGATTTCGATACCCTTTTTCTAGTGGATTTGGTTATTGGTCAAGCATATTTGGAATATAAACTTGTGGTATTTGTATGGGATCATGCACAAATTGATTTTGGACCATGTTCTGATTTGGGATGATGTTTAGATTTTGCATCATAGGTTGGAATTGAACATTGTTGTGGTTGGGAAACATATTGCTTTGATTTAGGTAACCTTGATTTTACATGGTGTTACCTTGATTTGGATCAATACATTGAGTTGCAAGTATATTATTTGGATTTTGAACAAAATTGATGTGATTTACAAACGTATTTATCCTATAGCTCACCAAGTGTGGATTTGATATGTTCATGTTTGGTAAGTTTGTATTTGGTATATTCACATTTGACATGTATTGATTTGATGGGATAATATTATTTTGTTGAAGACTCATGTATTGATTATTTGGTTGATAGATTTGTAGGTTTTGACTTTGATTTAGATCTACCATAGGGAAAGGTGTTCCAAAATTTAAATTGGGTATACTTACATTTGTTGTAGCATTGAGGTTTGTAAGATATAATGATCCCATGTTTGGATTGTATAAATGTGAGTTTTGATAATCAATTGGTATTGTAAGATTTTGATAGTTTGGTTGATTTATACCACTCATGATGTATGGATCAATTTTATATTCAAAATTTTTCTTGTGTTTTGACCTTGTTGCAAAGGTGAACCTCTAAGGTGTTTTGGACCAATGATGTGAGTTGATGATGAAAGGGGTGAATGTTAAGGGGGATGGACTTTCTAAAATTTTGGACAACACTTTAGACTTAAAGGTTTGATGTTTTAATGCCATGGATAAAGGTGTTAATGAACTTGTAGACTTGTGATCTTTAAGATAAACTTGTTCGTAAAATGTGGTAACCAACTCAACTAAGTGCATGGAAAATGATCCATTTGACACACAGAGTAGCTAAGTTAGGGTTTGGTTTGATAGATGGTCAATTCTAAAGTGTTGATGCGTCCAAAATTTTCCAAAGTTGGTTTGGTGAAATGGGGTGTAAGATGGATGAAATGTTTGACCCAAAATGTTAACGTAAAATGAACCTTTGTTTTGTAAGACCAAGGTAGTGAGAAACATGCTATACCTCTAAAGAGATCAAACCCTAAGGACTCAATGATTTTGGTAAAATAGAACTCAAATGATTTTGGAAATAGGACCCAATGATTTTGACAATAGGACTCAATGATTTTGACAATAGAATTTGGACTTAATGTTTTGCAATTTTTCTTTGTATGATAGTGGGTGTAAGGTTTGGTTGTTCCACTAGAGTGATCAAACACCAAATGGTCATGTGGGGTTCAATTTTTCAATTTATCTTTCTTAAATGAGTTTATTTTTACCACAAACTCTTGTCTTGACTAAGTTTCAAACTAAATGTCTATGCCAAAAACATCATAAATTTCACAAAGTCCATTTTGTGAAAAGGATGAAGTTAGGGGCATAGTTACCTAGGTTAACTTTGGGAAGTATGGATTGATATGTAAGTCAAGATATTTAGAAATATCTAAGGATAGAAATCCTTAGGAAAAGCATTAATATCAAGGCTATTTCAAAGGATATCCATCCTTAGACCAAAGGGTTTGAAATTTTGAGGAATATTGCGAATGCTTGTTTGCAATGTTTTGGAACTAAGAAAAGTATTAAACTGACACACAAGCATTTACCACCTAGGATCAGAAGATAATACTTGTTGAACCCCCAATTGGATTTATCCAAATACTAAGACAATGAAAACAACAAGAGATTTGGCGACATTGGCTCCCCTCCATGGCACGCACTTCTCGGGACCATCAAATCTAAAATCCTTAAGATCCACAGATCTGAAAGATTTTTTTTGTTTCTACAATGAATAGTAAAATATGGGACAACTTCAGAATGACTGTTCCTACACCATCAAGCATAAAGGTTTTAGGCTTGTAAATAATTTGTTCTTACTAAGGACTTTCATTCAAGGTGGCCATACATGTGGCAAGATTAGATCAAGATTATTTCAATCAAGAGTCCTCTCAATCCTTTCCTAAGAAAAGATTTTTGATGTGTCACGTAGACACTAGGGGTGGCACTTGTCGGTATGACACATCCGCACTTGTTGCTTACGACTTTCGTCACAAATTTTTTTTTTATATAGCAGTTTGAAAGATCTTGGATTTATCTCATTACTGTTTGGGTCATTCCCACCTTTCGAAGTGGGGTGGTAGGCCCTCTAAAGATAATAAAAAACAAGGAAGTATGTTTGTTGTTCGATCTCCTAGATCACATGAAGCAAGGAAAGAGCATACACAAAACCTTTTTCTTACGCTAGAATGGGGTTTATTTTAAATCCAAATCAAAATATGTGGGTGGCTATACAAAATACCAAAGGAATGTTTTTGATTCTCAAGATCATCAAGTGGCGCAAGAGAAGAGCATACACATTCAATGATGAAAATGCAAACCACAAGAGATGGAAAACACTTTTTAATTTTAACCCTCAAAGTAAAGGTAAGTTCATTTTGAGCACCAAATGAAGTATGGAAGTTGTATTGTTCAATTTTAAGCCAACAAGAAAAATGATGTGAGGGTTCAATTTTAACTAATTTGAACGTTCACTTTAAAACTGAATTGAAAGCTAGTGTGGCACTAAAGTGTGAAATAAAAAACATCTTAAATGGGTTATAACTGCCCCATAAGTATCGAAACACTTGTTACAATTATACAATTAATGACAAAATTCTCCTTCTCTTCAAGTTGGTATCTTTCAAACCTGTAAAACCTGTTAGTCTAAAACCATTATCAAGAAATCAGAGACATGTCAATGATCAGATAAAGCAAAAAATTAAATCACATGTAGAAAAGAAATAGGTTCAATTTTTGTTTACTAGTAATTTGTGACGTTGAAATCAATTGTGTCGTTGAAATCCATTAATAGAATCACTATATTGGATGTGTTTCACTGTATTAAAAAATAAATAGTGCTTCTCTACAAAAAATAATGACATCATATGCATCACCATATCAAGTGCGTCGCTAAAAGGAAATCTATTTTGCATTAAAAAATTAAATTGGCATCGCTAAATTAAAATGTGGTGGAAAAATTAAGTGTCGTTAGATTAATTATGCATCGATGAATTGAAATCTTGGTGCGTCGTTGTATAGCGTTGTGTCATCAAATGCATCGTTTGACATTCAGTAGCATCATTGTACCTGAAAACACAAGGAAACAAAGTTTTGACAAGAAATTTGTCAGATTGGTTAGTTCATGCCCTCCTTCTAGCACCAAAATGTGACTGACGGATTAGTATGGGCCGAATACACTTGATCCATGAAGAATCAAAAAATATTCATTCCACTAAACACCAATCCGATAGAGATCATTCAAATAAACACTAAACTAGGAATCCATTAAAACTAACATATTAAAATATGAAAGCTTCAAAAACACCTATTCTTATCCATTGAAACTTATCCTATTGGGAGAGTGGTGTCGTGTTGATGTGGAGTGGCGACCCTTTCCCAATCCCGTGGATAAATGAGCTTGTTTCAATTAGTTTTATTGAAGAAAACTGACGAAACCATTGTGAGATGTGTGATGAAACATGATTTGAAGCTAAATGAACATGATGCAAGCTATTTTAACATGATTTATGATGAAATGATCAAGATGTGTGAGTACAAAACTAATCTAAATGGAGTTTAAGCTAAAAAGATTAAAACCCTAATTACCAAATAAGCTAAATGGATGCATCTATGTTATCATGGAAGCCATTAATGGAAGCTAAGCTAATGATGGAAGTCAAATTAAGCTAAAATTATGTAATATGTGAGTGTAAATGTAAGTGATTTTAACAACATAAGTTTGATGTTAAAAGATGGATCCATTTGTCTCCAAATAGTGACCTATTTATAAGAGGACAAATGAGAAATGAAGGGTTGAGATCAAAAAGGTTAATCAATGGTCAAAAAGGAAGGAAGATGGAGGCATGGATCATGGATTCCAATCAAGGGTTGAAAATGAAAGATGATATTTAATCAAGGGCTCACATTAATCCAAACAAACACACTTTCAAGACTTGCACAAGAAGTCTTGTAAGTTAACCTACACATGAAGACTTGTAAGCTTGTTAAAAGGAAGAATATTTCTTAGAATATCCTCATGGGTAAGAAAAATAGATATTTAGCAAATTAAAACAAAGTTTTAATGTGCAAAAGGGGAAGGAATATTCCATGGGAATATTCTTTTTGGAGGAATGTGTAGAGGAGGAATATTCCCTTGCAAGTGGGGGAATTAGATTTATTAGTAATTTGATAATTAAATAAAGTTTTAATTATGCAAATTAGGGGAATTAAATGATATTCAGTAAATAAATGATTTAATGAAAAAGTGGAAAGTGTTATGATATTTAATTAAATAACTTAGGATTATTTAATTAAATAAGAGGACTTAGGGATTTAAATTAAATAACATGATGTATTTAATTTAATAAGACAAAATGTTAGTAGATAAAACAAGGGATAAAAAAAACTGCGAGTGAAAATTCGCAGGAGCTCGCGGGCGAAGAAGAGCAGGAGCGAAAGCCAGCACCAAAATCTAGGAAATCATGGGGCGACAGGGTTCTGGAGGAAGAAAATAAAATGAAGAAATTGGCATAAACTCTTCTCCAAAAAATTGGGCACATCCCCCAGTGGGTATTCGAAAATGGTGAATGGGTAGACAAGTGCAACCTGTTCCAGCTGAGAAACTCATCGGGTCTCAATCAGAGAAACACTCAACCCAACAGGCACAATCAGAATGCATTCCAAAAAAACAACCAAAAAGATTCTACAGAGGCACAAAGGCGTGGGTGGATTCGAGAAAATGACTGCCTAGGAAAACCCTTGGATACGAACTGGCGCAGCAAAGGCAATTTCATCCTGACACGAACCAGTAAAGTTTGGAGAAACAAGAACCTAGGAAACCCCAACACTGGAAAAATGTATCACCAGAATGGGGATCATCGAGGAAGGCTAAACCAGAGGGATATGGATTTAATCAACCAGAAAGCTAATAGGAGAGTAATCAAACCAAATCAAAACAATGAGCTATGCCCCCGTGGAAGCAAACTCTTCCAATTGCCCTCGAGCACAATTGAACGAAGAGTAGATCGCCTGATGGAGCTAGCAATGTTTTCCAAATGGAAGGGACATGGGTGCCCCAACGAGGAGATCAAATCTTGGTGGAAAACCAAATTCCAAAATTAGGTAAGCATAAGCCAACTTCCAAACTCCTTTTTCCTCATAGAATTCAGTGATCAAAATTTAAAATTTGAAACAGTTAATGGGAAACCCCTATTCATGAACAACCATAGCTTCCATTTCCTAAATTGGAAGGCTAACTTTGACCCTTGGAACTACAAAATAAATCAAACCCCCGTCTGGCTCAAGCTAATCGACTTACCATCATAATTCTAGAATTTAGATGCCCTAATCCGTATTGGTGATGCCCTTGGGGTGTGCTTAGGAGTAAATGAGGATTTTATCAATGGAATAGAAGGAGCCGTAGCAGGCATCCTGGTGGAAATAGATGAAGGAGTTGGGATTTATAA
Organism: Sequoiadendron giganteum; assembly: GCA_007115665.2. Classification (NCBI taxonomy): domain Eukaryota; kingdom Viridiplantae; phylum Streptophyta; class Pinopsida; order Cupressales; family Cupressaceae; genus Sequoiadendron; species Sequoiadendron giganteum. The sequence goes on along the minus strand of CM021106.1, from coordinate 381,051,695 downwards.
AAACCTGGAAATATTAACAAAATACGGAAGCTAGAAACAGGAAATTGAAATTTGGGCAGGTCATGAGTAAAGAAAATGCCTGCTTAGAGAATCATGTTCAGAAGGCCCCTCCAAAGCTGGAAAGATCTATACCACAGAAAAAGGAAACACAACCCAAACCCTTAACCCCCTCACCCCAAGCCCCTCCCCTCCAGAAGCTCCTCCTATAAAATCCACCTCGAGCCCAGAGCAACATCCAAATTTTGTGGCGACACCCCATATTTTGGAAATTCCACCTATGGAACCCCTGGCAGAGAATCCTAGCAGAAAAAAACTAGCTCTAAATGCCCTAATGGAAGGGGCCCAAGATCTACAAAAAGACATAAAACTTCAATTAGGGATCCTGTCCAAAGAAACAGGGCCTCAAGGACCTAATGGCCAACTCTCTCGAAGGTCAGAAAAAGAACCAACACAAATCCCAAACCCACCTAGCTTATCCTTGCAAGACATCGAAGGGATAAATAATCTCTGAGAAGAGGAAGGAAGCCACCCTCACTCAAAGGAAGAATTGGAAACTTGGGAAGAATCGAAGGCAGGGGAATTACTAGAAATAAGGCAACTAGAACAATCAGAATCCCGATTAAAGGCTCCAAACATCAAAAAGAAATCTAACAGAGGCATGATGTCAAACAAAGCCAAGCTGTTAATAGCAGGTAACACATCAGGACAACAAAAAATTCTTGTTGGGAAGGAGAACATCCTTCCCTGCGTAGAATGAGGATTATATCATGGAATGTCAAGGGAATTAATGCCCTTGACAAATGGCACATGGTCAAGCGTCAAATTGACCAGTCAAAAGAAGACATTGTACTCATATAGGAAACAAAATGGAGCAGTGAAGAAAGTCGAAAGAGGTTGGACTTCTGGAAATAATGGAAAGGCCGTTTCAAGGAAGCAACAAGTGCCTCGAGTGGACTTGGAATCCTTTGGAACCCCCTATCAATAGAAGGATCAGTAGAGAAAGAGGAAAGTAACTGGAAACTTCTCAAGTTCAAAGATCTAAAGAAAAACATCCATTTCTTCTATGTCAACATATATGGACCAATCCCCACAGTGGCAAAAAAAAAAATCTGGAACAAAATAACAAGCGTTTTGGAAAATAAAATTGGAGTGCTAGGAATCCTAGCAGGAGACTTTAATGCAACATTGAACAATGAAGAGAAACAAGGTTGCTTAGGGATATTTACAACCATTCAGAAATATTTCCAGGAGTTCATAGACTCCAACCATTTAAAAGATATAAGCACGAAAAATGGAACATTCACATGGTCTAATAGAAGGAAAGGATTTACTAACATCGCCGAAAGACTTGATAGATTCCTCCTCTAGGGAGATTGGGGGGACATGGCAACCACTCTAGAAGCTCAAATGTTGCCACTTATTGGCTCAGATCACTTCCCCATCGCTCTCACCCTAGAGCATGATGACCCACCCTTGGGGAGCCCCTTCAAATTCAAAAATATGTGGCTTAGAGATGCACAACTTCCAAAATTGATTGAACAATGGTGGAATGAAATCAAATTTGGAGACAACACCTGCCTTTTCAAAATCAGCAAAAAATTAGCCCACATCAAGTCTAAACTCAAAGAATGGAACATTTCTCACTTCAAAAATATATTTTAGGAGAAGGTAAGAGTGGAGCAAGAAATCAAAACACTGAACGAACATTTCATTGAAAAAGGTATGGATGCAGAGGACTATGAAAATGAAAAATCCCTAAAGGAGGAACTTTCAAAACTATTAAAGAAAGAAGAATGCTACTGGCGTCAAAAATCAAGGGAATCTTGGTTGAAAGAAGGAGACAAGAATAGCAGATTCCTCCACAAATCAGCAATTGTAAACAAAAATAGGAATAAAATCTCAGAAATCAAAAAATCAAATGGCAAAATGACCCAAACCATTGCAGAAGTCAATAAAGAAGCAACCAACTTCTTTGCAGAATCGCTAAACAAAGACTTCCCTAAAAACAGAGACATTAGAGATAGGTTACTGAGGTCTATCCCTTCTCTAATCATTGAAGATAAAAACTGCCTCCTATTGCAATAAATCCCCCTAGAAGAAGTTAAAAAAACAATCCTCCAAATGTGCCCAAACAAAGCCCCAGGTCTAGATGGCTTCCCAACCAGCTTCTTCCAGAAGTTCTGGCACATAGTGGGTGTAGACTTAGGAGCAGCAGTAGAAGAATCAAGAAAGAAAATGACAATACTAGGAGCCATGAACCATACGTTCCTAGCCCTAATTCCAAAAAAAAAGGACCCGCAATCTATGAGTGGCTTCAGACCAATAGCCCTCTACAACGCAATATACAAAGTAGTCACCAAAATAATCGTGAACTGACTTAAAGTTGTTCTGGAAAAAGTAATCTCAGAAGAACAAAGTGGCTTCACCCCAGGAAAATCAATTGTGGAAGGAATAATCACAGCACATGAGACCATCCACACAACAAGAAAAACCAAAAAAGCCTGCATGCTACTGAAACTAGATATCCTCAAAGCATATGACATGGTAGACAAACAATTTTTATTAGAGGTCCTAAATAAATTCGATTTTGGACCAAACTGGATTACTTGGGTCAACAGCTGCATCTCCATAGCTAAATTCTTAGTCCTGGTGAATGGATCAGCCCATGGGTTTTTTTCTTCCACAAGAGGATTAAGACAAGGAGACCCCCTCTCCCCTTTCCTGTTTATAATAATAACAAAAGTCATGGAAGGGAAATTCAAAATCTAGTCAGAGAAGACAAGTGGAAAGGCATCCAGGTAGCAAATGGCTTGGAGCCAGTATCTAATCTCCAATTTGCAAATGACACAATCCTAATGGGGGAGGTAAGCAGAAGAGAGGCAAGGACTATCAAAACCTTCTTTGATGAATACTGCAAGGCTTCAGGCCAAAGTATCAATTGGAGAAAATCATCGATCTTTTTTCTAAACACACAACCAAGCATATAGAGATCTCTAGCTAGAATCTTGAATCTCAAGGTGGCCAATCTTCCAGGGCGATTCCTAGGAATGCCACTATTTACAGGTATCAACAAAAATTGCTATTGGAAAAACCTAATCAACAACTGCAAAGCCAGAATGGGAACTTGGAAAGGAAAATGGTTGTCTTCATCTGGAAGATTGCTTATGGTCAAATCAGTTCTCTCGGCCATTCCTGTATACTCAATGTCTTGCTTAAAGCTACCCAAAGCAGTACAAGATGACCTCAACCAGATCTTTAGAAGATTCCTTTGGTTAGGGACTGAAGACCACAACAAATTCCCCCTGTTGGCCTGGGACAAGATCTGTAGACCTCAGGAGGTTGGGGGAGTAGGCATTAGACAACTGGCTATAATGAACTAGGCCATGGGTGCCAAACTGGCTTGGGATATCCACTCCAAAGGGGAATAAAAATGGGTCAAAATACTAAGGAGAAAATACTTGGACTCCGACGCCCCAACCAGAATTCTAACTACTATCAACCCTCCAAGAGGTTCAGCTATCTGGAATTTCATCCTAGATAGTAGAGACATAATCTCCCAACATGTGACCTGGGAAATCAAAAGTGGTGAAAGTGCATCCTTCTGGAATGATTCCTGGGGTGGAAAACCCCCCCTAAGTATCTCACTAGGCCTAGAGGCAATAAAGGAGGAAACTTCCAGATTATGGGGTGACAAAGTAGAAGACTTTGGGATAAAAACATATAATCAAGGCACCAACACCTGGAGCTGGAAAGATTTCCAGAACCTCAATGTCCCTCAGGCCTAGAAAGAGAGCCTATCAAGAATCCTCAAGGACAAATTTTTTATCCCATCTACAGGTCCAGACACAATCCGTTGGTGTGGATCCCCCACTGGTTCATACAAGGTTAAAATTGGATACAAGGTGAAGGAATTAGCACTAAAAAACCAAGAGTGGCCCTGTAAATTATTTTGGGGTAGCAAATGCCTACCTAAGGCAGGGGTTTTTGCTTAGCTGGTAGTCCAAGGGGGAATCCTCACAACAGACAGATTAGCCAACTATGACATCCAAGGCCCGGGCAGATGCATCTTATGCAAAGCTAGTGAAGAAACATCTAACCATCTCCTCCTACATTGCCCCATGGCGTATGAATGCTGGTCCATACTAAAAAACAAACTTGCTCTCCAATCCCCCATCCCTTCAGATCTGTCTACATGGTTCAAAATGTGGCCACAAAAAATTGGCAAATCAGTATTTGGAGGAATCTGGCAAGCCTCCCCGTCATTAGTAATCTGGGAAATCTGGAAGGAGAGAAACATGAGAATCTTCCAAAACAAAGAAGTGAACAAAGAAAGGATCTGGGACAAAATCGAAAAGGAAATAGTAGAAGTAATAAATGAGGAATCTCGGTCCAACACATCGAACCAATGAATCTTCACAAACTGGGACGATTGTCTTATCAAAAAATTCAAAGGCCTAAAACCACTGATTTTGGCCGGGAATGGGTCATGTAAGACAACAAAAAATAGGACATCGGAAGTTACTTGGCAAGCACTAGAGCTAGGATGGATTAAAATAAACTTTGACGGGGCAGCCCGAGGCAACCCAGGTCCAGGAGGTGTGGGTTATGTTGCAAACGACTCCCAAGGTAATCGGCTAGTAGAATTATCCACACAATTAGGCTCCTACACCAACAATGAGGTAGAGTTCAGGGCAACATCTCTAGGCCTCCAACTGGGAATTGACTTAGGAGTTCAAAAAATACATCTGGAAGGAGATTCACTAATAAAAATCAACGCAATCTGCTGTGGCACTACTCCAAACTGGAAACTAAATCACCTCCTACAACACATCAAAGAATTAACCGCCAAATTCAAAGAATTCAAAATTAGCCATGTCTATAGAGAAGGGAACAACATGGCAGATGAGCTGGAAAAACTAGCATCCGAGTCTTCCACGTAGGCTCCACCAAGCCACGACAGGTGGAAAAAATTAGCAACGAGTTCCTTTCGATGTGACTGACTCATCAAGTGGCTGATGTAGGGAAGGCTCCAATCTCAAGTCCCAAGGACTCAGACAGATTGTGCGAATCTAAAAACTTACCAAACTGTAAATGCACTACCAGTTTCCCAGCGTTTTGCTAGTAAGCTCACATGAGTCTTCTGACTCGGGCTCAATGTAATAAATCATGAAGAATTACGATCACACATTGCATAAACAACACTCAGAGCCAGGCATTCTCAGAAGGTAAACCTGGTCTATCAGAGGCGCTAAGAATAGTTTGGCAGAATGGAGATGCCACTAGCCCTGGACACCGAGAAGCAACAGCAAGCGTTCCGCGAGGAAATCACAAATAAAAGGCTCAGTGGGATAATGTCCTGTTCTCACCCAGTGGTGCTCGAAGCAACAAAGAAGGTACTGGGTCCTAAATTCCTCAAGGCTTATCATAGATTCAGGTCAAATGTGGAAATCCCTGCCATGTTCTTGGCGGTCAGCATCCACATGGGGGTCCTGAAATCTATAGCGAAAAAGCTGACCCAAATGCTTTTTCACCATGCATGGCTGGGAGACATCGATGGAGCCCTAAACAACATTGACGACAACAACCTCATTCCTATGCCCCAACACTACAATGTGCTAAGCATTTGGGGCCATGAGGTGTCGAAGTTCCCTTTGATTAAGACTGTTGACCCAATAGGTTTTGAAAAATTATGGGATGTTCATGACAGGAGCATCAATTTCCTTCTCAGGGTGGCGAAACTCACCACCAACTTACCTCATGGGTGGGCAGTGCATTATGTGGAGAACGAAGGCCTCAATGCAGCCCTTCAAGCTGGGGATAACATTGAATGGGGATTCAGAACAGGTGAAGAATGGTTCCCGTTGAACGACAGAGACCCAGAGGAGAAGGCTCGTGGGCTAGCGCACCTGAAGTGCAAAGTTGACTGCCCAGAGGTTGCAAATTACATAGCCTACAAGAAAAGGGTGGCAGAGGAGGATTCCGATGAAGATGACCCTGTGGAGATGGCAGAAGATTAAAGAAATACTTTTTCCTGGTATATAGCATAGCATAGTTAGTCTCGTTCGTTTTCTAAGTCAAGTCTGCAATTTCCTTTTGTTTCGTCTCTAGGGTTCATAGCTAGCATGTAGCTCCAAACTGGTCTTTATGCCAGTTTCCAATTGGTCACAGTGGACATCTACCACAAACTGTAATCTTTTATTTTGTCTTGCGTACTAATATAGGGTGCTACCCCTCTGCAGTGGTTTAACCAGCAAAAAAAAGAATAAGACGAAATGTTAGCATGAAAGAGGATGGATTAACCTAATTAAATTAATTATATTAATAGATGAAAATGACATAATTAATTAAATAGCTAGGATAATTTAATCAATTAAGCGAAAAGAGGATGGGTTTCAAGTTGAGATGATGTTAGTTAGCCAATGTGATCCATCAAGACATTTTTAGGTGTCTACATTATCTAATTATTTAACTTATCCATTCACAAAATAAATAATTAAAATTATTTAGTTTAGTTATTTAATCCATTTTGCACATGCTATTAAAAATTAATTAATTTAATTAATTGTTAATGTTCATCCATTTCCACCTCACCTACTGACTCAAACTTACTCTCAGTTCACTAATTCATCTATTTTATTCCACACCCACTCACTTTGAGTCCATTGACTTGTCAAACTAGTTAACTAATTAATCAATCTTATCAACAACCTGTCAGTCTCACTTAACATTTAATCAATCCTCTTGACTGAATCATATAATTAGTTATATGAAGTCATGCAACCAGTTAACAAGAAATCAATTCCTCTCATCAATTCTCCACTATTGATCATCTTTAGTCTCTTCTCTGATCTTGACCATTGATTAGTGTTGCCAAAAATCTATAAATGCAACCATCTTATCACTCATTTATCATCTCAGTTTCTTTAGTGAACTTATGCTCAAATTACAATAGTGCTTTATTGCTATTGTGCTTATCATAAATTGGAGAGCAAATATCCAACACCATTTCTCTAAGAGTGAAATAGAGGAGAAGGATGAAGCTCAACTTGAAGGTCTCATATGTTTAAGGTATACATTTGTTGCTTGATCTTCTTTCAATTTGCTTCATTAGTGTGATTGAATTTGATTGTGAATCTTGTTATTGTTTGATTATCATTTAGTTTGCAATCAAATTTCTAGGTCATACATTCTGGCATGCCTAGTGCGATGATCCAATCCTTGTTACTAATCAATTTTTATGATTTTTAAGGGATTTTTGTAGTTACAAGGTTATTTTATGCAATTATCTACAAAACGATGCAACTATCAAGGATTTGAATACAACTATTGCACGTAAGTACGTAAGTGTTGTACAGAGTTACACAATTGATACAAAGTGACACAATTGTGCCCCAAAATGGTGTAATTACTTTTACAGGGTTTTATTAAGTTTCTATTTTTTGAGTATAGTGCATCTAATAAATTAATGTATTTGTGTTGTAATCTGATAAAAAAATTGATTATTTGACCCCAAAAACTAGGCTTTTGCCTTCAATTTCTTTATTTTCTGATCTCTATACAAAAGTGGTGCATTTTCTTCATAGAGTGGCACATTTGCTTCATAGAGTGGTGCAATTGCTTCACAAAGTGGTGCATCTATTGTGTAGAAGTTTTTAATTGATAAAAGGTATAATCTATTTTATGTTAGTTTTTTTTATCATATTCAAGCATTTTCCTCCTATGGTTTTTAGGTTACTAATCATTTGGTTGAAGCTTGTAGCATTCATTGGGCTGAAGACTAAAAACACAAACTACTAATGCTATCTGGTGCAAGAATTTATGTGTTTGATTTTTCATAGAGTAGAAAACATTTCAATATCCTAAGGTTAACGATTTTTTTTAATTGTGTCTTATGTGCTTGCATATTTTGTGTCAACCTAGGTTATTATGTGTGTATCCTCATCCCTCGTGCACTCGTGCAATTTTGGGTACAATAGAAACACACAATATCATCTTTTTATTTTTAGAAGGGGGCCTGCCTCGGGATTTCATCACTCTAGGTTTCAACCCCAACCATGTCTCTTGGTGGGGTATACAAAGGGGGGAGAGAAAATTTTGTACCCCAAAGAGTGGCTAACATCGTTTGAAGCTAAGCTATGAGACCCTCGATCCTTCAAGACTTTCTTTGGTGATGAGAGAAAGAGAGACCCTCCAATTCTCAAGCTATTACAAAGGGGCTCTTTGTTCATGGTAGTCCCCCACTAGAAACCTTTGTTTTTAGAAGCCTAGGAGCCTTTGATTTTTACCTTATTATGGTACAAAATACAATATCATGTGTGAAGTTACTCACCATGTGTTCCTTGCTAGTACCTTGTCCTTTGAAGGTGAGGGGTGTCAAGGTGGTACATGACCTTGGCATACCCTAGTTACCCATTCATTGGAAGGTATTGCACTTTAGTAAGTGGCCCAATTTAAGTTGACACATATTGTACTACTAATTAGGTTGTGATTGTTTGGTGTGTTTTTAATTGTGCAATACCCATGACACCTAGTAGTGAGATCTTGTGGAAGAAGGCTTGCGAAATCATCCTTATTACCTTGAAGTCAATCCTTTATGTTGTATAATGTTTGAAGTGTTTTATTGCTAAAACTTGCTTAAAATAATAAAATTAGGTTCATAACACTCATAATCATATATTTTCCTACCTTAACATGGAATTGATTGTCAATCCACATAATTCACTCCAAAATTTAGACAATTCAATCCTAGATTAGAATTTTGCATCTATGTAATCCATGGTCATATTTATCTTAGAGTGGTGCATTTCTCCCTCTTTGTGGTGCATTCGTGACATATTTGGGTGCAACTACGGCTAAGTTTGGTGCATTTGTTCCACATAGTGGTGCAATTACATGTTGAAGACCAAAATTGCCTTAAAAATGACTTGTAACTTGTCTTTAAACTTTAGAATCTTGCATTTGTCCTTTTGTGTCATATTTTCCCTAATTTTCCCTAATTGTCACTCTCTCTAGGATATCTATCACATGTTTTTGTGCAATTGTTACAAAAAAGTGTGCAATTGTGTTGTAGAGTGGTGCAATTGTGACCCAAAGTTTCATAATTGCTACTTAGATTGGTGCATTTATTGCATAGAGTGACACATTTAATTCTTACTATTTTATCATCAATTTTGTCCTGCAACTAGAATTGTCATTCACTGAAGACCAATATCTTGCAACTAAATCTATCATTGACACAATTATTCCCTCTTATGGCAGAATTTCTTTATCATTAGGGATTTTTTTGCTCCCAAATCCTCTATTCTTACCAAACAAACCTATAGACACATACTTGATTGGCATAACAAAAGTGAATCTAATATTTTATCATATCCCATTGAAGTTTCATTCACAACCTTTGATCACACATAGACTTGGACTTAGGACAAGTTTTTATTCATCCACATAATCATCAACACATTTGGATAGACTCATTAAATTTATCTAAATATTTGATATCCCCCATTATCCCTAGTTTTGTGTTTAGCTTGGAAGTTTTCCTTCTCCAAGTTGAAGAATAAAACTTGCCTATATGTGGGTAGCTTAGCTTAGAATATTTGGCTACTTTTGAGTTAGACTATTCCACCCCTTTTATCTTTTGAATTTGAACTCAAATTTCTAGTTCACAATTCAAATATCATTATTCAACCCCCGATCATAACATATTAAGATCTAGATATACTTTAGTATTTTCCCAATCATCATCTCAAATCATTAAATATCCACATAGATCAAATATTAGACATACGTTATATGTTTGTTGAAAGAAGTTCATAAGCTAGGAAGAAAATGGAGCACCAAGACCCCAATATGACACCCTTACATAGGGAACTATTTCAAGGACAACAAGGAGAGAAACTTGTGTTTGTTTCAATAGGTTTTAAAACTCACCACCATTAAGTCCTAATCATATTCCAAGCCTTAGTGAAGTCAAATAAATAATACCCAAGGAATTATCCAAGGTACAACAAGATGAAAATTCCATAAGACTGGTTGATGCCATAATTGTTGCAAATCGAGATTGATATTTCCTACAACTTACACAACGAGGTGCCAAGTTACCCACAATATTTGACAACACCCTCATAAAATACATCCCTAATGACACTCCACCATCTACCTTAGGGGAAGCAAATTCTACCATTCCTCCCACATACGACCTTGACATGGTATCCCAAAATAACTCTAACATACTCCTCACCAACAATCCTTACATCATACCACCTTCCATGACATCACAAAACCATAATATCATACCACCTATTAATCTCAACACATCCAATACCCCATAGAACTTCATACGAACTAATTCGACACAAGTTTTGGTCCTCCCACACACACCCAAACTCCAACATATAGCCTACAGTTGACCAATCCACTTTATAACACCACACCTAACAATTCTATCATCTCCAACTCATCTCAACCAACACACATTACACACACGACAACCAACCCATCATCCAAAAATTCCATTCCACATAATAACCTTAACATTTCCACTCAAGTAGGAAATCCACATGCATCTCATATTCCACAACCACTTACAGTTAACAACTATACTTACACATCACAACCTCAACATACTATCACGCCTAATACACATCTCATGGCTCCAAACCCTCCAAACAAAAACATCCAACAAAACAACATGACTTCACAATGCCAATACATCCAATACAATCCAAAACTCATCCTACGCCACAAAAAATCCCCAACAACAATGTTGATGAGTGTTTTTGCACTACACAACATAGATAAAAAACAAGTGTTCTATCTCTCTTGAAAGGAAAATTTCTACAAATAATCTTCAAAAAATGACCCCAAGGCTTAGAATGCCAGGTCTTGACTTGCAAAGATAACTCAGTGGTAAATGTGATTTTGTGATATCACAAGGGGCATTTATGGTTCAACAAAGGTTGAAAAATATAAGACTAAGGTTTTATAAAATATGAAGATTGGTTAAAGCCCTAGCTGTATTTTTAAATATGCAATATGAAAATTACTATAACTCATCAAATTGAGTAGTTTTATGATAGTATTTCAATTCTAAACTAACCCAGATTCAAAGAAATAACAAAATATAAAAGGTTCAAGAGAGTCCCTATTTCTAAAAACCTAAGGATAGTTGTAATAATAAAAGATGTAGCAGATAAATAAAACCCCAATAAACTAATATTTTCTTAATCAAGGGCAAGCCTACAATGCTACAAAAATAGTGCAATCTTCAAAGATAAGCTTCAAATTTTTAGACTGTAACATTCATACACATATCCAAAAGTTTGGCATAACATGCATAAACATCCACAATTGAACTAATGCAGCAAAATATCTTAGACTAACCATTCACTACAATTTACAATCAAAAAATTTCAAATGGTATGAGTAGGAAGTTTATCAAAATACCTTAACACTTTACCATTATTAAAACTGAACTGAAACTAATAATGCTAGAAATAAAACTAGAAGAGAGAATCATGCATGCATCTAGAAATAACAAGAAAATATCACCAATACTTCAACGCCTTTTCTTGTATTGCTTCAGAATGCTTGTTACAACAATTCCTTTCAACTCCTTACAAATGAGAGGAGGCTACATTTTATATAAAAGTTTTATAGAATCAATGGTGGAGATTATCTCAACACCAAGGGCCAATATTTAATTTGCATTTAATATTTGGGATGCATTAAATATACTTACAATTATCCCCAATTTAAAAATAGGGTCACATGTGAACCTAGGAGAATGTAAAATATCCTACAAAATCCCATAAAATCTGGGTGCACTCATTTTGAGGTAACCAAATTTACAACTAGCTAGAAATTACAAAAAATTATCATCTATTATGAAATTTCCACCCTCTTTCTCCTTTACAACATATTTAATAAAACTTGGATAAAGTTGTTGTCAATTGCTCATGTGGAGGAGGCTGAGAATCATGAATTTAATAACCTAATTCCTCATAATCCTCCATCAAATGCTTGTGTAGGCTGATGCAGGCCCTCCTTTGTTTAATTATCTCCTTTGATCTAGTAGCAGTATTCAAAAATTGCTTATTCAGATCATTTGTCGGCTCTCTTTTGATCTTATTATGCTATCTTTGTTTTTATGTTGCATCATCCAATTTTGTTGATGCAACTACCATACCAATCATGTCTATGAGGAATTGATTGCAATCCAATAATACCTCGCTAATTCTTCTAGAAAGTGTTCTAAGCTCAGGCAAAACTTGTGTGACAATTTCCTCACAAAAATAGAGTACGTGCAATGAAAAAACTAGTTCCTTGACCCTGTCCTTGGTCAAAATGTTTTCCTTCTCAAGAATTTCTATAGATAATACTTTGATAACCTGTAGCTTTGGACATGTCATCCCATGATATTTTAAAAAGGTAGTGCACTCTTCAATTTCTTTATCATTTTCTTCCTTCAAAATCAATAAATTATTATGCATTTCCATTGCTACACCTACTACCTCCTCGCCTTTAGCATGTCCTTAATCCAATCAGTGGTCTCTTACACCCAAGTCTTCTTTTGCTCCTTTCTATTAACATCTTCCTTTGAAAAAAGTATGGGAACAATGACCTATACAATAATGCTTTGTCTTGGAGTCACCAATTGGTAAATGAATGCAGTCAATTTGGTGGCATGTGCCTTAAGTTGTTTCATGGTGGCCTAGTCTTTGTCTAGTCTCTTCAAAATATTTTCCATCGACCCTTGGAGTTCATCAATTTCTTGGGATCTACTGGTTGTCCTAATTCCCACAAAATTAATCTTGTAATCTAATGACAGAATGGTGGTTTCATCCTTCTTTACAATTGGAGTAGTACGGTGTGTGATCTGGAGGCACCCTTAGTGATGTTGGACATCACCTTAGCCTTCTTCTTCTCTGTTTGTTGTCCTGCACAAGCCAAGATCACTTCAAATCTTGTTGTGGATCTTTGATAATTGGAGCTTTATCTTTCAATTTTTTCTCCAAACATGAGGGGACAATTGCTTGTGCTAAGGATGATGAGAAAATAACCTCTTGTTTCTCCATGTGAAACTCCTCTTCTTTCTTTTCTTTTTTTGCTTCCTAATTTCCCTTTGGTTCCTCTCCAATCTTTTCCTGCTACCTTATCATCCTTACCATCATCTTCTTCCTTTTCTTGATCAAACTTTTCTTCTTTAGGATACCATTTTATTACTCTTTCTTCTTATTTGTCCACTTCATGTAGCTTCTCTTCATGAGTTTCCTCCATTTTATCCTCCTTTAATAGCTCTTGATCTTCCCCCTCATCAACAATGTCTCCCTTGGGCTTGACAATTCTAAGACCCTCTCTTGTATCCTCAACATGTTCATCATGTTCGAGAGTAGTCGTCTCTTTTTCAAATGCAGTCATGTCTTTAAATTTTTGCCTCTTGTTGTTGCATTTCTTCCAAAATCTTCTCAATGCACCCATCTTTGGAGGCTCAAACATTGGAAGAGTGGGAGCAGTGGGAAAAGAAGCAAAAATTTGATCCATTAGAGGCTTGCTTACTAGGAACAAAGAAACCTTAGACATCTTCTTTGGAATATTTTTTAGATAAGACAAAAAAGACTTAGGTAGATTAGTGGAGGAAACAATAAGTGGAATGGGAGAAATAGTGGGTGGAAGCGTAGATAAGGTAAGTTGGGGTGTGGAGAGAGTAGAATATAAAGAATGGAAGTATGCAGTGGATGACGAAGGAGAGGATTCAACTAGGATGACATATGTGATGGGAGTGGAGTATCTGAGGTGGATGAAGACATCAATGGAAAGTAGAGAAGAAAGGATGGGAGGAGCTAGAGTGGAAACAAAAGGAAGAAGAGTAGTAGAGTGAGGTGGTGAAGGTGGAAGTGGGTGAGTGGGAGAAGGTGGTACCTGGGAATCCTTTGCTAGTGATGATTCCTTATGGATGGTTTCCATGACCACCGTGCTTGTCTTCTTAGCCTTCTTTGAGGCAAGCCTGCTTCCCTCTATACCTTTTCTTTTGTAGACCCGAGGGTTTTCTAAGGGATGCCTTTCCTGCACTTCCTTTCCTTTTTTATCCCTTGTGTTCTAGGGAGACAGGGCACCTTTTCCATAATAACTTGTTTTTTATGCTTCTCCCTCATGTTCTTCTTCATCGATCTTCTCATCATCCTCATTTTCTTGCGCTTCCTCCTTATCCAACAAACCATAGGTGATCTCAAACTTTTGCTTCTCCAGGAGAGAAATTTGTGCATCAATCCATTTCTTTGTTCTCCTCAATACTGGATGGGTGAAATTACATCAACGTTGACTTCCTCCTCTATCCAATATAGTAATAAAAGAGGTAAATTGACCACCTTGTTGTAGGCCTCCTCATCAATGACACTCTCATTCTCCTTTAATTTATCAGGCACCATGTACAATGGTGAGTCTGAATAAACTTGAGAGACACTCTCATGTACATTCTTTTCCTTACTTCATGGTCATTCTCACAGTTTTCCCATAAATCTTCAATGTGCAGCTAATGTGTGTGTTGCTTCCCAACTTGCTTCTACATTTTCCCTAGAGGATCCTCATTTATTCTTTTGGTATGAAATAAAAATCTAAACTCCTGAATCTCTTTGTCAGAATGTTTCACAGACAAGGTCGAAGGACAAGCATACAATCCTCTTCCCAAAGTCATGGGGTATGGAACCCTAGCTCTATGCTTTGATTGTAATAATTGATGCGAGGCACCCAACAACCTAGTCATCTCAAGTAGCGCCATCTTATTCATTGAATATAATGGTAGCCTTTAGGGTGCATCGAAGAATCCTTCAATCCTAAAATAGTTGAACTTCAAGAACTGAATGAACTAATACTTGGATGTCTTTATCATACCTTTTGTAGAATAAAAAATCCTTGTACCAAATTTACCTTGCAATGATATGATGATATGCATAGTGAATGCATCATTCAATCTTTTGTAATTACATTTGAAATTATTATATTGGAGCTATGGGTAGCATTCATAAACAATGTAATCATTGGGACCTGTCTAAAGATTACCTCTACAAGCAAGTCCCTTGAATGGAAAATTAGCTGCCAAGAGGTAGATGACATATGAAGTCATATAAAACTCATAAGTTTTATTTTCTATAGAGAACAGTTCATGTACGTTGTCGTTGATCATCTTAGCCTAATCAAATTTTATTTCTCCTCTTAATATCTCCTCAATGAATAAGAACATCCATTCCTCACATGTAGAGGTAATGGGCATCCCTACAATCCTACTCAATAGAGCAACTAAATCATCAACTTATTCATTGAATTTTTTCCTGTACAACTTCTTGGGCAACTTACCTGCACTTTCTCAAAGATTTTTCATCTATTTCTTGTTGATGATTTGTAAGAAGTTGCCAATACCCTCCTTGAAAACCTTAGTTGTATAATTTTTTCTTATTACCTCCAGCTCTGAGAATGAAGGAATTTCGAACACTTTGGCTATGGAAGGAGTTGACAAATTTTCTACCATTCTTTCTTCTATTGTAATTATTCTCTAAGATTCCTAATAATATAATTCCTTGCAGGCATGGATCAACTTAGGACTAATCAGCGAGGGTGGGAATCTCATTTTTTATGTAATCCTATTCTTCTTGATCTTCTTAGATAGTTTGGTCTTTGAAGAATTTAGGGTTCACTCTCTGAATTCATCAACATCGATATGACCAAGGTCAATATCAAAAATCTTGTCCCAAGTGGATGAAATTTTCGAAGTCACCTCGATGTCATGGAATTTGTACTTCATTTTGGATGTCTTCTCTACATTCTCAACTTTTTCCACTTTTTCCATAAAGTCTACAAAACAAAATGTAATAAGAAAATTGACCATATGGAAAGAATGAGATCAACTCTTGCATAAATTATGCATCATCATGCTTAAAAAATAAAATATCATCCTTAAAATCACCAAATGTTAGAGAGAATTCATCAAAAACATCAATTTGCAAGAAATTTCAATCATTTGTGGTTTTTCCTATTTTATAGGGATTGAAGGTGTGGAAGCCAAAGGGGTGTAGGTATGGATGTTTTTAATTCTAGGGGCTTGCAAGGATAAGCACTATAGGTTCTAGTGAAGATGGCGTTAGTCAACAAGAAATCTGCACATGGAAATCCACATTGGAAAGTCCACAATAAATTTTTGCACAGGTGAAACATAGTTGATTTTTGCAATTTTGTCCTTGATCATGCAAGAAATGGTTCTATGGAAGCCAAAGGTTTTAAAGAAAACTTCAAGCTTGAAGCATATGGAATTTCGCATGGGAATTCCCATGAACAATTCCCAAAAAGGAAGGTTTTGGGCTAAATTTTATCAAAGTTTAAATTCTGCAAGATTTTGATGTTAATGGAAAATATCCATAGGAGATCCAAGGTCAAAGTCTTGCAGGAAGAGATTTGTGGGAATTTTCACCATACAAGAATCAAATTCCTAAGAGTTAGCCTCAATGGCATCGACACAATGAAATCCCGCAAGGGATTCCACACAAATTACTTCCACAATAGGTGAAAACATTAAGTTCGTGGAAAGTTTAAGATAAAGTGGGGAAACAATTCAAAATGGAAATACATAGGTGGAAACCCGCATGGGCACATCTGCATTAAGAATTTGCATAGATCAAAAATGGAAACAATACCCACAAAACCCATGAGAAGGAGTGTTTAAGAAAAAAGGGTTTTTGTGAATGTCTCATAAAACAAATGTGATTAACTTGACCACCACACAATCATACATAACCTAAAAAATAGAAACATGTGTACTTGAGTTGATTGGTGGAAGATGCAAATGAGAATTCCCATGGGAGGAATTGAGACACAATAGTCAAATAACCAGCTTGAATTCCAAATTCTCAAAAAGACAAAGGTAAAAATGACTCCCCCCATCTCCTATTTATATGTTCAAACCATTGATGGTGCAATAAATGCACCTTAGATGACTTGGCGCACAATGAAACCCATCAAATTCACCTGCAAAAAGTTGAAGCCAAGAAGGATGTAGAAAAAGCAAATGTGGAAGTAGGCAAGCTGCAAGGATGAAATTTTTTCAGACCAGAAGGTAGTGAGTTGATGGCAAGTGTGAAAGCCAAACATCTATGGGAATTGAGGGTGTGGATGCCACACAAGGTGGCACCATCGTTGTGGAATCCTGTAAAGGGAATTCTGCACTGGGAAACCTGCAAGGAGGTTTCTACACACGACAAAGTTAACATCAAAATATGTGAGAAGGAAACCCACACACAAGAACCGACACTATGAAATTTGCAAAGGGAATTCCATAGTGTGAAACCCACAAAATAAAAATTAAATAATTTTTTAGGATTTTCAAGGGGATCTCAAAATTTTGAAAACAATCCAAGTAAAGGGACCAAAACGTGAAGGAGAAAGAAAAAAACCAAATTGATGCGAGCGAAAGTAAAAAGATGGGGGTCCTCGTTTCATGGGGCATGTGTGTGAAGGCATAACAAATGGTGACTATGCTGGGGAAATGCTCTAGAGCAATTCAAAGATAAATGAAGATCCAAAACACATAATTTTTGGTTTCATAAACTAGATAAAATAAATGCTTATGTATACCATGCTTAAAGAGCCAAACCAAACCACAAGTAGCCCATCATAAGAGAAACCAATGTGTGCATGAATGATGTTCATTAATGTTACTTCAAAAGTACCCCTAGTGAGAAACAACAAACCACCAAGCATAAGGCTACATAGCTGATTCTACTTCAAAAAAAACCTAGATAGAGCCCTAATGAGGTTATCACTGCTATCTTCTCAAACATATCTCTATTTCCAATTGAGCTTCCATATCCCCAATAGAGTTATTTGAGTCCCCCTGAAATGTTGAATTTTCAATTCGAATGGTTTTTTTTCGTGATTTATCTTGTCTTTTTTATTTTTCACTTTTATTTTCTAATTTCTCTTCATATTCAACATGTAGGCAGTGTAACCTATGTTTGGGCAGAGGATATCAACGGTACTGAAACAAAAAATAAGGATTTTTCACTTTACACTAGGCAACATGTTACGACTCAAAGAGACCCTTACGTATTATATGTGTTCATGAAATGTGAAAGGTTTCAATCATAGGATGAAGAACTCAGGCCCAACAAACACCAAAAATGGAGAAATTCAAAAGAACCTGCAATTAGTATACTTAACCATACTCTTCTAGGAAAAGGATCAAGATTTATCAAAGAAACGCTACTAGACTCACTTCCTAGTGGAAATCCCCAATTATTCCAAAATTACACTTGAACAAAAGGAAAATGAGGATGACACAATGCAAAAGAAACCTAATCTAACTATGTACAAAAGGGTGAGCTTAAACAACTCAAGCAAGGAAGTAATGTTTCAAATACTTCCTATTGATAGGTAGCAAGACATCTTCAACCCATGAGGATATTTAAGTGATATGCATTATCCCCAAGTATCTTAGAGATTTGGAAAGGGCCAAGCCATAATTTATCAAATTTTCCATGCTCACCTTTCCTCTCATGTGCTTTATCACAATATAGAACCAAGTCAGAAATTCTAAAGGTTTTGACCCTAGCCTATCGGTCAAATCAACGTTTAACAACACCTTGGTGTTTGGAGAATTTTCAATGGCCTCATCACATTTTTATTCCAAGTGGAGGAGTTGAGTCAATCAGTATTCTAAGCTTTCCCCTTCATCATAATATTCATTGAGAAATTGTAGGTAGGGATCTTCAGATGGACAGGAAAAATTGGCTCTTGACCATAGACTAGATGGTAAGGAGATGTTCCAAGGGCAACCTTCTTCTAGGTTCTATCATCCCAAAGGGAAAACCTAAGCTGGGTGTGCCAATCTTTTGGGTTCTTATCTAACAACTTATAGATGATAGTCAATATGTTTTTATTTGAGGATTTAGCTAACATGTTCCCTTGAGGATAGTAATTGGAAGCAAACTTCAACACAATACCATAATAAAATGTCCATATCAAATTTTTTAATGAAGTAAATGTAGGACTATTATTCCAAACTAAAGCAAATGGGCAACCAAAATGAGTTACAATATGTTCTTCCAAAAATTTAATTACTACCTCTGTAGTATATTGCTTGCATGTTATTACTTCTGGCCATCCATTACATTAATTAGTCGCAGTTAGAATGTACATGTGGTTGGCAGAAGAAGGTGGGTTTATCATACCAATGAAGTGAAGGCCCCATTATTAAAATGGGCATACCTCAAGAATAGGCTGCAATGGGAAAGTGACATACTTATCCCTCAATGCAGTAGTTTGGAATGTGTGGCAAGTATGAACATGGGTGTGTGTACCATGAAAAAGTGTGGGCCAATAGTAACTAGCCCTTAGGATTTGTTTTGCAATTGAAGATCCCAAAACATGATCGGTCCCGAATTTGTCGTGAAAATCCTTCAACACCATTGATGCTTCTTCTTTTCCTAGGAATATTAAGTGGTTATATTCATGGTTATTCTTGTATAGAACTACCCCTTTCAGCATATAACTACTGCTCTTCAATCGTAGAGTGTGTGTTTAGACTGCATTTAAATGTGGTGGACAAATCTGACTGAGCAAATAGTAAATAATCTCATTATACCAACTATCCGAAGATACATCTTCAAGGTTATAGTTTTGCACTGTCAGCCCTGGATTTGTTTATGCAATAGTGTGTATCAAATCGTGCCCTCGAACTAATTTCATTGGTTGTATCTTTAGATCATGTTCCTCCAACATTATTACCCACTTGGCTTTACATTCCCCCATCTCACTCTGCATTAACAACACCTTGATAGTGGGATCATGTACGATAATAAACACTCTGCTTCTTAGGATATAGTGTCTGAATTTTTTAACTACTTGTACTAGTGCATAGGCCTTCTTTTCAATACTTGGATATAATAATTCAACATCTTTGAGAGGTACACTCATGAAAGCTATTGGACACTCATCACCTTTCTCTTTCTTTCGAGTTAACATTCCAACATAGGAATGATAAAATGAAAATGAGTAAATTTAGAAGGTTTGTGTATAGTTGAGGCTAACCAAGACTAGAGAATCTACAATTTCCTACTTTATATCTTCAAACACATGCTTTGGTTCCAGTGTCCAATCCATTTTTTATATCTTGTTTCAGCATAGTGTTTAGGGGCTTAACAATTTCAACAAAATTAGTAATGAACTTTCACACAAAATTTATTTTTCCAAAAAAAGACTTAAGTTCTTTCTTGTTGGTTAGTGGTTGGATTTTTAATATTGCTTGCACTCGATCAGGGTCAATGGATATGCCATTCTTCGAGATCACATGGCCCGACAATTTTCCCTCCATGACTCTAATGATACATTTTTTGGGATTAAGGGAGATGCCAAACTCTTTGCATCTTTGAAATATTTTGCATGTCGAAAACATGGTCTTCCCTCCTTTTTGAAAACATCATTAAATCGTCCATATATATGATAATACATTTGTCGACAAGCTCTTTGAAAGTAATATCCATCACACATTGAAATATTACTCCAATGTTGATTAACCCAAATGACATTCGCTTATAAGCTAATGTACCCCACTTGGCAAAGAATACAGTCTTTATTCTATCTTCATGTGCAACCATGACTTGGTTCCACCCTAAGTAGCCATCCATAAATGATATCATTTGTGATTCATTGATGATTTTTATCACTTCATCCAGTGAGGGAAGCAAATAGTTATCATTTTTTGAGGCTCTATTGAGGTTCCTGAAATCAATGCATAGTCAGATTTCTGCATTTTTCTTTTTGACTGACACCAAGTTATCCACCCATGTCGAATATCTAACAAGAAAAATAATTCTAGTAGACAACAATTTATACATTTCTTTGTGGATGATTGGCTCTAATAGTACATTCATTGGTCGTTGTCTCTACCTAAAAGGTTTTTCATCTATCTTTAATGAGATAGTATGTGTGATTAGTATCATATGTCTTCAGAACTTTGTAACTCCATGCTATCAAATCTTGATATATATGCAGGGATTTTACTATCCCCTCCTTTTCTTGAGGGGTGTAGACTTTTCCAAGGAAAACGTTCCTTACCTCTTCAGCAGTAACCATGTTGTAGGTATCACACTTGCTTTCTACCAAGTACCTTTTTTCCTATTGATCTTAGCTTTGCAGCTGATCAAAGTAAAAAATTCTTTCCAATTGAGCCATTCCTCTTGGAATTATGTTTTGTCTTTAAATTTACCACTCCTTCTAGGTTCAATTTTGCTTCCTCTGGCTCAATTTCATCTATAATTTATGTTGTAAAAAAATTTGAACTAGTGATGAAGTCTAATATGTACTTTTCATCCTCAAAGACTTGGAAATTGGTGAAATTATCTAGTACAGAGGGCATGGGAGTCAATTCAACAGTAAAATTCTTCAATCTTGACAAGGATAGTGGCCGCAATGTGTTTGTTTCCTAAGCCAGATTGTTAATTGTATGATTCTTACTCCTTGGGATTAGCTAGATGTTGAAAGCATCAAAGCTTTCTAGTAAGTCCCACACACGAAGCCAATAGTTTTCCAATATTTTATCATGGCACAAGTATTGTTTTCTCACTTACTTCACCCCTAATCCTTAATCTCCAAATACTTGCAACACTTTTTCTTTCTTACGTATGGCCATCAAGAGTCCATGTACTAACACCTCATATTCAACAATGTTGTTAGTATAGTAAAACTGCAACCAATGAGTTGCAAATAAATTTTTACTAGCAAAGCTGATTAGTTTGAATCTAGATCCAACTCCTTGCTTGGATTTAGATCCATCGAACCGTAGCATCCAAAACTTAGTCTTATCCATGTTTTTTGGTGGTGTAACACCTTTCTGTTGCAATATTTTTTTTGATTGAGCCTCTAGTGTAGTGGAATGTTCCTCTAAAATCCACTCTATTCCCCAAAATAATTTAATCGTGGGCACACCTTGCCATGAATTCTTGGAATCCTTCAAATAGTACTATTCACCATCAATTTGAGAGTCATCATCAGTCTGAACACATGCTTGGACCGTACTGCTAGGAATCTGAGTCAAATATTTAACAGCTTTAGATGTAGTATGCAACATAAGTACCTCTTTGGCTTCTAATACCATTGAAATATAAACTCCAAGGTTTGTGTTTGAAAACAAGACCTCATCGTTATTATTGTACTCCATTATCATGTGTTTCATGTGAGGATTCCTTTCTTTACATATCTCATTTGGCATCCCTTTCCATAGAAGCCACATGTGTGAAAGATTAGTGTGAATATATCCATTCAAGATTTTGGTCCAATCCCTACTTAGGAGCATACCGTATGTATCTGGTATATCTACTACTTGTATGTCTATTAATTATTGAACTCAAGGATCAAATGCTAGTTGTATATGGATCCGGTTTAGTTATCTAAGAATGCTTACTTTAGGTTTATCCAAATGCTTTACCTTTCTTTGAGAAGGGGTAGGAGTGAGGCCAAGTGCTTTGCACACAACAAGAGGCATGGTATTTGTGGAATCACCATAATCTAGCAAACAATTATGTAGATTTTTCCCAAAATATGCAATGTCTAAAAAAAAGGGAGGGGATTCACGCTTGTCTTTGAATATTTTGATAGGGGTATTAGCTTGAGAAACCCAAGTGTTCTCCTTTTCCTTGAATTTTTTTTATCACGGGTTCAATCATGTGTGTACTAAATGAAGCCTTCAGCTGGGTTGGCTCTTTTATCGAATTGAAGAATGCATTTCTTATTTCTAGTACTTTCAAAAATTCAAATACTGAAAGACTTACCTTCATTTTCTTGAGTACTTTAGCCACATAATGTCCCATCTGAACCATTTCAATTTTTTTCTGAGATTCCTTGCTGAAGTATTGCATAGGTATCTCCGTTGGTGGAGGATTTTTTATTGCATTGGGATCATGCGAGACTCCAAAATTATTTGGTGGAGTGGATGTCATGAAAGGACCCCCTGTTCTCCTATTCCTCAAATTGTATTTTCTTTGTTGCAGAATTTGGATGTCATCCCTCTCATGGTGTTCAAATTTTGATTCAAACAAGTTGGCAAGAGACTCCTCATTACATTCAAAATTTGATTGAGGTGATGGTGCTAAGATTCCTTCAACTTTAGGCTCGTTATCTTCTACCTTAGGAAATGGAGCATTATTCATCACCATGATGGAACCATAAGGGTGAGAAGGAACAATCTCACATCCAACAAAAGGCGGATTTTTTTTACTATCTACATTTTGTACTTTTAACTGGAATATATTGGCTATAATCTATTTTTTTTGAAAATTCAACTGTGAATGTTGATTTGTATTATGTAGTTTACACCATCCTAACATTGATTTTCGGCCAAATGCACTCTCCTAGATGTCTTTTCAGAGTGTTCATTGAATTCAATGGAGAAGGGACTCCACCGTTGTTAGGACGAGTATTCCAAGTTCTATTTTTCATAGGAAAATTTTGATTTTGTCCACAATCATAGCCCTAGTTTTAGCCTAAATTTTGACCTTGATCTCTATTATAGTTTGACTAAAAAATTCTCTAAGAATTATATAGTTGATTATTCTGATTTATGAGGTAAGTCACCTCTATTGTAAGCTTCCTCATTTTCTCGGTGAGTTCCTTGATTTCATCCTTCTCCATAGAAGCTTTCTCAAGGATAGAATTTTATAAATAGATTGGTTGAGAAGTGGAAGAATTTTGCAAGTAGGTTGGTTGACTATGCAAATCCTAACCCAATGGAGGCCCAAGGTGTGGTACTATTTGCATTTGAGGAATTTGGATCATAATAGGGGTATGGTTACTTAATGCCAAACTTATCCCCTGAATATAATTTGTAATTGTTGTTACACCTAGAGAATTAGTGGGTCCAAAAATGCTTTGTCCCAAATCTATGCTAGCTTTTACTGCTTTCACATAGGTTATTGTTAGGGATGGTGGAATTGGATTTCTTTCTTCACAAAATTTGAGGTAAGACTATCCAAGGATGCATAGTAAAATTGTTTGGTTGATGCATCATTGATGTCATAAGGTGTCTGCAATTTCATATAAGCCCTATAAAATCTATTATTAAAAGAGTTTATGGATTCATTATCTTATCTTGTAACTAAAAAAATTGATGGTACAACTCAAATGGGATTATGGGAATCTTGAACTTCTCTAAAAAGGTGTCTTTCATGAGCTACCAGGTGTTGATCGAAACTACTAGCAAGTGGATAAACCAATAAAATGCCTTGTCCCCCAAAGAATAAGAGAAAAGTGTCCAAGCTACATCTTCATGATCAATTGTCCTGTTCTTGAGGACTCCTTCAAAGATCTTAATGTGTCCTTTGGCAGTCCTATAGGGATCATTAACAAAGAACTTCGAACAAAACTATTCAGGGTTCTTTGGCATCTCATGATAATAATTGAAGGTAAGGGTGAGGGGTTGTTTGCTAACCAAGCCATTGGTGGAGGTGGTGGTTGTGGTATAACAACCAAAATATGAGATGAAGAGGAAGATGGAATGGAAGAAATAGATGTTGTGGAAGTGAAATATGGAGTTGAAGTGGAAGTGGAAAGTGGATTTGATGATGAAATTTCCCCTTTTGTAGCTCTCCTAGCTCGTGTTGGGGTTTTGAGCTCTTGAAATTCTCCTTTATTGGGTGTAGATGTGAGTATTCTACGAAAAATGTTAAGAGAAAATGATCCTATACACTCAAAATTTGTGTGACTCCCTCTCTCTAATGCCAATTCTGTTGATGAGTGTTTTTTTATTACACAACACAGATAAAACACAAGTGTTATATCTCTCTTGAAAGGAAAATTTCTATAAAACTTTAGAAAATTACCTCAAGGCTTCGAATGTCTAGTCTTGACTTGCAAAGACAACTCAATGGTAAATGTGGTTTATTGGTATCACAAGGGGAATTTATGGTTCAACAAAGACTAGAAAATATAAGACTAAGGGTTTGTAAAATTTGAAGACTAGTTAAAACCCTAGTTGTATTTTTAGATCTACAATTTGAAAATGATTGTAACATCAAATATTGTAGTTTTATGGTGATGTTTCAATTATAAACTAAGCTAGATTTAAAGAAATATCAAAAGGTAAAGGGTTCAAGACGGTTCCTAATTTTGAAAAACTAAGGATAGTTGTAACAATGGAGAATATTGCAGATAAATAAACTCGTAATAAACTAATCTTTGCTTAATCAAGGGCAACCCTACAATGCTACAGAAATAGTACAATCTTCAAAGGCAAACTTCAAATTTTTAGATTATAACATTCATACACATATCCAAAAGTTTCACATAACATGCATAAACTTCCACTATTGAACTAATGAAACAAAATAGCTTAGACTAACCATGCAGTACAATTTACAATCAACAAATCACAAATGGTATGAACTAGAAGTTTATCAAAATATCTTAACACTTTTCCATTATTAAAATTGAATTAAAACTAACAATGCTAGAAATAAAATTGGAAGACAAAATAATGCATGCATCCAAAAATAACAAGAAAAGATCACCAATACTTCAATTCCTTTGCTTGTATTGCTTCAGAATGCTTGTTACAACAATTCCTTTAAACCCCTTATAAATGAGAGGAGGCTACCTTTTATAGAATAGTTTTATAGAATAAATGGTGGAGATTATCTAAACACCAAGTGCCAAGATTTAATTTGCATTTAATATTTGAGATGCATTAAATATACTTACAATTATCCCCAATTTAAAAATAGGGTCACATGTGAACCTAGTAGAATGTAAAATATCCTACTATATTTTATATTAAAAATATCCTACAAAATCCCATAAAAGCTAGGTGCACACACTTTGAGGTAAATAACTTTACATTTGTTAGGAAATTATAAAAAAATTTCATATATTATGAAATTCCTAGCCTCTTTCTCCTTTACAACATATGTAACAAAATTGGATAAAACTGTTGTCAATTTCTTATGTGGAGGAGGTCGAGTAGCATGAATTTTATAACCTAATTCCTCATAATCCTCCATTAAATGCTTGTGCAAGCTGATGCAGGTGTAGATACCCTAAATTATCTTGACTGGCAAACAACACTAACTTTCACCCTTCTTCCCTAAATGATTAAATAATAGAATAATTATTTAATTATTATCAAATTTTATATTTGTATATTAATTAAGTGATTTAAAATTATTTAATTAATTCATCCTCAATCATCAATTACATCAAAAACCCTAATTTTCTTTACTAATTGAATAATATTACATTATTTAATTAATTCACCTTTTCATCATTTTTGACTAATTAAATAAATTTTATTTATTTAATGAAGTCCTAATCTAACTTTATTCTTCCCGATTAATTAAATAACATCAATTATTTAATTATTTCACTAATTTACCCTATTCCCCTAAATCAATTAAATTATTACCACTTAATAGTTTAATTAAATCGCTTTCATCTAAACATGAATAATTGAATAAATTATTCAAACATCATTCAAAAAAGTCAAAATAAATAAATACAACTTTGTTTGTAAAATTCAAACATGATGTGCACGTTCAACTCAAAAAGATTAATTAATTAATTACCCTCGCCCAATTTTATGATTGAGAAAATTATGATCCCCTGATTGCTCACTCTGATTGGTTGACCGATTAATCTATTCTTCAATACCACAAAAAGGCTCAACATGATTTCTTCAATTCCGAAAATTATTCAATCTATTTCCTCAATTCCACTGAACACTCAAATTGATTTCTTCAATTGCACCAATTACATAATGAAAATCCACCGATTCTTCCTATCTAAATCCTCTCAATGGTTTTGAACCATTGATCAAGATATTCTACTACATGATCTTGAGCATTAATTTTGAAATATAAATTCTATATAATAACTTCATTTCTTCTAAAAAATGATCGGAGAATCAACATCTTTTGCACAAAGAAGTAATGTTGTTCAAAATCATAATCAACTTATTGAGGATTTTTACATACATCTTCGATCAACAACATCACACTTTGAAGCTTTTTTCTATGCAAAAATGGAGGCTTCACACTAATACAAAAATGATCCAACATCATTGCGAACACACTTCGACATGGGATGGTAAAGTTTTCTTTGTTTTTGAATTCATTTTGTTATCTTGGGATTTCATTAGTTGATTTCAATAGCTTTAAAACTTCATTTCATGAGTAATGGGTATGAATCATCATCTTTTTGTTTGAATTGATTAGTTCAATTCATTCATTTTGATCTTATTTCACTCTCTATTTCTCCCTTACACATTCTGCCACACTTAGTGGGACCCATGGTCCTTAGCATTAACATTTCCTTGAGTGTGTTTTTCAGTTACAGGTTCTAGAAATGCATTTGAAAAATCTTCATGCAAAAGCTATAGGAATTTTTTGCGATTGCTCTATCATTTTGATCACACTCGCTCTTTTTCTAGCCATTTCTACTTCTTTAGACTCCAAGAACACCTGCATGCAAATGGATACCTGTCACAAGGAAGAGAATGGACAGAGAAAACAAACAAGGGTTTAGAGCTCTGAAAAATGGAGAAATTATCTTATCAGAACAAAAAGGAATTCAATATATGAAATATACAATGAGATCAATCCTTATAAAAGGAGATCATGCAAACCCTAAAGAAACCCTAATAGGAAAAACCCTAAAAGAAGCCCTAATAGGAAAACATTTAATAATTAATATAATTATTAAATGTCACTTTATGCAAACTAAAGTGAAATCTTAAGAAGGGAATAAAGGTAACTTAATCAACATAATTAAGTTAAAACCTTTACTCTAACAGATTTCAATAGCTTTAAAACTTCATTTCATGAGTAATGGGTATGAATCATCATCTTTTTGTTTGAATTGATTAGTTCAATTCATTCATTTTGATCTTATTTGACTCTCTATTTCACCCTTACACATTCTGCCACACTTAGTGGGACCCATGGTCCTTAGTATTAACATTTCCTTGAGTGTGTTTTTCAGTTATAGGTTCTAGAAATGCATTTGAAAAATCTTCACGCAAAAGCTATAGGAATTTTTCGCGATTGCTCTATCATTTTTATCGCACTCGCTCTTTTTCTAGCCATTTCTACTTTTTCTAGCCACTTATACCTAAAAAAATTTGCTTTTGAAAAATATGAACGTAGTTGCTCATTACAAAGCCGCTTTTTCTTTTTCTAACTACAGTTGTCAAAAAATAATAGGGGGCACTTTTTCTTAAAAGTTTTTCTTTTTCTTGAAAGTTTCTCTTTTGCTTTGTTATTTTTTTTTATCTGAGATTTGCAAAATATTTTTTCAATTTTTGATGCTAATGGGTGCTTGTTTGGATTTTTTTGTGTTTGCTAACTTCATTTGTGCAGCTCTTGCAGGGAATGGTACACTTTACATCAAAAACAATTAACACTTTAATTGCAGAGAAGGTGAATGGTCCAAGCTCAATATGATTAAAAGATTTCTAGATTAGAAAAATTTGAAATTGTTGCTATAAAATGAACCCCACAACTCACACACCTTTGATTTAGTGCTCTAAAAAGAATGTTCAAAAATATTTCTAGATTAGAACATTTTTCAATTGGTGCTTTAAAAATAATCTTTTAGAAGCTTGGATAGCTTAGGAAATTTTCAATTTGGTGCTTAAAATGAACCCCACAACTTGCACGCCTTTGATTTGGTGCTCTAAAAAGAATGCTAAAAACAAGCTTTCTAAGTTTAGAACAATATTTCAAATTTGGTGCTTTAAAAAGAACATTTCAAGAAGCTTTCTAGTTTAGGGAAAATGCTTTGAAAATGGTGCTATAAAATTGAACCTCACAAACTCACACATTTTCGTTTGGTCTTCTAAAAATAAATTTTTAAAGGTTTTCTAGATTAGAATAACACTTTTTTTTTGTGCTCTAAAAAAATGCTTGGTTTTCAACCAAACACTTTCAATATGTTGACAAAATGAATGATTTAATTTTGTTAACCAATTAAGACAAGGATTGTTAGAAACACTCAATTTTGGGCTTTAAAATTGAACAAATACTTTTTGATTTTGCACACTGATATCTAAATTGCTTGAAATACAAAATACTTCATTTGGTGTACATAAAAAAAATTTGTTATCTTGTACATATTTTATTTCATTTATTTTGCATATCACCACTCGAGGGGCTTAAAAAGATCATTGCGATGAAGTGTATATTGTATCTTCTGTGTTTGACAAATTGAGTAGCTATCCTCTCCCTTCACATCTTTTGGGTGATCTTGGTTGACTAAAAGTACTTAGAGTTTCATATTTTGATCTCTTTATTTTTATCCTTAAAGAGGAGGATTGCTATGAAATACATCCTGTGGTGGAGAATTCATAAGAAAGGTCTTGAAGCACATTTACTGGTGGGCTATATCAAAAGTTGTGAAATCATGAGAAAGTAACTTCAATCCTAAGGCGTCAACGTCTGCACCTAATACCATGCCTTAAGTGGGACGGGAATGGTTAAAGATCCTTAAGTGGCCAATGGATGGTAGTGAAACGATGAGTGTTATCGATTTGTTGTCATTAAAAACCTTTGTTTGTAGTGACCAACTTTATCCTTCCAAAGAGTTCTTTGAAGTGGTACATTGGAATTTATTTCCAAGAAGTTACTTTGCTATGTCCGATTTTGTTTGAAGTGTAGAGATTAAGAGTTCATTCTTAACATACCTCTACACTCTTCCCTAGATTGCATGTAAAATCATCCCTTATACTATGAAGGGCATGAGGCAATCCCACCAAGAAGAATGTACCCACTTGAGCTAGGATTGTGTTGCTTGTGAGTTAGTTTAAACACATTGCATGATTCCAAAATAACTCAAACACACATCAACATAGTCATCAAATCTCAAACACTTTAAGGTTAGTGTGAATAACTTTGAAAAGAGCCATTTGTTTGCACTCCTTGAAAGATATCTTAAACAAATATCTCTAAAGGTTTTCAAACACTTAGTCTTATATTTCAAGTCACATTAAATCTGCAGTTAACATTGGAAAACTATAGCTTTTTGGTATCCTAATTTTCACTTGTTGAAAAGAAACGTGCCTTTAAAGTTATAGATATTCAGATCCAAAAATGAGTGTTTGTGGTAAAAGCTTCATGTTAGTCCATACATTTACTTTTGTATGATTTTTCATATCTCAAAAATAGGACACTTGAAAAATAAAATTAAACAAAGTCATTCAAGACTATAAAATTATCCAAAATTGTTGCCAACATAAAAACTGGAAAATAAATTTGCACAGAATATCGTTATTGTTGTTGTTTTTTCCGCACTTGATCTAAAACTGGCCGTAGTCGACCTAAAATAGCTCACTTTTTCTCTCTAGTTTTTGATAGTGACTATCAAAAACTTATCGCTTTTAAAAATTTGAATGCACTTGACATAAAACCTATCCTAGTTGATCATGATTTTACCACACTTGATCCATTTTATTGGCCGCAGTTGACCAAAAAATAGTCACTTTTGACCAAGAAGCTCACTTTTTCCTACACTATTTACTAGATAGAAAACTTCAAATAGAAGTCGCACTTGAAAAACCTTACCGCAGTTCCTTTCAGAACTTAATCACTATTGACATAAAATTGGTCACTTTTGATAGAAATTGCCGCTATTGCTCTAAGACTACCACTTTTTCTTTGTTGTCTGGTGAAAGTCAAAAACTAATCTAAAACTAGTTACAAAAGCTTGTGAGAATAAAAAAAGTTAGACTCCCAAAACACGTCATAATCTACATCAGTCCATCATCCATTTGCAAAATAAACACCTCAACCTACTTTTAGGATTCAAAATCAAAACAAACAACTTGGATCGTTCCTTCACTCAAAATTCTAAGATATCAACATTTGCTTGAACCTCAAGGCTAGTTTAAGTAGATTTCTCACAACATATTCTTTGGAACAACAAAGTGAAATATTGATCCAAGTCTTTCAACATTATGAGTCCCCAAAATAGTGTCATTCCCAAAACATCACTCACAGTTTAAGGTCTTGAGTATCACGAAAACCATATCAAAACACCATTCACTTTATGACCATTTGGAATCCAATTGCTCTAGTTCAATAACCAAATCTTACAACACCTATCATACAACCAAGTCTCACATAAATTGAAAGTGAACAAACATATATTATCAGCAGCTTGAGAAGCTTCATATTTGAGAGAAACAAAACACCAACTCAGTGGAGAAAAAAAACTAACATCCTAGACAAAGAGGAATGAAAAGTGGATCTTGCAGTCAGAAGGCTCGTATTAGCACCTCCCACATGGCAATAGACACCATCCTTTAAACAAAAAATTCTAAAACAGTCAAAAAATAGAAAGTCCCAAATCACTCAAAAAATAGAAAATCCCAAAAACAAAGCATTATTTTATTCCATAGTTACAAATCACCAAACTTCCACAAAATCTTGAAGCTTTTTATGACAACCATGTGATCACAACATAGAAAAAATATGGAATCAAACAAAAATAGCTCTAGTGTACCTCCAACGAACACCACAAACGATGAAAGTGACCCATGGGGTTATAGACCAAGTGGCGTTATAACTCCTCGAAAAGAACCAACATTCAAAGCAACATCAAACCAACCACCAAGTGAGTAGGAGGTAATCTATAGACAACAAGAAATGATGGATAAGTCAAATCAAAACTCAAAGGACATGGTTTTAAAACAAGTGGATAGTGAGGAAGAATTAGATGATGAAGAATTATTTCAACACTCCAATAATCCCAAGGTGCTCAAATTGATGGACAAACTCCTAAGAAAGGATCCAAATACCTTCTTCTTCAAATTAGCACAAAGTGTAGCTAAACTACCTATAAAATTTAATGTGGAAATTATTAAGGATCCTCACCTCATTCCCTTAGGGGATAAATCAGTTTTGAGGGAAATACCCAAACCTTTGGAAATTTTGATAATGCCACCAATATTCTCATAGAGAAATGATCAATCAATGTACAACCCTTTGTTTACTAAATAATTCCAAATCAAACAAGCAAATAGTGGCCTAACAATATCAAGGAGGTCAACTAAGTACATACCCCAAAACACTTCATATATTGACCCTTCCCAAAATGTACAAAATAAACAAGGGAAATTTACACAACAAAATCCGCAACAAGGTGTGCCACAAATGAACTACTTAGGAAACCTTCAAATAAATCAACAACATCGACAAGGTGTGGCACATGGTACCCTTCCAAATCAACATCAACAAGGTGTGCCACATGGTATCCTTCTGAATCAACATCAAAAAGGTGTGCCACAGGGTACTATTTTCAATCAATAAGGTGTGCCACATGGTACCCTTCCCAATCAAGATCAACAAGGTGTGCCACATGGTACCCTTTCCAATCAACAATACCAACAACAAGGTGTACCACTAACACACTATCAGGATAACCTTCAATACAATTAATCGCAACAACAAGGTGTACCGCCAATGCACTATCAGGGTAACCTTCAATACAATTCATCCCAACAACAAGGTGTACCACCAACACACTTCTAGGGTAACCTTCAAAATAATTCATCCCAATAGCTAAGTGTACCACTAACGCACTATCACAATACCCCTCTTCAAAAAAATCAACAAGGACTTAATCCTCCTTACATTCAACAAGGATTTGACCCTCCTTCCATACAACAAGGACTCAACCCTCCTTACAATCAACAAGGACCTAACCCTCCTTCCATACAACAAGAAATTAACCCTCCTTACAATCAACAAGGACCTAACCCTTCTTCCATACAACAAGGACTTAACCCTCCTTACAATCAACAAGGACCTAACCCTCCTTTCGTACAACAAGGACTTAACTCTCCTTCCACCCACCATGGTTACCAAGGTTCTATACCTCAAAAATACCCAACTTATGACCAAACAAACATTTTGGGACAACAAGGATAATACACACAAGGTCCACAAACAAATGTACCAAACACAGAGGTAGGTATGCAGCTACAAGTCCTAAATTAGAAGATATTGGACATCTAGATTGGAAAACCCAAGAAGATCTACACTCTATAGGATATATGTCCATTCCCTTTTGATCACTCTATTACTATGCTCCCTTTCCCCAAAAAATTTGAAAAACCAAATTTTGACAAGTGCAAGGGAAAAGGTGATCCATTAGAACATGTGAGATATTTTTGGGTATCTTGCATGGAAGTACAAAACAATGATTCCTACCTAATGATACTTTTTCCAGACAGTCTTACTAGTCATGCTATGGAATGGTTATCCCATCTACCACCAGGTATTCAATTTTTTTATGAATTGAATACCACGTTTGTGAACCACTTTTAATTCAACATAGAAGAGGATGTCACCATCACTAACCTCTTCAATATTAAATAGAGTCAAGGAGAATCCTTTACATTCTACCTACAAAGATGGAGACATAAAGCTAGTAGGTGCAAGTGGCCTATTCCTGACAAAGAACTAGTGGATATATTTGTTTCCAATGTACAAGCAAAAATAATTTATCAACTCACCATGTTGTGCCCCACTAGCTTCAAAGAGACTATTGAAAATGGACTAAACATTGAAAGAGCTCTCATAGCAAGGGGAGTGATTAAGCTAAACAACCCAAGAGACAATTCTTCTAGTTCGAATGAGAAACCTAAGATTTGGCCCAAGAATAAAAAATGTTACCAATGATGGAGTAGTTGATGCTAGAGTAGTATGGAATGTGCAAAATCCCATGTCTCACCTCATGTGGTTGAGACATGTGTTTTCACTTTGTGAGACACATCTTGCATGGTCACTTGCCACTCACTAGAACACTTTTCATGTGAGTTAACTAATATTCCATCTTTGAAGGACCACAAAACAAAACTCAAGTTGCACAAATGAGCTATGCTCCCAACAATGTATAGAACAATCAACTCACCTATCCCCAAAATAATCAATCGAATAACCAACATACAAATCAAGGAGGACAACAAAGAGAATATGACCAACCAAGGAGGAAATTTACTGCATTAGGAGAACCACTTGAGATGATCACACACAAATTAGTTCAACAAAATCTCATCAAAGT
Source organism: Sequoiadendron giganteum (assembly GCA_007115665.2). Classification (NCBI taxonomy): domain Eukaryota; kingdom Viridiplantae; phylum Streptophyta; class Pinopsida; order Cupressales; family Cupressaceae; genus Sequoiadendron; species Sequoiadendron giganteum. Next base: position 381,017,609 of record CM021106.1, on the reverse strand, counting down.
CAACAACTGCCCAAACTATGAAGAGTCGAGTTTCAAAACACCATAAAAGACATGTGAGTTTCACAAGATCAAGGGACATACGATGAATAACTACATGAGACTTAAAGATATAATACAATACTTAATTGACAAATGAGAAGTTGATATCGAACACCATCCTGGAAACAAAGACCTCCAAATCTACATGAATCCAATTTCTAACCATGCTAAGAAGAATGACAAAGGGAAAGAACAAGACTATCATAGTGCTAACTACATCTATGGTGACACCATCCTAGGTACCCTCTCCCAAGTAGATTACATTAGGGTCAATGTGTTAACTATACGAGGTAGGGACCCTGAATGTAACATAACTACTTTTTGAGGGAAAGTCTCAATACAAGGAGCCCCACCTAAACCCATAACTAAATCATCTAATGACTATCATATTATGGAGAAACTGAAGAAGACTCCTACTTTGATCTCCATGCTAGAGTTTCTAAGATTATCACTTGCGCATAAGAAAATACTAGAGAAAGCTTTGGAAGTATTGGTCCCTAATGACCTCAATCCTGATAAATTTCAAGCCATGGTTGGAAAATCATGGACAATCATCATTTAATCTTTTCTAAGAAAGACCTTTCATAGAAGTCATTCCACAACCAAGCCTTCTATATAGAGGTTGGTGTCTACAAACATATGGTCAAAATATTATTGATAGATAATAGTGCAAGTGTAAACATCTGTACCATAAATTTTGCTAAACAATTGGGGTATTATGACAATGCAATTGAAAAAGGAAAAAGCATCACTATAAGGGCTTATGACGACCTAGAAAGAAATTTAGAAGGGACAATCAGGGTACTTTTACAGATAGGACCGACAACAACTTAAACCACATGCCAAGTATTGAACCTTGAGATACCATACAAAATTATTCTAGGATGCCCATGGATTCATGCACTACAAGCAGTTCCTTCAACATTCCACCAGTGTCTAAAATTTCTTCAAGAAGGAAAGGAGGTTAAATTATATGTCGATCTTGAACCCTTCCACTACTGTGCAAAATTGGAGGAGAAATAAAAAAAATCTAGCATATACCTAGTAATGATATATCATTTCACTCCTTCTCATATGTCAACCTATCAACACTACCATCAACCTCAGCTAAACCCCTATCAAGGGAGAAACCAAAATACAAGTCTAAGATTCAAGTACTTAACAAAGGTAATAGGAACTATTATTTCAATTAAGCCTTTTGCATTGGAATTATTCCCCCAACACCAAAGATTTATGGAGGGCCTAAGGAGATAAAAAATGTTCAAGTAGTAAAAATGGTAGCTAAACCCATATAATTCACCAAGTGGGAGATATGAAGGATGAGGAGATATTCAAAGAGGACCTTTCATAAATGATCTACAAAGAAGACCGAAAAAACCAAAACAACTACAACCCCTTCTAATTGATCCTAGTAGTAAAGGGTATCAACTAGCTAAAAAAATGGGATACACTTGAAAAGGTGGACCTAGGTGACATAAACAAGGCAGATGGGAACCTATTATAGTGGAACATAGAAAGAAGAACATGGGACTACGCTATAGTTTGATAGATGTGGTTACTCCAAATACTGGAAGTACCTATTTTAAGAAAGGAGCTCCTTCTACTAACATTAAAACATTAGATATCTACTGTAAGAGATGGGGACCAACCATGTCAAGGCCCTAGGTCACGGAGGGTCAAGAGCAACAGACTACCCTAACCTACCTCAACTTAAGGGATATTTAGGAAATACAAGATGAGAATGATGAGGGCTATAAGGTCCTTTGATCACTCTACAGACCTAATACCTTAAAGGAGACAAGGCAAGTTAGTTTTCAGGATCAACTCTATGTTTCAGATAACTCTCTATCAGAGGGCAAAAGTATGGTTCTGGGATGAAAGCGCAACACACTGACATCTCTCAGGTGCATTGGTGTCCGTACAACCAAAGGACCAAAAATACAAGGTCTAACCACTAGAAAACATACTAACGAACTAGCTAATGGTTTATAAGGGAGCAAAATAACACTATGAAGTAAGAAACATATAAATGAATATGATAAAACAAGTAGATTAACACTAGGGTGAGAAGAATGATCTCACACAAAATCTTGTTCGCCAGCTAGCTCCATGAAGCACATCCACCTACACACAACGGAGAGGAAATTTTTTGGGGGGAGGTATAGGGGTCTGCCTTAGTTAGACCCTCATTTTGGTGTTTCCACCTCCATGGAAAACCAAGTTTGCAATGATAGAGAAATAGTATGATAAAGAAGGAATGAAAGCAAAGAACACTAAAACACTACAAAATAGTAATGTGATTACTCAACCAAATAATAGAGGAGAGGAGTAGAAATATTACCACCTCCACCAAGAGCACTCAAGGCTGATGGGGGAGAAAATAAGAGGACTCAAGCCTCTATTGCAATGGTGTTGTTCTACACTTGCTCTACTGATTTGATAGAGTGATGGAGTTGCTGCTATGGAGTGTAAGAATGCTACTTGAATGCTTGAAGTGAATTCTTAGAGCTTGTGTATTGCCAAGAGATATCCTCTAGAGAACAACTAGCCTTGAAATGAATGAAGGAATGGTGGATTTGAAGGAAAGAGTGAAGAAAATGGCCATATTTGGGTCGGTCGGTCGAAGAGGGCGTTACAAGTCGACTTCCAATGGGAAGTGTAATGCCTCTGTAAGCTCTAGTCGTAGGAATCTGCTAGGGACATAAGTGTGCCACGCGGATGTCTGCATGCTGCACGAGCATCCCCAACAGTTATTCCTCTACCAACACTCAAAGCAGGTGCCAAGTGGAATGAAGGAAACGGGCTTATGTGGAATTTAGCCTCCAAATTTGGTTTTATAAACTGAAGAAAGGTAAAAGGGGAATTTGCGTAAGGTGTGAAAATCTTCTGCTATGCATTTTGACCCCACTTTAGTGAGCACGTATACTAATGAGTGCTTCAGTAAAGTAGCTCGATGAAGTAGTAGGGTTAGATATGTATACCTAAACCACCGAGGAAGCAGATCGTGGTCTGGCAAACCCGAGAGTGTAGGACATGAAAAAGGAATTCATAGTTCTGTAGAACTATAAATATGAAGAAAGAAAGTGCCTTATAGGCCTATAGACCTTCAAGGAAGGTATCCTCCAAGAACTCTCATATGAAGGAAATCGAGAAAAGTGCCTTATAGACCCGCATACCTACAAGGAAGGTATCCCCCAAGAACTCTCACATGACGGAAATCGAGAAAAGTGGACTCCACATAGTCAAAAATCAGCTTGACGGGTGCACCCATGAAGCAACATGTTTACCTACAGATAAAACATGTTAGGAAGCGATGACATAGGCAAAGAGATCCCTCGGGAACCCTTCAAAAGCAAGAGGGGTCCACTCAAGGGATGCACTATTTGAAAGCAAGGTCTAGTCAGGCTTCCCCCAAGCTAGACACAAATATGTAAAGTAGGTCTAGTCGAGTTGTCCCCGAGCTATATGCAAAGATAGGAAATAGGTCTAGTCGAGCTACCCACGAGCTAGACACCATAGAACTTACTTGAGATAAATTTTTTTGAAAGGGGTCCCTCAAGAACCCGACATGAAAAGAAAGGGTCCACTCAAGGGATGCGTTGTTCAAAAGTTGGTGTCTTCTTTCTTGAATTGATTCATCATCAAAGAATCCTTCTAAACGATGTTCACTTTATCAAGGAATTCGAAATGAAGAATATTCCCCCACATGAGGGGAAGATTAAAGTTGTTCCCACTTCAGAGGAAGGTTTCCAAGTCCTTTCTTTATGAACCCATAATGAAGAAAACATTTTATGTTAGGGTTTCAAGTCGAGAATGCAATTCTAACAACAAAGAAGTGTGAAGGTTCTTGTGAAAATATTCGTTGAAAACAAATGAATTTTATAAAGATAAAAGAAATGTAAAGGTGGCATTGTCACACATGAGAGGGAAAAATCAAGAAAATAAGAGAGAAAGATAAAGAGAAATTAAAAGGAAAGAGAACACGAACAAAGGGCACCGGGGTAGCTTGATATTTCAGGGTCAAAACTGCTCATTAATATATATAAGTATAATAATAGTATATAAATGAATTACCATCAACCACCTACTATATCAGGCCATGTGAGGAATGCATGAGAAGACAAAGTAAAAATAAAAAATTGGGTCAACATGGAAGGGAAGCCTAAATGCTCCCAACACTTTGCATCATCCCCAATTTTTGGAAAGTCAATCACAAACATGGAAGAATGATGATACGAATAGAAGAGGGTTTACAACACAAACACCATGCCTATATCAAAGCACCATCAGGGGTGACGAGGTTCATCTAGGCACACATAGCATGATCACAGGGGAAGCACATCACAACACACACACATATAATCTAAAGATAAATAAGAGTTATCCCCCTAACACTGATCAACTAAGAGGTCATCAGCTTCCCACTCTAGATCATTGTAGGTGGGAGGAGGATGAGCCTCTAGTGGTGGAATGTTAAGGGGAGGAGCTTCCAACCCTCTTGAAACAAGGGCTAAGAAGGACGAACCTCCAAGGTCTTTGTCACTCAACTCTTGTGGGTCTAAGGTCAACAACTTCACGAAGATCATTGACAAGGTCAGAACTTCATCCATCGAGTTAAACATGCACTTAACAGGAGTGCCATGTTTCACCTCGATAGATAAAGGAGATCATGCTTGAGGTTCATTGCTAAGCTCACCGAGTAATTCGGGAGCGGTTACGAACTCAGGGGAAGTCGGGACTTGTTTCATTACTAAGATAGAACAAATCAACATGGGGCCACCTCTCAGAGAAGATGGAATCCTCTTACATCCTCCATTATTGGAAGGACCACTCTTTACCTCTTACTTTTTTGGGGGAAGTGAACTCCCCATAGATGAAGCAAGAAAGGTTGTGGAAGAGGAAGAAAGAACCACAATAGATATGACCAAGGTGTTATTCATATCTACGTGCTTAGGGAAAGGCATGCCATTTGGAATGGATATCAACAAGGGTGGCTCCACTAAAGGATTGATGAAAACTTGCACCTTTCTAGGGTTAGGCGTATTTTCACTCATAGCAAAAGCCGAAAGTGATAAAGAGATTGTTTGAATGGAAATATAAGGGAGGAGAGAGGAGGACACGACACGAGGTCCTGATATAGGGGCAACCATCTTCTCTTCCTTCCTTTGTGTGGTGGCATGTCAGCCAAGAAATCCTTTCATCGGCACTTGCACTCACACACAAGGCGGTTCCTATGACTCTTAGAACTAGAGGCTGGATGTTGTGAAGGAACAAAAGGCTCTTGCTCAGCCATGGGAGTGTCCTCCATAGTTGTTTCTAGCAAAGGGATAGACTCTTGCATGGGAGTAGGAGGGACAGGTTTAGAGACAATAAGGGGAGTTGGCTCCAACACCTCGGCAATGGGCCTCTTTTCGTTCATTGCTTTAGAGGTAGGGGCAGTAGGAGGTTGCGAAGGCCTAGACATAGAGGATTCCCCACAAGGGGATTTCTACTTGTTGTACAAGTAGTACCAAGGTCCAGGAGGTTTGGTAGGGAGATCTGATATCCTGATCTTGGGCCTATGCCAAGTAGGCACCGTCAGACTCAGTGGATAAAGACCAATCTTACTCATCCAATACTCCTCCCAAGAAAGAGGAGTGGACGAGGCAGCCCGAGAAGGAGCAAGCTTCTCCTTTCCCTTTCGGGAAGATGAGGCAACTGGCTATTTTGTTATGGGAAGGGTCAGTTTCAACTATCCCTTGCCCTGAGTTTTATACTTTACATAGTTCTTATAAAGTAGGTCCATTCTTGGAGGAAGCAGACCAACTGGAGTGGGCCAAAAGTGATCCAATGAATATCCCCATGAGACACCACGAGTTGGTATCCAGTGTCATGCACTATGTGCATGATACCTTCATGGGAAAAATTTAAACATTTATGAATTACAGAGGTGGTCCCATTCATGGATGCTAGCCAAGGTATACCTAGCTTCACCCTGAATAGGTTTGACTTAAGAATAACATCGAAAATCGTGTCTACATTCCTATGTCCAACCAGGATGGATAGATTTATCGAGCCATATGGTTTAAGAGCAAGGCCATCATGTGTATGGATGATGGACTTCATTTTTTTTATATTATTCCATTTCTAAGGAATTCAAAAAGAGAGTCTCCCCCATGATGAAATTCACTCTACTTGTGGGGTCGACTAAGACTCCTCTCATAATGTTTCCATTAAGGTGAGTGGGCATGTAAAGCGGAGAAGGTTTATCATTTTCTGGTACATCTTGTGAAGTGAATGTTATATCTGGAAAATCAGTTGCAAGATGAGGAGAAGGAGTAATAGTAACCATGTTAATGTGTGCTTCAAGTTGAGTAACAAAATCAGAGTGATCGACAATCATGTTAACAAAATATGATGGAAATGGGTCCATTTATATCTGTAATTCACTATTAGCTTTCACCACTGATTTGTTCGTATTTTGTTTGCTTCCATCAAGATGAATAGTACCATCCTCAATAAGATCCTGTATCTCATGACATAGGAACATGCAACGTTCGGTATCATTTTCGTTAACTCGATGGTATTGACAATAGGTATTTTCTTCATACTAGCTAGGGTAAGGCTCACTAATGGGTTTAGGGTTTGGAAAGTTAACAATCTTATCCTTCAAAAACTTTTGTAAGATGGAGGAATAAGATTTTGATAAATTTTTGAAATTTTGGTTGCACCTAAGGTCGTTGTCATCCACAACGGCTACTACATTCACAATGGCTTTTCCTTTTTCAGAGATTGACACAATGGGCTTCCCTTCAAGATGGGAGGGCGAGGAAGGTCCCCTGAATTGAACCACCGTCTATTGATATTCTTGTAGGGTTGCACACAAATGCACGAAAGAAGGGTATTTCATAAGGGAAAACTTCTCTTGCCAAGGCCTTTGTAAGTTCCCTATGAACGCCTTCTGCACATCAGAGTCCAGTAACAAGTATGAGATTTGTGAAAAGAGCGCCTAATATTACGCTATAAAATTGGTAATCTTCTCATTATCCCCTTGTTTCCATTGGACAAGGTCAAAGAAGGTCATCTTAGGTCCGATGTTGGCTTGGAACTGTCATAGGAATTGGTTAACAAGCTAATTGAATGTAAAGATGGAATTGTCAGGCAAGGAACAATACTACTTGAATGATGTGTCCTTGAGAGATCGAGGGAATACTTTTTCCATCAACGCATCATGATGGAAGAAGTCTATACATAAGGCATTGAAGGCAGACACATGCATTTGTGGGTCCCCTCTGCTGCCATATTTCTTGAATTTAGGAATCTCCATCCCTTGCGGGAAAGGAGTGTTTAGGATTACTACCGATAATGGACTATGTCGGAAGAAGGGCTAGAAGATATGCTAGGCAAAATCTTGGGAAAGGTTCACCAGTTGGTTTTACATCTTCCCCATATTCTAAAGAAGGGTGTTCAAAATTGGGTCATTAGAAGATATAGGACTAGTGGAACTATCACCAGATTGACCACTAGAACCGTCATCGTGACTACCACTAGGGCCACAGTTGATGCCATCGCCACCAGCATGACCTCCTCCAGAGCCACTACCACTTCCAAAACTGCCACCATGACCTCCACCAAAACCACTTCCACCAGTGCCACCTCCACCACCAAAGCTACCACCACCAAAGCCTCCACCAATCATCCCGCCAAATCCTCCAATTTTGGTGATGACAGGAGGGGTGAAGTGAAAACCCAATGGGTTTTTGTCTACTTTGACAATTTTAAAACTTTCAGAAGTAGCAGGGATACTGATCAAAGGGACTGTGTTAGCCATGTACATGAATGTGGGAGGAATCAACACTCCTAACTGTCTTTCATGTTCTTTGAAGGGGCCACCTCGTATCATGCTACTATGGTTTGAAGGGGCACACGTTTCAACTAGACCAGTGAGACTAGCCAGGAGTTCTATTCCTATTCGGTCTTTTCCTACCATATACTTTATTTTGCTGATAACTTTAGTAGCCCTAGCCAGCTTCGAGTTTTTCTCTAGGTGACTTTCTAAAGCACCCAACCCCTTGCTCAGATTAATGACATATTCAGAAGGGATGTGGACAGCTTCACGCTCGTCTATGGAAGACGATGTAGGTGGCGTAGGAGGAGTAGGGATGCAGTCAGTTTCATCAAAGAATCTTGACTCGCCTTTTGATACCTTCTCCTAAGTGGTTAGGCCAACCGTAGAACTAGAAAAGAGACCTGTAGAGAAATTAGAAGTGACGTTCATCTTCTCCATTGAAAGGTGTAGTAGACTTCTCTTAATAATATACCCAAATGTCATGGATTGGGTTGTGATTCTCATAAACCTTCATAACATTTAGGGGTACAATGATTAGAGGGTACAAGGGGAAAAGCTCAAAAATGTAAGAGAGGGGGATCAACCACGTCAAGGCCCCAGGTGATAGGGGGTCGAGAGCAACAGGCTACCCTAACTTACCTCAGCTTAAGGGATATTTAAGAAATGTGAGACGAGAATGATGAGGACTATAAGGTCCTTCGATCACTCTGAAGAACCAAGACTTGAAAGAAAACTAGGCGAGTCAGTTTTCAGGATCAACTTTGTGTCTCAGATAGCTCTTTGTTAGAGGACAAAAGCACGGTTCTCGGACGATAACGTAGAATGTTGGCGTCTCTTAGGTGCGCTAGCATCCATACGACAAGAGGACTATAAAGAAAAGGTCTAACCACTAGAAAATGAACTAACAGTCTAGCTAATGGTTTCTAAGGGAACAAAATAACACTATGAAGTAAGAAACATATAAACGAATATGATAAAACAAGTAGATTAATGCTAGGGTGACAAGAATGATCTCACACAAAATCTTTGTTCACCAACTAGCTCCATGAAGCACATCCACCTACATATAATGAAGAGGAAAATTATTGGGGGGCTTTATAGGGTTCTTCCTCAGTCGAACCCCTATTTTGGTGTATCCACCACCATAGACAACCAAGTTTGTAACGATAGAGAAATGGTATGATAAAGAAGGAATGAAAGAAAAGAACACAAACACTACAAAATAGTAATGTGCTTACTCAACCAAATAATAGAGGAGAGGAGTAGAAATCTTACTACCTCCACCAAGAGTGCTCAAGACTAATGGGGGAGAAAATGAGAGGACTCAAGACTCTACTGCAATGGTGTTGTTCTACACTTGCTCTACTGAGTTGATGGAGTGATAGAGTTGTTGCTATGGAGTGTAAGAATGTTGCTTGAATGCTTGAAGTGAATGCTTAAAGCTTATGTATTTCGAAGAGAGATCATCTAGAAATCAAATAGCCTTGAAATGAATGAAGGAATGGTGGATTTGAAGGAAAGAGTAAAGAAAATGGCCATATTTGGGTCGGTTAGCCGAAGAGGGCATTACAAGTTGACTTCCAATGGGAAGTGTAAAGCCTTTGTAGGCTCCAACCGCAAGATTCTTCCAGGGACCTAAGCTCTCTAATGGATGTCTACACACTGCACAAGCATCCGCAACAGTTATTCCTCCACTGAGCTCAAAGCAGGCGCCAAGTGGAACAAAGGCAACGGGCTTATGTGGAATTTAGCCTCCGAATTTGGTTTTCTAAAGTGAAGAAAGGTAAAAGGGGAATTTATGTAAGGGGTGAAAATTTTCTCCTATACATCTACCACCTTATAGACAATGATTTACCCATTGAGGAATTATTTTAAATCTTTAGCATAAGTATATTCCCTATCCAAACTAGCAAACCTACATTCAAAAACTGTAGCTATGAAATAAACTCTAACGAGTATGAATGGGATTCTCCTTCTTTTGTCACCTCTAGCGACGATGACTTAGATACCCAATGGGAGAATGATACCAGAGACATATTGACCATTTCAAAAACTTCATCAAGCTTTGCAAATAACAATGAAAACCCACCCCTTTGCTACCCACAATTAATAGATTGAGACTAGCAACACCATACATCTGTTTTGGATCAATTCCAAAATGATGAAGCTATTGTAGAGTTTATGGGGTTTTGAACTGATATACCATTAGGAGATCATAAAACAAGGTTTTCCATGGAACTCAAACAAAAACCATATTTTGGAGGGGAGATTGTGTTCTCTAGTCACAAAATTGAAAAAGACAATGTAAAAATCAACATGAGATCCCTTAGGGAAAACTATGATGTGGCTCTATCAAATCTTGAAAAGAGAAAAATAAAGGATGAATCTAAGGGTGAAAACCTCTTTGAGGTGCTTGAAGATGGAGGATTCAATCTCCCTATTTCTAAATATCAAGAGAAGTCAACACTCCTAGTTGAAGAAACAAAATCTATCAATGTTGGCACAACATAAGCACCCAAGATCACATAGCATGTGACGCTACTCGATCCTAAAGAGAAAGTGAACTTATCAACGTTCATTAATGAAAGGAAGATAAAATTCACATGGAAATATATAAACATGCTAGGGTTAGATCCAACATTAGTCATACCCCACCTAGCTATATTTCCTAGAGATAAACCCATCAAGCAAAAGCTATGAAAGATGCATCCCCAAATAACACTTTTGGTAAAGGTAGAACTAAAGAAATTTCTATATGTAGGATTCATCAGATCAATTTATTATCTAGAATGGATATCAAACCTAGTATCAGTATCAAAGCCCACTAGGGGCATCAAAATCTGTAAATATTTTTGAGATCTAAACAAAAATGATCCGAAAGATGACTTCCCTCTTCCAAGCATTGATATGATTGTAGGTATAACAACAAGGCATTAAATTTTGTCACTAATGGATGAATTTTCAGGATATAATCAGATAAATATATCCCCTAACAATCAACATAAAAAAACATTCACTTGCGCATGGGGGACCTTCTGCTGGAATGTCATGCCCTTTGATCTATTGAATGCAGGAGTGACCTATCAGTGAGCAATGACTAAAATCTTTCAAGATATGCTGCATACAATTATGGAAGATTATGTGGATGACATACTAGCAAAGTCCATCAAAAGAGAAGACCATTTGACCAACCTTGCAAAAGTGTTTGACAGGTTCAAACAGTATAACTTGAGACTCAACCAAAAAAAGTGTGTATTCGGAGTAACATCTAGAAAGCTACTAGGGTATATAGTATCAAGGAGAGGCATTGAATTAGATCTTGCAAAGGTAAAGGCCTTAGTAGAAATGCCTCCTTTGAAGACATTAAAGTAGCTAAGAAGTCTATAGGGGAAACTATAGTCTATCAGGTGATTCATCGCATAATTGGCAGACAAGTGTCACCCCTTTACCCATCTCCTACATAAATACATCACATTCAAGTGGGATGGTATATGTGATCAAGAATTCCAAAAAGTTGAGTATCTATTGACTCCTCTAGTACTAATGCCACCTATTCCGGATAAAGCAATGACAATCTATGTATCTACAACACAAGCAACATTAGGAGCTCTCCTAACACACCAAGATGATAATAACAAGAAAAGAGTGTCTACTACATCAACCAAACATTGGTGGGCTACAAATTAAACTATTTTTTGATAGAAAGAGTGTGTCTCTTTGTTGTCTTTGTGATATAGAAGTTGAGACACTATATCCTAAATAGAAAAGTAAAGCTAATCTCAAAAGTAGATCCACTAAAATGCCTATTAGCAAAAGCATCTTTAACAGGCAGGATTGCTCAATGGGTGATGATACTGGGCAAGTTTGACATAGAGTATGTAGAAAAGAGAGCCATCAAAGGATAGATCATAGCAGACCAACTAGCAGAAGAACCAATGTAAGATCACAGGCCTCTCATAATAGACTTCCCAGATGAAAGCATACTACAAACATAATAGACACGTCGTTGGACCTTATAATTTGATGGGTCCCACACTTAACATGGCTTAGGAGTGGGTATATTATTTATCACACCACAGGGAGATAGTATACCTAAGGCTTACAAAATTACTTTCCCATGGAAAAATAAAATCTTGGAGTATGAAGCACTAATCACAGAATTTAAAATGACTATTGAATTGAGGATTAAAGCATTGTAGGTTTATGAAGATTCTCAACTAGTAATCAGTAAAGTAAACAATGAGTATCAAACAAAAGATGACAAGTTGATGCCATATAAAAGGATGGTGGATAGTTTCAAGCAATATTTTGTCACTATCACTTTTGAATAGGTTCTCCTGATCAACAATAGAGCAGTCAACGCAATGGAAATGATAGGTTCACTTCTTGATATTCCACAAAATATTTTTGAGTATGAATTTATTATGGAGCAACTGCTTGTACCGACATTTGGTATCTCAAAATCAAAACTAGTGTGTGTTGTTGTTGGTCCCAACTTGCCATGGTACCATGATACATTTGATTATATCCAACATGGTATCATACCCCCTCATTTGAGAACCACCCAAAAGAAAACCTTTTCTCATAGGACTTCTTGATTCACAATTCTAGGAGACACCTTATATCATCAAATTTTAGAGGGTACTTTACTTTGATGTCTTGATGCAAAAGAAGAGCAGATCACCCTACAAGAGGTACACAAAGGCATTTGTGGGTCCCACTCTAGTGGACCTAACCTAGCACAAAATTTATGAAGAACAAGATACTATTGGCCCTTTATGGAATGAGAAGCTATTGCCTACACCAGAAAATTTCACCAATGTGAGCAACATAGTGACTTCATTCACTCATCAACAAAGGAGATAAGACCTGTTACAACACCATGACCTTTTTTGCAGTGGGGATTAGACTTGGTAGGTAATATCTCTCTTACTTCCTCAAATGGACATAAGTTATTTTTTACTGTAACTGAATACTTCATGAAATGGATAGAAGCAATTCCATTAACCTACATCAATGATCTAAACAAATATCAAAGTTCATCTTCAGTTATTTGATATGTTGATATGGAATTCTCTGAACCATCATAACAGACAATGGGACCCCAGTCAAGAACCAATATGTCAAAGAGCTTTGTTCTAAGTTCTCTATCCAACACAGATTCTCCATGCCCTACTATCCCCAAGGAAATGGTCAAGCTAAAGCATCTAACAAAACTATGCTAGAGATACTAAAAAAGACTATTAATGAATCTACAACTGGTCCCAACCCTATGGGTTTATTGAACTAGTATTCATACACCTATAGGTGCCACACCATTTTCCTTGGTCTAAGGATTTGAATCTATCTTACCTATCAAAGTCAAAATCCCCTCACTACGAATATCACTAAAAGACATGGTCAACATTGAAGAGTATCGAGTGTCTAGATTAAATGAGTTGGAACTCCCAGATGAAAGGAATTTGAGTGGGTTAAACTATCTTTAGGTTTATCAAAATCAGCTCAAACAAAGGTAAATTAAAAAGAAGATCAAAAGCAAAAACTTTTAGATTGGTGATTTGGTACTCAAAGAGAATCATAAAGTATAATTGAATCAAGATGGAAAAGGTAAGTTTGAACCCAACTGGTTAGGTTTGTTCATCATCACAGTAAGCTATGGCTTTGGAGCTTATCAATTGGCTACTCTTGAAGGAGAACCTTTAGCCAAACTATTGAACAAAAACCATCTTAAAAAGTTCTATACTTGAAGCATGTTAGAATACCTTAGGCAAAAGGGTAAAAATCCAAAAAAATCAAAATGTTAAAAAAGCAAAAAAATCAAAAAACAAGAAAAAATAGTAAAGAGAAATAAAACATTCTTTAAGTGAAAACCACTTTGTGGCGATTTTAGAATATGTATCATAGTGAAAACCTAGCAAATAGGCATTACATTTGAATAAGACTTGCATCGTTATCTATCAGTGTTATCTAAAGTATCCACCCATTTTGTCCCATAATAAAAACACGTGTCCAATCATCGCTTGATAACTAATAAAGGAAGGTAATATTTTCTCAAACTAGGGAAACCCGAAATAGGTAGTAGATTGAATCCTTATACATCTCATCAAGGTTGAAACTATCAAAATAAAAAAACATCTAGAAAACAAACAAAGTCGAAAACATCAAAATCACAAAAACATGTTGTGCTTTGAGTCACAATAATCGAACTACATGGTTTGTGCATGTATAAAATAGGCAAGGCTTATTATCCCTCAAGGCCTTAGGCCAGTCCCCTTAGGTGTCTATCATGCTTTCTTTCAACTTAGTCAAAAAATACAAAAATCAAAAACAATTTTGAAAAACAACAAAGATCAAAAACATGTTCTTATCAAACTAAGTGAACTACAAGCCTCTACGTGTACAACGTAGGCAAGGCTTATCTTTCATGAGCTCTTGAGGCCCTAGGTTAGTCCCCTGAAAACAACAAAAACAACATCATAAAAACTCAAAAAACCAAAAAGGTCCTACCTCCGTCATCATCAACTGCAATAAACTTTTCTTCCATAATAAACAATCATCACACTCACCCTTTGACAATGCAAGCAACAAACAAAACAAACATCAAAATAAAAAATTTCCAAAGAGAAGATCAAAACAATTAAACAACTATTAAGTGAAAACAATGTTAAAGTGTTAAACTACCTATCTATTGACAATTCACCAAAAACATCTTGAGATATGTCTTAATGGATCTATTCCTACAATAGACATCATCAACAACGGATAACAACCCGAAACCTCAAAACAGATATGGGAAGTGATACTGCAACATTGTTTATCTTTTTATAGTCTTATCTTTTTTATTTATCATAATACCACATTCCTAGGATCTCTCAAGGATGTCCATAAGGATTTAGAGATGAAGGAATGGTGGTATTAACTGTTGATTTTTGTTAGTTCTAATTGTAAGATGTTTTTGTGATACTACCATGGCAAATACATGTTTTGTTTGGTGTATGGAAATTGTTTTGAGACAATTTGTGTAGTAGTTGCATGTTAGGTATTCTATACCTCTATGTGTAATTGGTATGAAAAGTGTTAACAAAACTCAATCATATATCCTAACAAGTTTTCTATATGTCTGGTATGAGCAAGAATATTCTTTGTATGTTGAGTCAAAATCCACACAATGGATACAAAATCCACCTTGATTATTAATACCATGGTGCATCTTATCTGTTTGGTACATCAAAAAGGATTGTTCTAAGATACGAAGTGTCTATGCAAAGAAAAAGAAAACTCATTAATGACTAACAACATCAACTATTCTTCACTTCTTATTAACATTTTCTTCTTGTCACCATTTCTTATGTTAGTCCTTGCACTTAAACACATCACATTAGCTTATCAAAATTTTTGGTTCATTATCCAAAATTTTCACCAAATTTCCTGAGGGGGCACCAGGCTATCCCATATGGGGAATACTAGGGCATATTGGGGCAACTCTTGAGCAATAATTTTTTTAATTTTCTTTGACACAATGCTCAAAATCACATTGTATCAAACATGGGTAAAATGTAGATACCCTAAATTATCTTGACTAGAAAATGACACTAACTTTCACCCTTCTTCCCTAAATGATTAAATAATACATTATTATTTAATTATTATCAAATTTTATATTCATCTATTAATTAATTCATTTTTTCATAATTTTTGACTAATTAAATAATTTTCATTTATTTAATGAAGTCCTAATCTAGCTTTATTCTTCTAATTAATTAAATAACATGAATTATTTGATTATGTCGCTAATTTACCCTATTCCCCTAAATCAATTAAATTATTACCACTTAATAGTCTAATTAAATCACTTTCCCCTAAGCATGAACAATTGAATAAATTATTCAAACATCATTCAAAAAGGTCAAAACAAATAAATACAACTTTGTTTGCAAAATTCAAACATAATGTGCACATTCAACTCAAAAATATTAATTAATTAATTAACCTCGCCCACTTTTATGATTGAGAAAATTACAATCTCTTGATTTCTCACTCTGATTGGCTAGCTAATTCATCTGTTCTTCAATCCCATTGATGGATCAACATGATTTCTTCAATTCCAAAGATTATTCAATCTATTTCCTCAATTCCATTGTACACTCAAATTGATTTCTTCATTCACATAGACTACATAATCAAAATCCATTGATTCTTCCTATCTAAATCCTTTCAATGGTTTTGAACCATTGATCAGGATATTCTACTATGTGATCTCGAGCATTCATTTCGAAACACAAATTCTATATAAAAACTTCATTTCTTCTCAAAAATTATTAGAGAATCAACACCTTTTGCACATTGAAGTAATGCTGAAATCATAATCAAATTATTGAAGCTTTTACATACATCTTTGATCAACATCATCACGCTTTGAAGATTTTTTCTATGCACAAATGGAGGCTTCAGATTGATACAACAATGATCCAACATCATTGTGAACACACTTCAACATGGGATAGTAAAGTTTTCTTTGTCTTTGAATTCATTTTGTTATCTTAGGATTTCATTACTTGATTTCAATAGCTTAAAAACTTAATTTCATGAGTAATGGGTATGAATCATCATCTTTTTGTTTGAATTAGATTAGTTCAATTCATTCATTTTGATCTTATTGCACTCTTGATTTCCCCCTTACACAGTAGGCCCTCTAATCTAGTGAATGATCTGGTAGTAGTATTGAAAAATTCTTTATTTAGATCATCTATCGACTCCCTTTTGATCATATTATGCAATCTTTATTTAAATTTTGCATCATCCAATTTTGATGATGTAACCTCTCTACAAGTCATGTTTTTGAGGAATTGATTGTAGTTCGATAATACCTCATTAATTCTATCAGAAAGTGTTCTAAGCTCAAGAAAAACTTGTGTGATAATTTCCTTGTGGAAATCGAGTGCATACAACTAAAAAACATGTTCCTTGACCCTTTCCTTGGCCAAATATTTTTCCTTCTCAAGAGGTTTTGTAGATAAGGCTTTGATAACCCACAAATTTGGACATGGCATCTCGTTATATTGCAAAAAGGCAGTGCAGTCTTCAATTTCTTCCTTGAAAATTAAAAAATTATAATGCATTTCCACTGCTACACCTACTACCTCCTCACCTTAAGAAGAGATTCCTTAATTTAATCAGTGGTTTCCCATGCCCAAGTCTTCATCTGCTCCATTATGTTAACATCTTCCTTTGATAGAAGTATGAGAGTAGTGACCTGTACAAGAATGCTTTGTCTTGAAGCCACCAATTACTAAATGAACATAGTCAATTCAATGACTTATGGCTTAAGCTCTTTCTTGGTGGGCTGATATTTCTCTAGTATCTTCAAAATATTTTCCACCAACCCCTGGAATTCATCAATTTCTTGGGCCTTATTGATTGGCTCAATATCCACATAAGTAATCTTGTAATATGACGATAGAATGGTTCTCTATAATCAGAGTAGCAATATGTACGGTGTGTGATTTGGAGGCATCGTTGGTGATGTGGGACCTCACATTAGACTTCTTTTTATCCATTTTTTGTCCCACACGAGCCAAGATTGCTTCAAAGCTTACTCGTGTATCTGTAATAATTGGAGATTTATATTTTAATTTTTTCTCCAACCATGAATGGGAAACCTCCTATGATGAGGTTGATGAGACAACAGCCTCTTGTGGCTCCATGTGCAGCTCCTCCTCTTTATTTTGTTTCTTCTCTTCATCATTTCTCTTTGGTTCCTCTCCAATATTTCCCTCCTTTCCTGCTGCCTTATCATCCTTACCATCATCTTCTTCCTTTTCTTGCTCAAAATTTTCTTCTTTAGGTTGCCCTTTTATTACTCTTTCTTCTTCTTTTACCTCTTCACACAACTTCTCTTCATGGGTTTCCTCCATTTTATTCTACTTTGAGAGCTCTTAATTTTCCTCATCATCAATATTGTCTCCCTCAGGCTCAAAAATTATAAGACCCTCTCTTGTATCCTCATCATATTCATCATGTTTGGGAGTAATTGACTCTCCTTTAGATGCAACCATATCTGCAAAATTATTCTTCTCTTGTTGTTGCATTTCTTCCCAAATATTCTCAACGCCCTCCATATTTGGAGGCTCAAGCACTGATAGAGAGGGAGCAGTTAAAAAAGAAGCAACAAGTTGATCCATTAGAGACTTGTTTACTGGGAAAAACAAAACCTTGGACACCTCCTTTGGCGGATTTTTTAGATAAGCCAAAAAAGACTCAAGCAGAGTAGTGGAGGAAACAACAGGTAGAATGGGAGAAATAGTGGGTGGTAGCATAGACAAGGTGAGTTGGGGTGTGGAGAGAGTAGAAGAATAAGGGAAGGATGTGGTGGATGAAGAAGGAGAGGGTTAAACCAGGATGGCAGATGTGATGGGAGCAGAGTATGTGAGGTGGAAGAAGATGTCAATGGCAGGTAGAGAAGAAAGGATGAGAGGAGGTAGAGTGGAAACAAAAGGAAGCGATGTAGTAGAGTGAGGTGGTGAAGGTGGATGTGGGTGAGTGGGAGAAGGTGGTACTTGGGAATCCTTTGGCGGTGATGATTCCTCCTGGATGGTTTCCATGACCATCATGCTCATCTTCTTAGCCTTCTTTGAGGCAAGCTTGCTACCCTCTATACGTTTTATTTTGTAGACTCAAGGGTTTTCTATTGGACACCTTCCCTTCAGCCCCTTTCTAATTCCATCCCTTGTGTTCTAGGGAGACAAGGCACCTTTTCCATAAGAACTTGTTTTTGATGCTTCTCCCTCAAGTTCTTCTTCACTTGTCTTCTCATCATCCTCATTATCTCGAGCTTCCTCCTTATCCAACTCACCATAGCTGAGCTCAAACTTTTTCTTCTCTAGGAGATCATTTTGTGCACCAATCCATTTCTTTGTTCTCCTCAATACTATATGGGTAATTACATCAATATCAATTTCCTCCTCTGTCCAATCTAATAATGAAAGAGGTAAATTGACCACCTTATTGTAAGCCTCCTCATCAAGGACACTCTCATCCTCATTTATTTGATTAGGTATTGTGTACAAATGGAGAATTTGAATAAACTTGAGAGATACTCTCATGTACATTCTCTTCCTTACTTCATGATTATTATCATAGTTTTCCCAGAAGTCTTCAATGTGCAACTAATGTGTGTGTTGCTTCCCAACTTGCTTCTAGATTTTCCCTAGAGGATCCACATTTCTAGTTGTGGTATGAAATAGAAATCCAAACTCCTGAATCTCTTTGTCAGAATGTTCTATAGATGGGGCTGAAGGACAATCATAGAATCCTCTTCCCAAATTCATGGGGTATGGAACCCCAACTCTATGATTTGAATGCAACAATTGATGTGATGCACCCAACTGCCTTGTCAGCTCAAAAAACACCATATTATCTATCAAATACCATGGCAACTTGTAGGGTGCACTAGAGAATCCTTCAATCCTGAAATAGGTGAACTTTGAGAACTGAATGAGCCAATACCCAAACGTCTTTATAATACCTTTTGCAAAAAAGGACATCCTTGTACCAAATTCCCCTTGCAATTATCTGACAATATTGTAATTACACTTAAAATTCCTATATTGGAGCTGTGGGTAACATTCATAAACAACGCAATAATTAGAACCTATCCCAGGATTACCTTTGCAAGTGAGTCCTCTGTATGGAAAATTAGCCTCCAAGAGGTAGACGATATATGAATTTATATAGAACTTAGAAGTTTTCTTTACTATAGAGATTTGTTCATGTAAGTTGTCACTAATCATCTTAGCCAAATAAAATTTAATTTCTTCTCTTAATATCTCCTCAATGAAGAAGAAAATTAATTCCTCGAATGTAGAGGCAATGGGAAACCTTGCAATCCTACTCAATAGAGTAACTAAATCATTGACTTCTTCATTGAAGTTGTTCTTGTATAGCTCCTTGGGAAGCTTACTCACACTTATCCAGGGTGTGTGCATCCATTTGTATTTGATAACCTATAAGTAGTTGTTAGTACCCTCCTCAAAAATCTTAGTTGCATAAGCTTTGCTTATCACCTCCACTTGTGAGAATGAAGGAATTTCAAACACTCTAGCTATGGAAGGAGCCAAAAGCTCTACTACCACTCTTCCTTCTATTGTAATGATTTTATGGGAGTCGTTATGATAGAATTCCCTGCAAGCATGGATCAACTCAAGACTAATTAGCGAGGGTGGGAATCACGCTACTTGTGCAATCCCACTCTGCTTGATCTTCTTAGATAGTTTGGTCTTTGGAGCATTTAGATTTCACTCTTTGAATTCATCAATATCGATATGGCCAAGTTCAGTGTCAAAAATATTCTCCCAAGTGGATAATATTTTGGAAGTCACCTCGATGCTGTGGAATTCATACTTCATTTTGGATGTCTTCTCCACCTTCTCAACTTTCTCCATTAAATTTGTAAAATGACACATAATAATAAAACTGACCATGTGGAAGAATGAGAAGAATTCCTACATAAAGTATGCATCATCATGCTTAAATCATGAAATATTATCCTTAAAATCACCAATTGGTAGAGAGAATTCATCAAAATCATCAATTTAGAAGAAAATCTAATCATTTGCAAGTTTTTTCTATTTTGCGAGGATTGAAGGTGTAGAAGCCAAAGGTGTGTGAGGATGGACATTGTAGATTTGAGGGGTTTGTGGGGATAAGAAGTGTGAGTTCCAATGAACATGGAACCACTCAATAAGAAATATACACATGGAAATCCACACTGAAAAGTTCACAACAAATATTCACACAAGTGAAACACTTAGTTGATTTTTGCAAGTTTATCCTTGATCGTCTAGGAAATGGTTTTGTGGAAGCTAAAAGGTTTTAAAAAAACTTTGGGCTTGAAGCATATGAAATTCTGCATTGAGAATTTCACATGGGAATTCCTATAGATAGTTCCCATAAAGGAAAGTTTTGGGCTAAATTTTATCAAAGTTTAAATTGTAAAAGATTTTGATGTTAATAAAAAATTTGTATAGTAGATCCGAGGTCAAATTCCCATATGAAAAGCTTTATGAGACTTTGCACCATGTGAGAATCAATGTCCCGAAATCCAACCTCAATGGCATTGACACAATGAAATCTCACAAGGGATTCCCCATAGGTAACTTCCACATTAGGTGAAAATATTAAGTTCATGAAAAGTTTAAAATGACGTGGGGAAACAATGTGAAGAAAGAATTTGAAATGAAAATGTAGAGGTGGAAAACCACATGGACACGTCCACATCAAGACTTCACATAGATAAAAAATGCAAACAATACCCAAAAAACCCATGGCAAGGAAATATTTAAGAAAAAAGGGTTTTTTTGAATGCCTCATAAAACATATGTCATTAACTCAACCACCACACAATAAAACATACCTTGAAAAATGGATGCAAGCGTACTTGAGTTGATCGGTGGAAGATGCAAACGAAAATGCATGTTGGAGAAATCAAGACGCAACAATAAAATAACAAGCTTGAACACCAAATTCTTAGAAATTCAAAGGTGAAAATGACTTCCCCCATCCCTTATTTATAGGTTCAAACCATTAATGGTGCAATAAATGCACCTCAAATGAATTGGGCACAATAAAACCCATCAAATGCACTTGTGGAATGTTAAAGCCAATAAGGATGCAGAAAAACCAAATGAGGAAGTAGGTAAGTTGCGAGGATGACAAGTTTGTGGGACAAAAGGTAGTGCGAGGATGGCAAGTGCGAAAGCGAGATGTCTATGGGGATTGAGGGTGTGAATGCCACACAAGATGGCACCATCTGTACAAAATCACTCAAAGGGAATTCCACACCAAGCAACCCGCAAGTAAGTTTCCACACATGACAAAATTAACACCAAAATCTATGGGAAGGAAACTTGCACATGAGAACCCACACTGTGGAATCCGTAAAGGGAATTTCACAGTGCGAAACCTACAAAATCAAACTTAACCAAATTTTTAGGATTTTCAAGGGGATTTCAAAATTTTGAAAACAACCCAAGCAAAGGGACCAAAAATTGAACACAAAAGAAAAAATTAAAATCAATGTGAGCAAAAGAAAAAAGAGTGGGTCCTTGTTTCATGAGGTGTGTGTGCAAAAGGAACAATAAACAGTTCATTGCATCCAACCCTCATGCTAACTCCAACCCTGCCACTCAAAACTATATCCCTCAAAATCCACCATGCAATCCATCTCACATCCAATTATGATCCTAATAACATGCAAGTTCCCATGCAAACAAATTATTTGGCTCTTCAAATACAAAATTTGCAACAACAAATTTCAAACATGAGTATGAGGTCAACAAAGGGAATTTATATGCTTGAAGACATACCCACACCCATTCAATAGAATGATACTTATGCCTCCTTTTCCAAGCAATTTTTAAATACCCAAGTTTGATAAATATAAAGGAAAAGGAGACCTCGTCGAGCATATCAAAAAAATTCATGTAGCTTTTCTAGATGTGATTCATAATAACACTTATCTAATGCACCTCTTCCCTAGGATTTCAGGGGGATAAGCTATGGAATGATTTTCACAATTACCTCCCAACATCAAAACTTTCAAAGAACTAGCTGATAAATTCATAGCCCAATTCTCATACATATTGGAATGAGAAATATCCATAAAAGACCTATGTGTTGTTAAATAAAATGATGGAGAGAATTTTTCCTCCTTCTTACAAATATGGAGAAGCCTTGCCTGTAAATATCCTTCTCACATACCCAAAAAGTCTTTGGTGGAAATATTCATTGAAAACCTGAACATTGAAATAGGGTTTCTTCTAAAAGTCCAATGTCCTAATACACTTGATGAAGTCATAGAGAAATGAATAACCATTGAAAAATCCCTAATAGCAAAAGGACTCATGAAAATATTTAAGGATAAAACGTATAACCAAAGATCCTGTAATGACAAATATAGGTTTTGGTAAAAGAACAAAAAATTGATCAACAATGGTGTGGTAGATGCTAAGATGGCTTCAAATGCTCAACCAAAAATAATCCTAAAAAACACCACCCATTGATCAAACCCCATTAACCATCCTAAATAATTGACAAAGAGGACCCCCATGACAAAACAATACTCCTCGACATAAGTACACTACATTGGGAGAATCCATTGAATCGACACTGAAGAAATTAGTTCAAGCCAACATGATAACATTTTTAGAATTTTTTCAATATAAACCCTAGGTTAAACGTATATGGTGGAATGACACAAATTTTTGTGAATATCATAGAGTGATGGTACACACCACTCAAGGTTGTTATAAATTAAAAAATATTATTTAGGATTGCATTAACAAGAGAGATATCACTATTGAAGATCATCCTAAAAATCCATCATAAAATAATCATATTAATAATATCCATGGCTCACATAGTGAGAAACTAGGCATATATCAAGACACTTTTCCTGAGTGTGATCAAAACCATTCACCTATATTTAACAATGGTCATAACATATCACCCTAATTCAACTTCATAATAGATCATCTTAAAGGAGCATCACCACAAGAAGCCTCCATCTCTTCAACCATTCCTTATTCCTCTGCACATTCTTAACATTAATCCACATTATCCTCATCAACCGACTCATCCAATAAGAGCATTATTTCAAGATTTTCCCCAAGGGATATCTGAAATAGATAATCCATTGTTTTATGCCAATCCAACCCATAATTAAGAGATCTTGGACCAAACACCATAATCCATCCCATCCCCATTATTCCCACTCTTGTGGTTCCTATTCCAAATCAATGATTACCATGCCAACATGTTGAGAAGACACAAGTTTCCTTAATTCTTACCATATTAGTTGAACCTAATCAATGTCAAGGATATAATCAAAAGAATCAAGAAGAAATCCATTGAATGAATCAAGATCAAGTTATCTAAACCTTGAAATATCATCCTATTCTTCATCAAGACCCATTTATCCCTTTCCATGCCATCCATGATTCGAAAATCGAAATTGATCTCATCCATATGCCAATATCCCCCAATTCCACAAATGAGATACTTGATTTAACTGAAAGCGTAGATGAAAAATTTATAGCTGGTTTCATAAGACTTCTTAAGGACATCTCATAGAATGATCAAGAAACAAACATGAATGACGAGAAAACACCAGTATAGTATCAACTTGGATCACTTACTTTTGTCAAATTCAATTTCCTTACTGATGAACCAACAACATAAAGAAGAATTAGCATCTTGTTACCAGAACAACAAATATCCTATTGCAATCAAAATATGTTAGAAAATGCAATATAAAGGAAAAGTTTTAGGTCTACATGAACAAGGTATTCTGGAGCCAATACAATTCTTTGACAATCCTAAATACCAAGGACTTGGTTATTCATCGATAGAGACATTTAAGGATGTTAATGCCAACTCTATGATACTGGGGGCAACTTCATGTGATGCAAACATCAAAATAGGGGCCATGAATAGTCCTTACGTTAAGGTTACTACCAACACTCCATCCATCCACACCATAGATCATCAATCCTAAATACTTCCATCCATTGATGGGGACCAACAAGCGAAAAATATTTACAAAGAAAAAGATCAAATTCAAGCCATTAGAGAAAATGAATCAAAAGTTCATAGTGGACATCTAAAGTCAAAATGGATCCCAGAGAAAATTAGACCATGCAAAGCATAAAATCCAAATCCAAATATAATAATCAATAAAACTATGGGGCCATCTCAAAAAGAGCTTTACATCACTCAAAATTGTCCAGTTTATTCAAAATAATCTTCAATACCAACACACAAGGTGTATAAAACTGTTAGTCCCCAACACACCAAAAATCCCACATCCACACTCCATCATCCATAATCCAAGTTTAGAAAAAAAATATACATCAAAACTACTAAATAATTCATCTACATATCATCTCCCATCAAAATCCCTCATCAGACTTAAAATCCAAGAATACCAAATCTCACATTCATCGTGTTATGACAACAACACTTTTATCATGAGGACTCTAATGGAACTCTATCATGATGTGCACATTTAGATAAATTGAACTCTAGTATCAACAAGGATCACAATAACATCCATGGTCTATATACAAGTGATCTTATCTTGGTAAAGAAACTCCTCATGGTAGGACATTATTGGCACATGATGACAACATCTCCATCAACACCACTAGGTGGTCTAACCTAATTGACGATCTTTCAAAAAAAATAAAAATGATAAAAAATTAAAAAGTAAAGAAAAATAATCCATCCAATAGTGAAAACCATTATTATGGCACTTTGGGAAAGTACCATAATGAAAACCTAACAAAAATGCATCATGTGTGAAATCCATTACCTATGTATACTAGTTTAGTTGGAAACATTTTATCTCATACATCATTCCATTTATCCTAACACCACTATCCATCCAATTCATTTAATTTTCATACGTTTTCCCTATCCACCTCGATCTTGATAAATACTAGCTAATTCATAGAATGCTTTTGGAAAAATCTTGACATGGTCATTTACTTTGACTATATATTATCCCATGTTATACCATCATGTACATAGCACTATCCAAACATTCAACTTGGGTCAACCAAGTTATCCTATTACGAGACAGTCCTTAGTGGTGAAATCATTTATCCTATATCACTTTGCATAATGCATATTCTTCCCATCCTTCATGTATCCATCTCCATTGCACTAGTCCATTCCTCCACTCATACTATCCCATACATTGCTAGACACTGGGGCAAGTGATTATGTCTTGCTGTAAAAGTATCTTGATATATGCCTTCTAGATCACTTGGTGATTTGGACACCTTTTAAAAATCATATAAACAAAATAAAATATTCTAAAAATCTAATCAAAATTGTGATCATGTTCCATCATCTCTTGAATAAGTATTACCATCAAAATATCCTCCATTAATATCAATCCTAACAATACCTATCAATATCATTGAGAGCCTACGCTCTAGTGGGTTATCAAACCATCTAACAAATTTTGTTTTGAACTTGGCTACAAATCTTGATCTATCTTATCTAATCAATCATCATTGAGATTGTTGTGCCTATAGCACACACACCCCATTCTAAGCGGGGACCCTCTCTTTCGTTGTTCACCAGGTCACTTTTGCCCTTGCCTTATTTTGTGTGCCCCCTTTTTTTTAGTCTAAAATGGTCAGTGAGTCCTAAAAGTTATCATCTTAAGTTGACCGAAGGTCACCACCCTCAAAATTTCTAAGTCTTTGGCCTTTGTGGAGCTCCTTTGGAAGTTTTCCCGAAGTCATTGAAGCTACTGTCCTTTGTACTTTGTGGGTCCGCCCTTGTGGGCTGCCCTTTGCAAAATTTTGTCCCTTGTTCGTTGCTTGCACAACGATTGAGTTATTCTGGTCATCCACCCTGCGGGTTTCGCATCCTCCATAATCATTTCCTTGGTCATTTCCAAATGGAGAACTCTTGGATGCTTTCCACCCCACATGCTCCGCATTTCCTGCCACTGACTATTTCAATTTCATGCCCACCAATCGCATCAATCACTGTACTGGCATTTAATGATGATATTTAATGCACAAATTTCTATAAATTGGAGAAAATGAGATGTAATTTTCACCGACATTCTCTAAAGTTGTCAGTGTGCTCATCTTGCTTCCACCGACTCCATGCCCATGAGATCCTATCATCGTTCGAGCATTGTAGCTTGTGGATTCGTCATGTTTTCTTGCGGGATTCTCAGGTAAGTTTTCCGCCATAACCTAGTTATGAGTTTTTCATGAAATGCTACAAATTCTTAAAATTTTAAGGTAGGAAAACTTTGAAACAAGTTAAAATGACACTATCCATGCAAAACCGATGTTTTGGAATTTGAAAATCCTCAGAAAATTGACTGATAACGGCTGAGAAGAACTTAGCTTCCCTGTGACCATTCTTGACTAGAGCCATCAAAACTTTGTGGCCTACAAACCTCTTGCCGCCATTTCCTTAGCATTGTGACAAACAAGCTTCAAGCCACCGACCACCATCTATGTTGGACCCGTTCATGGAAATGGATGCCACCTTTTTTCTGCCACCGTTAAACTTAGTGAAAATATCACCTTCCAGGCACTCTAACAACCCTTGCGGGTCTGCAAGTGCAAGATTCCTTCACATTTGCCATTCCAAATGGTCGTTCCACCCTGGCTCTCCACATTGCGGTCTCCACGCCTGCTTTTCCATTGCCTTCGAGATTGGAATGAGACCCTTAACCAAATTTGGTCCACCCAACTAGCAACCATCGTGGGTCTACCCTTGCGGGTTGCTCATTTCCCTCAGCTCTTTTTCCTTTCCGCTGTCATGAACGACCATCATATGCCACCCTCCTGCTTCGTGAATCCCGCTGAATCCTTTGCCATCGGGGAAACCTCAACACTATTAGGCCTTTTGTAGGCCATTTTTTGTGGGCCATCATCTATTGTTCACCACCACTGATAACGCCTAATTCAAAAATTATGAACCTTGCCCTACCATCCACTGGGCGGGTCCTAAGCCCTTCCTCATCATCTAGGTCAAGTTCCTTAAAATCAGCCAAGTATTAAGCCTTGCGGAATGGCCCTTGCCGGTCACCATCTGCAGGCTGCCCTGTGATGTTCGTCATTTCCAAATAGTTGAACCCCTTCACCCATCTTCCTCGCGGAGTCTACGTTGTCTGTTTTCTCTAGATCTCTTTGCACAAAAATGAATGAGTAAATTTGATTATGGGCCAGTTCTTGCGGTCTGCCATCTGTGGGCCGCCACCTCATCTCTATTGTTCCATGATCATTGTTTCAAATAGATATACTCAAGTTGACTCCTGCCATGTGGAGCTTGATTCATCTACCGTTGACCAAACATATGTTATACATCGATGAATTTGGCGGGCCCGACGGTGCAGACCGTCGCCTGCAGATCTTTGTCCCATCTCTGTCATTTCAAAATGGTCGCCATCTGGCTGCTTCCCGCATGATCTTACCCACCGTTCTTCCAGATTACTTGAGCTTTAAAGGCTAACATCGGTCATCCTCCATGCTTGTTGATCCCACCTTGTGGGACTTTATCTATGAGGTTCTTTCATGCCAGTGTTGTTTCCAAACAGCGGACCTCTAAAAGACCAAGACGTTGTCTAGCTCCACAGCCCCTGGACCCACATGCCAAAATGACTATGCTACCACTTCAAAGACCTCAAAAGGCAATAAAAATTGAACCTCCAAGTGACATAGCCAATCAGTGGACCCCAATAACAATGCGGAAATCCTAATGCGGACGACCGAATGTGGGCCATTGTGCCCTCCTTGTTGTTCACTCATTGTCACCTCCAAAATGACCACCGACCTAGGGAAACCTGCATCCCTGGTCCCACATTGCTTAATCTTCCCCAAATGAAAGGAAAATGATGATATTTGAGAGATGTTATGATTATTGAAGGATGAATTTTTTGATCTAACTTTTGTTTTGTAGGTTTTCTCTAACACTCCAATCATTCTATATATGAATATGTTTACTGCATCTTTTTCCTGCAGGATTTATGGAACCAGCCACAAGACCATTAGGGGCATCCATCGAGCAAGAAAAAGGGAAGAAGTTTACTAAGGCCCTAAGAGGGAAAGAAGATAAAGATCAGATGAGGTTTTAATTTCAAGGAGTGGAGGTCACCTCCAAGGTTGCTATTGAATGGGACAAGATCACAGACACCAACCTTGGCCACATAAATATAGATGAATTCAAAAAAAGGGTTATAATTAACTCGACCACAAAAAATGCAAAGAGAATAAGGAAGAGTGGTCTGGCTAGGATGGTTGGCTTCCCGTCTGATCTTGTGGCCCCAGAATTGGTAATGGCTTGCAGAGAAGCGTACCAATAGAAAAGCAGAAAAATTGTAGACCAGGATGGTCGGGTTTTGGTTGACCTCTCTGCCAAGTCTATCGCATAGACATTCTGCATCCCCACTTATGACCCCACATAACAAGAATCAATGGAATATGTAGAGAACATGTGGAAGGTGGACCCCTGGAAGTGCAAAAAGTTGATTAACCAACATTGGTTAAAGGAAAAATGGGGAAGTGCAAACAAAGTACCCCAAGAGTTGTTTAGAAGTGACTTCTATGAAGATTATCATGATTTGTTGACTCTGCTAAGCAGAGTCATTAGCATCCCGACCGCAACTTATTTCTCTAATTGGATGTTCTATTTCATTGAAGAGATTATTAGAGGCACCACCAAGTTCGACTGGGCTTGGATGATTAGTAAGAACTTGCATGAGAAATTCCTGGCGGTGAAGAAGTCCCACCAATTATACATGACCTCTTATTTGGTCTACCTTCTGGCTGATGCCAATCCATACATAGCCATATTCACGACACAAAATATAACTCTGGGGAGAGAGTTGAAAGTGTATGACCGGTATCCACAACTACAATACTGGAACTTCAAAAGAGACTATTGCAGGGTGAACGATGAATTCATTGAGCACATCATTAAGATTCTTAGAGGGGACTTCGAGAGAAGGGTCACTCATACCACCCACGCCTTCATCCAGAGCTTCGAATTTTTGTTTATCTAGTTTCCAAAATTTACTTATATCTGAACCGAAGGCTTTAGTGACAAACCATACAAGCTGCCCTAGTATCCAAATGACTAAATGATTTTTTTAGAAGTATCAAGGCAGCTACAAAACGCCCATACTCTCCTCATTGACAAGCACCGAGCAGTGGTACCTTATTCTCTCATCTTTGGGCAAGGAATGTATGCTCTCCCGACAGGCCAATGTGTTGAATATTAAGAAAAAGAGCTTGTTGAGTATAATCTAAGCTAGTACACTCCTCGACCGAGAATGGACCCATACGGAAAATTGAAGAGATTTGTAGGGAAGGAGTATGCCCTCCTACACAACATTGAAGATTTTTGGGCTAATTGCCGAGATGATAAAGAGGTGCGTATGAGGCATTACATGCGTATGATGACGTACTTTGTCAAAACAATCAAGCTATTCCCAATACCAGATCAGATCGTCAAAGATGAAAGCATAGTTGTAGATCTGAGGTTTGATGTTGTTGCCAATATGCCATTTCCCCTCATAGACTAGAATGAGGAAGACATCAATGAACTTGACATTTTGATGAAGCCAATTGAGCACAGAACAAGGCAATGGATTGATGCCCAAATCACTCAGCTAAAAATTCAAGGAGCTGAACTTACTTATGACGAGCTTGAAAATGAGCTCAAGAGTGAAACAAATAGCAGAAGTACCGCTGCTGCAACTAAAGAGGCTCCCAAATCTCCTCCTACCACCAGGTCCCAGAAAAGAAAGAAGACATTAGGGCATCAGCCAAAGCATAAGGTCTATTCAAGGAAGTCATTAGAGGTTGAAACTTCAAAGAAAGCGAAGAAATCAGGCGGGTTCTCTGAGATGCCAACAATCCAAGAATATCCAATGCATGAGGGAGAAGAAGAAGAGGTCAAGCAACCCAAATCACCACTGTGTACCTCTATCCTTGCCACCACCACCGTTGCCACTTCCATCACTTTTCCTCCAGTGTCTCAGGAGTTAGCCATCTCCTCCCCCTGCAATGGACATCTTAGTTCATGTTGCCTCCACCTCGCCCACTATTCCTATTGTGGTGAGGGATTCCTCCTCTACGACAACTTCCCTGCTTTCTTCCTCTTTGATGTCCCCATCATCCATGGCTCCCTTGTCTACCACCACTACTATGCCTTCCCTTTCTCTCCCAAATGAATTTTCCCACCATATGCAAAATATTCCCATGGAGCTTTCTAGAGTGTTAATGAATCCCATGGTGCAAGTTGCCCTAGCTCAAGCCATTTTCGGTCTCCCCATCCCTCCTCCAATGTAATCACCTAAAATGGAGACAACCATGTAGATTTCAGAGGAGCTTGAAAAGAAAATGAGGGAAGTAGTTGAAAAGGAAAAGGATGTTGAGCCTAAGGATCCTTACAAGGATGACTACCATGCGCATCCAGAGTATGAACACCTAGTCATTGATGAGGTAGTATATGAAGGGGAAGAGAAGTATCAATCCTTTGAAGAATACGTCAAGGATAACACTTCCAAGTATGTGATAGAGTCCTTTGACCAAGAGCTTGAAGAGGAGTTGTCCAAGAAACTCGAAAATATCGGTTAGGAAACTGAGGGGTGGTCCTTGGAAGAAAAGAAAGAAGCAGAGGATGGCATGGAAACAACTATTGAGCCTCTGTGAAAGGAACACGATGAGGGCCTTGAGCAACAAGAAGTACCTCCCAAAAGGGAAGAAGAAGAAAAGAAGAAAGATGAAACTAAAGAAGAAGATAAGCCCGAAGAAGAGGTTGACATGAAAAAGAGTCTTAAGGCCGAACACCATACAAAGCTTGAAATGGAAGAAGAAAAGATGCCTGAAAGGGAGGATAGCCCCAAGAAAAATATTGCTGCCACTGAAGAAAAGGCTATCTTTATCAAAGATTTAGATGAAGAAGAAGAGAAAATAGAGAAAGAGGCTTCGGGCCATGAAGAATAGGTCATCCAACATATTCAAAGAGAAGAGGGTGATCATGAATCACCCAAGGAAGAGTCTGAAATGCCCAAATGGCTAGAGAAGCAACTATAAAAGAAGACCCCAACCCCTATGGATCCCAAAGAAATACTGGAGGCAATCCTAGCACAAACTCAAATAGGAACCAAGAAAGAAGCCAGAAGTCAGGTCACACATCACAATGGATGCATCGAGATCACAGATGGTGCAAATTGCCACCTTGATATTAGATTTGAGTAGATTTACCCTATTGTTTTATGTGTTTACATGCTTCAGTAGATTGGTAAATGATGTCCATTGATGTTGAAGGATTCTACTGTGTTCATGCTATTCCTTTTTCATGCTTTTTGTTGTTTGTTGATTATAAATATAAGTACAAATCTAGTCTGAACACATATATCGATTGTTGCACTTTAAACATCATATTTTATTCATGTTCATGGTGAATGAATGATTGAAAATTTGCAAACCTTAGAAGATAACACTAGTTTCATGATACTGTAAGTTGATCTGGTTAAGTGGAACTTGGTTTCAGGAAGGTTGTCCACTACAGTTTCCTCCGTTATCACTGTTCATCGATAGTTGTAGGTCCAAGAACTTTCTCTCCTCCCTTCCCTTTTGATCTTTCTTTGGAATAGTAATTTAGGAAAAGTTCAGGCACCATTGTAAAGCCAAATTTGATGATAAAGGTGGAGTCCAAACTATTGTTCTGAACTTACAACAACTACACATCAGCTCTAACTTCTTAGGAACTCCATTTCAAGAACCAATCTCCCTCCAACCTAGCATGCGTAAGGCTGCCCTATGATTACCAAAAAATCACATGAACCAATTGAGACATTCCAAGAAATTCATGACTTGACACTCGAGAGACCTTGGGGTAGTAATTTGTAACTTTTTTGTAGATTTCTACCTTTCAAGAGAGGTAGAGTACTTGTGTGATGCCTGTGTTGAGCAGGTACAAAAACACTCATCAACAGAACTGGTGCTAGATGGAGGGCTGCTTGAATCATTTTAAAATGGATCAAATTGGTTCCTTCTCCCTTGAGAGGCTCCATAGAGTGCTAAGATCTACATTGAATAAGGGGGAATTTCAAGAGCTACCACCCCCTACCAAGGCTAGAAGAGATAAAAGAGGGGAAGAATCCATCTCTAACACTTCTGACCAGACCACTTCACTTCCATCCACATCTTCTTCATCCACCCACTTGCCTTCACCTTCTCCTTCACCCTTGGTAGCCCTTTCCTCTCCTCAACCACTACAAACTAATTTCGAGACTGCCATCTCCCACAGCCAAGGTGTTGCCTTCCATCCCAACACACCTCCATTCCTGGGCATTGTCCTAGTAGCTGCTGCTATCCCTTCATAGCCTTAGGGAAATCTGGTGTGGCCTCCTCTGCCTCCGCCTCCTATGGCATGGTTGGGTAACAATCTATCCCCTTTGTCCTTTAATGTTTACCATGATATTCCAAAGAACCCAGAGGGCTTTTTCACCAAGTTTAACCCTCAGGACCCATAGAGGACAACAAAAGAGCACATCAAGATCTTTCAAACAACTCTAAAAGATATGTAGATCATACACGAGGATGTGGCATATAGGTGCTTCCCTTACTCTTTGGGGGATGAGGCCTTCTACTGGTACATTCACTTGCCAATGAGATCTATAACCACTTGGGATCTCTTGAAGGATGTTTTCTTGCAAAAAATTAAGATCTAGGTCAGCCCCTCTGTGTTATACCAACAATTCATGGCCATTCAAGGAGAAATCAATGAACCAATCAACTCTTTTAATGACAGATTTCTTCAAGCGTACATGAGGCCGCAGACACCGAATGTAGTGGATGATGCATCCGCCTGATTGGTATACTATGCAACCTTGGACAACCTCACTTCCACCTTGGTGAAAGAATGAATCCACCATTGGGTTGATTGTTGGATGCCTACACAGAAGCAGTCAAAGCTAGTACAGATCTAGGGCAGCAAATTGTTGGAGCGCTGCCCTCTTTAGGACCAATTGCTCACCCATATCAGGTTCAAGGGATTAATCAAGCTCTGGAATAGTAAACACCCTTGATGAATGAAATCCCTTAACTTGCAATAGCACCTCACCCTAGACAACCATTGAATCAGGCACCTCCCATACCTGAATACTTGTAGCCACAATAACCATAGGTTTATGCTCAACCGCCCCAAGTGTCCGCGTACCTTCAAAGCTCCGAGTTCCCACCCGCTCAGTAGAATTAGCCAGCAGTGCAGTCGATCCTCCTTCAAAATTCAACTTCGCAACCGAACCATGTTGAAAAGGATCAGATAGATGAGCTAACGAAGATGATTAAGAATATGTCAACTAAAATGACCCACTTTCGGAATCAGAAAAACTAGTTGCAGACCTTGAAAAGAAGCATCCAAGCCAATATCAATTGTGACAGTCATGATTCAGGTGTTCTTTCTAGTCAGAATCATGAAAGAGGTCAGAATTCAGGACAAAACTTTGACAAAAGGCCCTCACAAAAGAAAAACTGAACATGGAACATGAAGCCAAACAACAATGGTGTTCCCACACCACTCGACCAGCCGAGCAATAATGATAAGACCACGAGTGGGATATACTTGGCTGAGGCAACCCTATCTGGCTGGTGTTGTATCCATAAGATGAGTAGATACTCCAAATTGGATTGCTCAGAGTTCTAGATGGTAGATTTTCTAGATAGAGGTCCAAAATACAATCGATAGTTTGATATGTTGAGACCTTGTTCCATCTGAACCATACAATTCCTTAGTGCTAGTCAGTAATCAAGCTCCTTTCCCCAAGGGCGAGCACAACATGCCCAAGAAGGAGATTGCTGCCACAAATTATGAGAAAGCGAAAGAGGTAAGTGTCAAAAGCCCTTTGTCTCATCTCTTTAATTCAGTAGATAATGGTCTGGTAGATGAGGAAGAGCCAAGAGAAGATGAAGTCCAAATGTTTCACCAAAGGGAAACCCTATATGACTTAAGGAATAGGCAAGTAGGTGGTCCTCTCACAAACTCAACTCCACCTAACAACTTTAGTACCCCTCCTGAACCGAATGCCAGTAATAACCCAGGTTATCCTCACGTACCCACTCGGTACTTCAACAAGAATAGGCAGTAGGGCCCAAACAAAAACCATCTTGTTGGCTCCTCTCACAACACCCCTTTCGAAGCCAAAATTGAACAAATGGGAGAATACATAGAAAAAGAATTTAAGAAGGTCAAGCTGAGCCTGTCAGCCTTCGAGTTACTTAAGGTGCCAACAGTTAGGAATGCATTTTTAGAATGATCAATGGGACTCATTCATCTAAGTCAGCCCAGGAAATACTCACCAAACGAGTTCCCTTTGATGATTCACAGAATGAGCCTATCGTCCGCTAGATATTTAACAAGAAAGCAGACCCACCTTCAAATCAGTAGGTAAACAAATAGCCTGCCAAAGAATTGGACCAAACCTAGGCCCAAAACAAGGGTAATGATAAAGATAAAGCTCAGGTAGCCCAATTCGACATCTCAAGGGGGCTATTCTAGGGAAAGCGAAAGACTCCTCCCTTCCTGACCACTATTAGAATATTCAGAAAGAATTTGCACAAGTGCTTGCTTGATTCGGGGGCTTTTGCTAATGTCATGCGCCTAGCAGTTTGCAAAGCTTTGGGAATAGTCCTAACTCCCTCCCAATGCAAGGTGACACAACTGGACAAGACAAAGATCAACATAGTTGGTGAAATCAACTGGATACCTATGCATGTTACTTCCGATCTTAGGGTACAATAAATGATTGAAATTCAAGTTGTTGATATCCTTGACATGCACGATATCATTCTAGAAAGGGATTTCACCTGGGCTTTGAACGGATATGCAGCGACTGATTATTCTCACTTATGGTTGCCATGGAAAGGATTACCAAATCAAATCCACATTGAGAGAGAACAACACATGAAATTCATGATTACTGAGTACAACAACACGAATGAGGTACTATTTGCTAAAATAGAACTAGGAAATTACTGCCCCGTGGCATATCCAAATGAGCAAGAATGTTATCAAGAAGAAGTGGCTGATGAAGTCCTCCTTATGTTATGTAGTCCGCTTGTCAGCTTGTCTCACACGCCGAAAAGTATAGAGATATTGGTTGAATCGGATGACGAAGATTCTTACAAGGATGGTAATTTGGATTACTTGATGGTTTCCAAGATTTCATGGAAAAATGTGTGCAAGATCAGCTCAATTTGGGTGCAAGAATGAATTTTAAAGAGATAATTTTTCCTAGTTGGTGCAGGGTACACAATGCCACCCACTTCGAGTTTGAATGTTTTTTTTTCCAAGTAGAAATTGAACATATTAAAGGATGTGTTGCCCCAAAAGGGGAACATCAGACGGTACAACTAGATTGAAGCTATGTTGAGCCCACAATGTCTCATAAGGTTGTTGAAGTGAATACACTACTGAACGAAAAAGTGAGCCCCATAAACTCCAAGGTTGAGGACTCTCCCAAGTTTTGGATGTTGCGCTTTGATGGGTCCAAATTCAAGCAGGGAGT
This sequence comes from Sequoiadendron giganteum, assembly GCA_007115665.2. NCBI lineage: Eukaryota > Viridiplantae > Streptophyta > Pinopsida > Cupressales > Cupressaceae > Sequoiadendron > Sequoiadendron giganteum. The sequence continues at coordinate 380,981,631 of CM021106.1, read as the reverse complement.
TGGAGCTGGCCTCAAATTGATCAGCCCTACAGGTAAGTCATACTTCAATGCTCACAGACTTCAGTTCTATTGCACAAATAATGTAGTAGAGTTTGAGGTGTTAGTCGTTGGTCTTCTGATGGCCTTAAGAAAAGGGTTTAAAATGTTACAAGTGTTTGGTGACGTAGAGCTAGTCATAAAACAAGTTAGAAAGATTTATTCTTGTCATGATAGAAGATTAACTAATTATAACCATAGGGTATGTGATCTCTTGGAGAGCCTAGATGCATTCAATATTCAGCTTATCCCCACTCTTAGAATTATACCATTGATGCCTTGGATCAAGTGGAAAACACCCTCCAACCTCTATCATTGTCCGGTCTCAAAAGGTTCACTATTGAGCTCACCTCCACCCCATCTGTGCCAGAAAATGTGGCCCACTTTCAAGTGTTCAATGATGATAAGAACATTTTGGATTTCATCACCAGCTCTGATGTATTTGCAACTCAGATCATTGATGAGGCTAAGCCTGAGGAGGCTGAATTAGACATAGAAGGGGTCATTAATCTCAAAACCAATACCATTCCTCGAGGTATGGTCCATATTGAGCGAATATTTGATTTAGATCAGATCAGAGACCAGGATCAACAGACAAAGACAAATTTTATTAGCAATCAGTGCGACACCCATAACCTTGGAACCATTGAAGAAGTTAAGAATGTATTCATTGGTAAGGTGTGCATGCCATAAGAGAAGGAATGAATCATTGATGCCTTACATGAGTACCATGATGTAGTTGCTTGGAGTTATGAGGATTTGAAGAGTATGACACCTCAATCATCACACACACCATTCCTCTTGAGCCAGACATAAGGTTATTTTGGTAACGACAACGCCTTGTCAATGCATTACTAGAACCAATTATTTACAAAGAGGTAACAAAGTTGTTTTCCACAAGAATCATATTTCCATTTAGACATTCCATGTGGGTGGTGAATCTGGTTCCAATTTGGAAAAAGAATGGTGAAATCCGACTGGGTTTGGATTTCTGCAACTTGAACAGGGCTTCAGAGAAAGATAATTACCATGTGTCCTCATTGGATGAAGTCCTTCAGATAGTCAATGGATCTCAAATGATGTCTTTCCTAGATGGATACTCTAGATATAATTAGGTAATGGTGTAGTATGAGGACTGACACAAGACAACGTTCACCACCAAGTGGGGAACCTTTGCGTATAGAAGGATGTTGTTTAGACTCATCAATGTTGGTGCCCCTTTCTAGCATGCGATGGTTATCGCCTTTAAGGATCTAATAGGCATATGTATTATCATTTATATGGATGACCTCATGGTGTTTTCAAAGAGACGTAGTGATCATTTCAATGATCTATGGAAAGTCTTCTAAAAGTGCCGAGAGTTCAGAATCTCTTTGAATCCCAAAAAGTGTATCATCGACGTTACAATAGGCAAACTACTCAGGCATGTAATTTCAGAAATAGGAATTTCAATATACCCCGACTGTATCCAAGCAATATTGAAAATTCGTCTGCCAGGCAGTAAGAAGAAACTAAAATCTTTCTTCAAAAAGATAAAATTTGTCAAGAAATCAATCATCAACTTTACCGAAATCATCAAGCCACTCAATGCCATGCTAAAGTAAGATGCCAAAGTTGAGTGGACACTAGAGGCGAAGAAAATATTCAAAGAAATTAAGAAGGAAATTGTTGATGCACCTATGTTAGTCAACCTCAATTACCTGAAGCTGTTCTATATTTACTCATTCACTTCAAACCATTCATGTGCTAGCATATTGACTCAAAAGGATGATGAAGCGAGTGAACATCCAATTGCATTCATGAGTGCTTCGTTAAAGGATTTTGATATAAAATACCACAATGTAAAGAAATAGGCATATGATTTGGTCAGAGGAGTCAAGAAGTTTAGACATTACATTCTCCACAATAAGGTGTTTGCGATAGTGCCTGATCCGATAGTGAAAACATTGCTAATGCAAGTGAACTAGGAGAAACAAAGGTAAAATGGGTTACGAATCTATAGGAGTATGATATGGAAATTCAGCCTATGAAAAAAGTAAGGGGGTAGGCCCTTATCCAAATGATAGTTGAAACACTGCTAGAGGCAGGACCCGAACTCACAGTTCAACAATATCAGCTTGAGAATGTCTCCCATGGAGAATGGTATGATGACATTGTTTATTATCTGTTACATAACAAGTACCTGCCTCACTTGCAGGGAGTGCAAATGCATGCCCTTAGGCTAAAGAGCAATAGCTAAATGCTACAAGGTTTTATTCTGTATAAGCAAAATCATGAGGGGATCTACCTCAAGTACCTTGGAAAAGAAGAAGCAACACTGGTTTTAATAGAATTTCATGATAAGTTTGGCATCGGCCATGGGTTTGGCCCTTCCATTGCTCATCAAATCTTGTAGGCTGGGTATTACTGGCCGACGATCTTCAAGGATGCGCACAATCATGTCCGGACTTTCCGCATATTTTAGACCATTGTTGTTAGAGAAAGAAGTGTTAATGTCTCATTGCAACCAGTCCTAGAGGTAAGGTTGTTTGCGCAATGGGGTCTTGACTTCATCGGTCCAGTAAGCTCGCCATCCTCTACAGGCCACAAGTACATTCTAATCACCTATAATTATTGTACTAGATGGATAGAAGCTATTGTGTGTAGACAATGTACCATATAGGTAGTAACTAATTTTATTGAAAGCTTTATCTTGAATCATTTTGGTTGCCCATATGTCCTTGTTTGTGATAATGGCCCTGCCTTTTCCTCACTGAAATTTTCTAGTTGGGACTTTGATTATGGCATTTCCCTCAAATTTTCATGCAATTATTACCCTAAAGGAAATGGCCTAGCTGAATCCACCAACAAGATCTTGATCACTGTGACCAAGAAGATGCTTGATGAGAATCCCAGATATTGGCACACCCAGTTACATTTTTCCCTTTCAACAGATCACATGCGCCATAAGGCTTCCCTAGGGGATTCGCCGTTTCATCTGGTCTATGGACTAGAGCCCGTCTTTCCCATACACCTAAAGATACCCACCCTCTAGTTTATCAATACTTATTACGATGAGGGGGATCATTGATAGGCTCGCCTAGCTAAAGTGTTACATTTAGAAGAAGTCTGTGATAAAGCCATTGAATTTTTTGCCAAACATCAGGGTGTGGTCAAGAGATGGTTCGACTATCGAGCCAAAGTCAAGGCCTTTATAATCACTAATCTGGTCCTATGTTGGGATAAGGCCCATGAAAAGAAAGGGGGACATGACAATTTCGACAAGCTCTGGCTTGGCCCCTTTCAAAATTTTGAAATTCTACGAGACAATGCTTTTCACCTCAAGACACTGACTAGTGAAGACGTCCCATTGCCTGTCAATGGGAAGCACCTTAAGCATTATTTCCTTACCTAGGATCTACTAAGTTGACCTTTGTAAATACTTGTATATAGGGTAATTTAGGTTTCCTTTCTTGCTTTGCTGCTCTGCTTTGCTTTTGCTTGTTTTTCAGTCGTTTTGTCTTGATGAGCGTCCCTATTCTTGATGCGGTGGCTTTGATCGATATGAAAAATGGTTCACTTTGCTATCTTCTCTTGGTGTTCCTTGGATAAATACTCACTCCCAACTAATGGTCTCCGACTGCGTCCATGAAAATGGTTTCCTTACTTGAGCTTTGATTGGACCTAGGAAGGGACCCTTGTTTGAATCTTTTTTGCATTTATCTTGGATTATACATGAAAGTACACTTTAACTGCTTCCAAGAAGTTGTGCAATGGTTGTTGGGAGGGCTGGGCAAGTGAAAAATCTCAAGTCTACTATAGTGACCACTGTGATTCCAAACCCATAGTAAGCTTCAATGCTTGCGCAGTTAAGCAAGAAAAGAGAAAAAGTATTAGAAAAGAACATATCAAGAAAAGAAGAGCAAAAACTAAAAAGACAAAATATGCAACTATGTGAGTGTGCAAATAACTCTATCGAGGTTATGGATGCCTGACTGGCAATAGATCAATATTCGTGGGGTCACAACGATAACTCTATCTGGGCTATGGATGCCCAACTAGTAGCGTAGCAATGTTCAGGTTACTTTTGGGATTAGATTACTTATGTATCTTGCTTACACCCGATCGACGAATGTTTGTATGGCCTTCGAGGAAAGGAAATGAATCCACTATGCACACACTTTCGAGATATTCCCACATGTTGATTCAACCAAGGACCTCATCCTCCTTTGATATCCTAGTTCACCTATGGAGATTGGCTTCTGGTATGTGAAACTAGAGATTGAGGATTTTGAATGAATTTTATCCTTGGAACGCTTGGGAGCATTACCTAGTAGAGTCACCATTTGTTGTGCCTATAGCACACACGCCCTATTCTAAGCAGGGACCCTCTCTTTTACTGTTTGTTGGGTCTCTTTCACCCTCACCTCGTTTTATGTGCCCCTTTTTTTTGAGTCTTAAACGGTTAGTGAGTCCTAAAAGCTATTATCTTAAGTTGACCAAAGTTCACCACCCTCAAAATTTCTAAGTCTTTGGCCTTTGAGGAGCTCCTTTGGCAGTTTTCCCTAGGTCATTGAAGCTATTATCCTTTGCGCTTTGTGGGTTTGCCCTTGCGGGCTGCCCTTTGTGAAATTTCATCCCTTGTTCAAAACTTGCGCGGTGGTTGAGTCAGTTCGGTTGACCGCCTTGCGGGTTCCACGTCCTCCGTGTTCGCTTCCTTGGTCGTTTCCAAATGAAAAAGTCTTGGCTGCTGCCTACCTCGTGGGCTTTGCATTTCCTATTGTTGATTGTTTGAATTTCGTGCCCACCAAACGCATCGATCATCGTACTGGAATTTAATGACAACATTTAATGCACAAATTTTTATAAATAGGTGAAAACGAGATGTCATTTTCATCGGCATTCTCTAAAGTTGTTAGTGCACTCATCCTACTTCTGCCACCTCCACGCCCGTGAGATCCTATTGCCATTCGAGCATCATCGCTTATGGATTCCTCATGTTTTCTTTCAAGATTCTCGAGTAAGTTTTTCGCCACAACCTAGTTATGAGTTTTTCATGAAATGCTGCAAGTTCTTAAAAGTTTAAGGTAGGAAAACTTTGAAACAAGTTAAAATGGTGTTATCTGTGCAAAAATCATGTTTTGGAATTTGAAAATCCTCTAAAATTTGACCGATAATGACTGAGTGGAACTCAGCTTCCCCGCGACCGTTCTTGACCAAGGTCATCAAAACTTTGTAGCCTACAAACCTCCCACCATCGTTGCCTTAGCACTACGAAAAACAAGCTTCAAGCCACCAACCACCATTTGTGTTAGACCCGGTCATGCAGAAAGATGCCACAGTTAAACTTACTGAAAATCTCACCTTTTGTGCACTCTAATGATCCTTGCAAGTCCACAAGTGAGGGATTCCACCCGCAAATGGTCCTTCACATTTGCCATTCCAAATGACCATTTCACCATGGCTCTCTACATTGTGAGCTCCATGACCCCTTTTTCATCGCCTTCAAGATTGGAATGTGACCCTTAACCAAATTTTCTCCACTCGGCTGGTAACCATCGTCGATTCACTCTTGTGGGCTACTCATTGCCCTCGTGTCTTTTGCCTCACTATCATAATTAACGACCATCGTATGTCATCCTCCCGCATTGAATCCTTAATCATCGGGGAAACCTTAACATTGTTAGGCCTCTTGCGAGTTGTTTGTCATGGGCCACCATCCACTATTCACCGCCACTAATAATGCCCAATTCAAAAACAATGAACCTTGCCCTACCATTTGGTTGATGGGTCTTGAGCCCTTCCTCGCCATCTAGGTCACATTCCTTAAAGTTAGCCAATTATTAAGCCCTTATTGGCTGGTCCTTGTGTGTCGTCGTTCGTGGGCCACCCTGTGATGTTCGTCATTTCCAAACAGATGACCCCCTTCACTCGTTTGCCTCATAGAGTTAGCGGTGTCCGTTTCCTCTTGATCGCTTTGCACAAAAATGACTAAGTAAATTTGATTGTGGGCTGATCCTTGCGAGCTACCATCTGCGGGCTGCCACCCCATCCCAACCATTCCATGATCACCTTTTCAAATAGTTATACTCAAGCTGACTCCCACCATGCATAGCTTGATTCCTTTGTTGTTGACCGAACATATTTTATACGCTGATGACTTTGGCGGGCCCAACGGTGCGGACCGCCGCGTGCGAGTCTCCATCCCGTCTTTGTCGTTTAAAAATGATCACCATCTGGTTTCTTCCTGCATCATCTTACCCACCCCTCTTCTAGAGTACTTGAGCTTTAAAGGCTAACATCGGTCATCCTCCATTCCTACGAATCCCACCCTATGAGACTCCATCTGCAGGGTTCTTTCATGCCAGAGCCATTTCCAAACAACGGACCTCCAGACGGCCAAGACGTTCTCTACCTCCGTAGCCCTTGTACCCGCATGCCAAAATGACTGTGCTACCACTTCAAAGACATCAAAAGGCAATCAAAATCGAACCTCCAAGTGATTTAGCCCCTCAGTGGACCCCACTAATAGTGTAGAAATGTTGATGCGGGCGGCCGGTTGTGGGCAATCATTCCCTCCTTGTTGTCTGCTCACTGCTGCCTCCAAAACAATCGCTAGCCTAGGGAAACCCGCATCCTTGGGCCCAAATTTCTTAATATTCCCCAAATGAAAGGAAAATTATGATATTTAAGAGATGTTATGATTATTGAAGGATGAATTTGTTGATCTAACTTTTATTTTGCAAGTTTTTTGCTAACACTCCCATCATTCTATATATGAATATGCTTACTGCATATTTTTCCTGCAGGATTTATGGAACTAGCCGCGAGACACTTAGGGGCGTTCGTCGAGCAAGAAAAAAGGATGATGTTTGCTAAGGCCCCATGAGGGAAAGTAGATAAAGATCATATTAGGTTTCAATTTCAGGGAGTGGAGGTCACCTCCAAGGTTGCTACTGAATGGGACAAGATCATGAACACCAACCTTGGCCACATAAATATAGATGAGTTCAGGTAGAGGGTTATAATTAACCTGGCCATAGAGAATGCAAAGAGAATAAGGAAGAGAAATTTGGATAAGGTAGTTGGCTTCCCGCTGGCTCTTGTGGCCCCGAAATTGATAATGGCTTACAAAAAAGCGTACCAAGAGAAAAGAAAAAAAATTGTAGACTGGGATGGTCGGGTGTTGGTTGATCTCTCCGCCAAGTCCATCTCACAAATATTTCACATCCCCACTCATGACCGCATAGAACAAGCATCAATGGAATACATAGAGAACATGTGGAAGGTGGACCCCTTGAAGTGAAAAAATTTGATTAACCAACATTGGTTAAAGGAAAAAAGGGGAACTGCAAATAAAGTACCCCAAGAGTTGTTTAGAAGTTACTTCTATGAAGATTATCATGATTTGGTGACTCTGCTAAGCAGATTCATGGGCATCCCAACCATAGCTGATTTTTTTGATTAGATGTTCTATTTCATTGAAGAGATTATCATAGGCATCACCAAGTTCGATTGGGCTTGGATGATTAGTAAGAACTTGCATGAGCAATTCTTGGCGATGAAGAAGTCCCACCAATTCTACATGACCTCTTATTTGTTCTACCCTTTGATTGATGCTAATCCATATAGAGGCCTATTCACGGCACAAAATACAACAATGGGGAGAGAATTGAAAGTGTATGACCGGTATCCACAACTGCAATACTAGAACTTGAAAAGAGACTATTGCAGGGTGAACGATGCATTCATCGGGCACATCATTGGGCTTCTCGGAGGGGACTTCAAGAGAAGGGTCACTCATAGCACTCGCGCCTTCATACAGAGGTTCAGATTTTTTTTAATCCAATTTCCCAAATTTACTTATATCCAAACTAAGGGCTTCAATGACAAACCATACAAGCTGCCCCGGTATCCAAATGGCTGGATTATTTTGTTAGAAGTATCAAGGCAGCTACAAAACACTCATACTCTCCTCACCAAAAAGCACTAGGTAGCGGTACCTTATCCTCTCACCTTTGGGAAAGGAATGTATGCTCTCCCAATGGCCCAATGTGTCGAATATTCATAAAAAGAGCTTGTTGAGTATAATCAGAGCCAGTACACTCCTAGCCCAAGAATGGACCCATAAAAAAATTTGAAGAGATTTGTTGGGAAGGAGTATGCCCACCTACAAAGCGTTGAATATTTTTGGGCTAATTGCCAAGATGATAAAGAGGTGCGCATGAGGCATTACATGTGTATGATGACATACTTTGTCAAAACAATCAAGTTATTCCTAGTACTGGATCATATTATCGAAGATGAAAGAACAATTGTAGATCTAAGGTTTGATGTTTTTGCCAATATGCCATTGCCCCTCATAGATTGGAACGAGGAAGAGGTCAATGACCTTGACATTCTGAAGAAGCCAATTGAGCACAGAACAAGGCAATGGATCGATGCCCAAATTGCTCAACTAAAACTTCAAGGAGCTGAACTGACTTATGGTGAGCTTGAAGATGAGCTCAAGAGTGAAAAAAATAGTGAAACTAACGCTGCTACAATTGAAGAGGCTCCCAAATCTCCTCTTACCACCAGGTCCGAAAAAAGAAAGGAGATATCAAAGCATCAACCAAAGCATAAGGTCTATTCAAGGAAGTCATAAGAGGTTGAAACTTCAAAGAAAGTGAAGAAATCAGGTGGGTTCTCTGAGATGTGTATGATCCAAGAGGATCCAATGCATGAGGGAGAAGATGAAGAGGTCGAGCAACCCAAATCACCACCTGTTGCCTCTATCCTTGCCATCGCCACTGCTGCCACTGCCATCACTCCTCCTCTAGTGTCTCAGGCATTAGTCATCTCCTCCCCACCCGTAGTGGACATCTCAATTCACCTTTCCTCTACCTCTCCCACTATGCCTATTGTGGTGAGGGATTCCTCCTCTTCAACAACTTTCTTCCTCTTCAATGTCCCCATCATCCATGGCTCCCTTGGCCACCACCACTACTATGCCTTCCCTTTCTCTCCCAAAAAATTTTTCTCTCCATATGTAAAATATTCCCATGGAGATTTCTAGAGTGTTAATGAATCCCATGGTACAAGCTACCCTAGCTCAAGCTGTTGTCGGTCTCCATGTCCCTCCTCCAACAGAATCACCTTAAATGGAGACAACCATGCCAATTTCAGAGGAGCTTGAAAATAAAATGAGGGAAGCAAATAAAAAAGAAAAGGATGTGGATCCTAAGGATCCTTACAAGGATGACTTCCATGCCAATCCAGAGTATGAACACCTGGTCATTGATGAGGTAGTATATGAAGAGGAAGAGAAGTCTCAATCCTTTGAAGAAGACATCAAGGAAAATGATGCCAAGTATGTGAGAGAGTCCTGCGACCAAGATCTTGAAGAGGAGTTGTCCAAGCAACTCGAAAATATCGGTGAGGAATCTGAGGGGTAGTACTCAGAGAAAAGAAAGAAGCGGAGGATGACATAGAAATATCTATCGAGCCTCTGTCAAAGGAACAAGATGTCAGCCTTGAGCAACAAGAAGAAGTACCTCCCAAGAGGGAAGAAGAAGAAAAGAAGAAAGATGAAACTAAAGAAGAAGATGAGCTTGAAGAAGAGGCCGAGATGAAAAAGAGTCTCGAGGTCAAACGCCATACATAGCTTGAAAGAAAAGAAGAAAATATGCCTGAAAGGGAGGATAACCCCAAGAAAAATACTACTGCTACTGAATAAAAGGATATCTTAATCAAATATTCAGATGAAGAAGAAGAAGAGAAAATGGAGAAAGAGGCTTCAGGCCATGAGGAATGGGTCATCTAGCATATTCAAAGAGAAGAGGGTGATCATGAATCACCCAAGGAAGGGTCTGAAATTCCTGAATGGCTGGAGAAGTAACTGCAAAAGAAGACCCCAACCCCTATGGATCCCAAAGAAAGACTGGAGGCAATCTTGGCATGATCTCAAATAGGATCCAAGAAAGAAAAGAAGTCAAAATTTAGGTTACACATCACAATGGATGTATTGGGATCGCGAACAATGCAAATTGCCACCCTGATATTAGATAAAGAAGAAGGGATCACCTACAACATCTCCACCATTGACTTGGGCGTAGCTACAAGAGAGAAAAAGATTGATCAAATCTAGGGTTCTATAGCTACAATTTTACATCAAATGAATAAGGACCAATCCTCCAAGGAGGAATTGAAGGTGCAAGTGGCAGATCTCACTGCCTACATACAAAAATGGTCTTTTGCGGAAGAATTTCCAACAACATCATCGACCCCACCACTGTTGCTATTAAAAGAGCAATTAGACAAGCTAGAGAGAAGAAAGAGTTGGACCAGGGCCACCGAATATTAGTTTTGGTGGGTAATTTATAATGTTGATATGGGCATCGGTCATGTTGCTCAAACCATTAACAAGTTCCAAGATGTGAAAAATCAATTAGAGGATGCTGAGAAGACTTGTCGCCAATTCATTGAACTATATAGGATCACCTATCCTAAACTTGAATCCATCCTCAAGATACCTAAAAAACTATGGGAAAAGGAGTTAGGTCTACCCAAGGCTGATCAGTGGCTAATCGAGACCTAAAAGATGAGCTTGGACCACAAAAAATAATCCTTGGATCGAGTGCTCCATGAGGTAGAACTCAATTTAGAATGGGCCAAAGAACACAGGGTCGATGTTGAAGATTACCTTAAGCTAATGACTGACTACAATATGCTGGCCCTCGAGCTCGATTTGGGAAAATTAGGCTACATTTCCATAAGAAAATGGAGCAAGGGACATCATATTTTCTAACACCAGATTTTATGGATTTCACCACCAATAATTCCATCTAGTCTAAAAAAATGGTTAAGGACATGCCCAAGTGCATGAAGAACTGGGAATTGATCATGGGCTAATCAAAGAAATTGTCATTTAAGGTGCTTCAATCAGATATAATGGAGTGGGATAAGCTCCGGGTATTGATAGGAAAATTCATGGAGTATGCCACTTCAAAGAAAATTGAAGGAAAGCCTATTATTGATGATGAATTACTCTTTGTATAGCTACAAAAAAGAGCAACCAGCTAGAAGACAAAATGCTACAGTGACATTCACTAGAGGTAAAAATAGGCTAAAGACAAACAATGTATTTTAAATTGTAAAATATTAGGGGTAGGTGAAACCCTACTTTGTAGTGAATCTTGGCCACACAATGAGATTAAATCTTGGCCACTCATTTTGCTTTTTGAGCACTATAAATAGGGGGCCTCCTCTCATTTTCAAGAGAGATTTGAGTTGTTGTAAAGATATGTTGTTGAGATTCTAATAGAAATTCATTGATTTTGGTGGATTCTTGAGTTTCATGCATGTTTCATGATTCTTCTCTTCGTAGTTTGTATATTTGAGCAGATTTACCTTGTTGTTCTATGTGTTTGCATGCTTTAGTAGATTGGTAAATTCTATTCATTGATGTTGAAGGATTCTGCCGTGTTGATGCCCTTCCTTGTTCATGCTTTTTGTTGTTTATTGATGATAAATAGCAGTGCAAAGCTAGTCTGAACACATATATTGCTTGTTGCATTTTAAATTTCATCTTTTATTCATGTTCATGGTGAATGAATGATTTAAAATCTGTAGACCTTAGAAGATAGCACTAGTTTCATGACACTTTAAATTGATTTGGTTAAGTGGAACTTGGTTTCAAGAAGGTTGTCGACTGTAGTGTCCTCCATTATCACTGCTCATTGATAGTTGCAAGTCCAAGAACTCTCTCCTCCTTTCCCTTTTGATCTTTCTTTGGAATAGTAATTTAGGCAAAGTTCATGCATCATTGTAAAGCCAAATTTGATGATAAAGGTGGAGTCTAGACTGTTTTCTGAACTTACGACAACTACACATCATCTCTAACTTATTAGGAAGTCCATTTTGAGAACCAATCTCCCTCCAACTTAGCATACGTAAGGCTGCCTTGTGATTACTAGAAAATCACATGAACCAATTGAGACATTCCAAGCAAGTCATGACCTGACACCCGAGAGACTTTGGGGTAGTAATTTGTAACTTGTTTGCAAATTTATACCTTTCAAGAGAGGTAGCATACTTGTGTCTTGCCTATGTTGAGAAGGTGCAAAAATACTCATCAACAGGGATGTACCCTTCCCCAATCGTCGTGATGTTCCTATCTTTACAACATTATCATTGCATTGTTTCTATCTCAACAACATTATCCTATCATCAATCAATCAATTAGATCAATAAACTTTATCTTGGCTAACAACAAGATCTCAAAAGGTCTTTGATATCCACACATCAATATCTCTTCATCATCCATCCATATCATCATAATAAAAAAATCCAAAATAAAAGAAATAATCCCAAAATAAAAAAAGTCAAATAATCGCAAAATCTAAAAAAATCAAATAAAGACAAAAAATCAAAAAACATTTAAAAATAAAATAAAATCAAAAAGTCTAAAAAAGAAAAAAAATCTACAAAAATCCAAAATAAAATCACAACTTTATCTCACCATATCCATAATAAATTATCTATAAATCCTAAGACTTGGCATTCAAACAAGAACAAACTATGCAATACCTAAAGACCTTGAGCGTTCATGAAACAATCACAATTAAAGACTCAAGTTAAACTATCTATATCTTATTCGATCTATTTCCAAATCAACTCAAAACATATTATCCGACCTATCATGCCTTATAGATGCATCCTTCCTAAAATTGACATTTATCCATTTTGAGCACATATCTCTTGGTAAGAAAATTTGATAGTTGTTCATCTATTCGGTCCTTGAGTCATTTTATTGCTTGATTTATCTTATTGTCCTAGTACAATATTCCTCAAAGATATCTAAAAATTATTAGAGTAAGAATGGGGCAAGGTCATTCTTTTCATATGACGTGTTTGTGGAATGTTCTCATTCCATTACTGGGGCATGCATGTTCTATTGGGAAATTATGCCTCAACTTTCTGGTTTATTCCCTTGAAGACTTGGGTGATTTCTCCATGTTTCTGGCCTTTACCGCCATACTGCTGCAAGCTTTCCTTGGTGGCACAGTTGAGTGGTTTACCGCTTTACCATGGGCCACCTTGCTTGGTCCGGTGGTTGGGCGGTGTTACCGCCCTACCACGATGGTCTTCTTCGGGTCTGGTGGTGGCGCGGTGAGTAGCGACAGTTGTTGTGGCGGTTACCTCCTTACTGCAGGGGTCACTCAGAGGTGGTACGGTAGCGAGGTTGGCGGTGCGCTGGCGGAGCAAAGTCTTACCTCCTTACCGTGAAGGTTGCTCGTCAGTGGCATGGTGGCATAGTGGCGGAGTGATGCCTTACCTCCTTACCGTGGGGTCTTTGTTTGGCAATGGAGGTAGCAGGGTGAGCAGTGTGGGAGTGGCCACTGGCAGTTGAAGGGTGGTGGTTAAGTTAGGCGGTTATCACCTTATTGTGGGTGGTGAGAAGTCTCACCGTGGTGGCCATGGTAAGACTACTGGCGGTCTGCCTGGCAATCACCACCCTGCCGTGGGGTGGGTTGGCGATCATCACCCTACCGTGGGGTGGCCTGGTGGCCTCCGCAGTAGCATAGTTGACCACAACAGTGATGCCAGATGGTTACCTCCATACCGCGACTGGCAAGTCAGAGGTCAGCGGTAGCATAGTGGAAGACCATGGTGAGGTTAGAGCTCGGCCGACCGAGTTGGACTGGGCTTGACCAAAAGTCAAAGTGTCAAGTGAATGGAAGAGTGACACGTGTCAAGATCTTCAACGATTGATTGGCCGAAGTCTGGAGCGGTGAATGCATTAGCTGCAAGGCTCAGATTTTGTGATTGACAGGATCTGATTGTGGCAAAGAGAATTAATGCTTGGACAACCCGATGCGTGATTGCAGGGCTACTTAGTCAGATGTGATCAGATTTGTCTATAAGAAGAAAGGTGCATAATAATAATGGCACCCGATTTGTTGGTTGGAGAGGTGAATGTAATGTATGACTTGTAACAGTTGAATACATGGGACATAGTCATGAAGGGTGGGGAAGAGTGTTAGAGTGGTATGTTGAGGCATTATAACCATTAACACTAAGTGCCATAGAACCGAGAAGATGTGAACCTATGGAGGCCTAGAGGCTGGGCTGACCATAAGGCTGGTTGAGAGAGTTGACTGTCTTGATGGAAAAGATGTAATCTTCTGAAGAGCATAGCTTTGAGATTGAATGGCAACTATTTGTTATTGAATAATACAATTGAGCTGAGTGTTTTGGAGGGTGGGGTTTTTTACCCGAAAGGTTTTTCCCCACGTAAATCTATGTGTCCATATGTTTGTCTTTCATGGTTGTCTGATTCTGTATTCTTGAATCTATGCTTGTGTTGAGTCTGTTACTTGTTTGCATTTACTTTTCTCAGAAAGATCAATGGGGGATCCACTGTGCCTATTTCTTTTTTATGGCATAGTTTGTGTCTTTGATGTGATTTGAAGAAATGAAAATCACTAAGGCATTGTTGTCTTAGATGTCCGTTCTATTATGAAAAACCCTCTGTATCCCCAACAAGTGGTATCATAGCTGGTTAAGGGAGGTCAAGGCTTGTTCATGATACCAACAAGTGGTGTCAAAGCCTTCTCCTAGTTACTGAAGTTCTGGGTATTTCTCCTATGAAGATTTCTTAGCCTAGCAAGCTTGAGGAAATATGGAGGAATCTATTCTTGGCTGATCCTTTGATGAGTGGAAGTTCCTGCTTCTTTGATTCAACATGCAACTTGAAAGGCGTTGGAGAATATTGGAGTTGATCATATTATGGCAATGTGGTCTGAGGCTCCTGGTTGGTAGCAAATGATCCTGATGCAAGGGGTGTGAGGTACACTTATGGTTGTGTTGCAACAGAGCATGGTTCATACTGGGTGTCTATCTGAGAGGCTCCCTGGTGGTACGGAGTTGCTTGTGCTTCTGTTCAACCATGGAGTATTGTGCTTGTGCTGGGTGTTCTAACTTAGCACTGAAGGCAGTTTCTCTGTTGCTTTGATTGCATAAAGGCTATGAAGTAGATCGTGGATGGTCTGAAACTTCTGTATAGCCTGGATCTCTTGTATGCCTGTGCATGGTTGTGGTTTTGGAACTGGTTTGAAATGGACCTTCTATTCCTTCTTACATGTATCCTGCACTAGCATGTTTTAGATTTATGTTTTTGGTTCTGATGGGTTTTCTGTAGATTTTTCCTAAAAAGTCTATGATGCATATTCATGTTTTTTCATTGTTCTGGTTAACTGTGATGGTTGTGTGCAGACTCCTGAGGCGTCCAAATGAGTAGTGAATATGGAGATGAATGGGTGTTTTATAAACATTGTGGTTTTGTAGTTTTTACACGGTCAAGGAAAACTTATGGTTTGTGGAGCTGTTGTTACACTATTTTCTAGACCTTGGGTTTTGGGGTGTGACTGGATGAGATAGTTGCAATTTGACATGTTTTGAGGAGGTGTG
This sequence comes from Sequoiadendron giganteum, assembly GCA_007115665.2. NCBI lineage: Eukaryota > Viridiplantae > Streptophyta > Pinopsida > Cupressales > Cupressaceae > Sequoiadendron > Sequoiadendron giganteum. The sequence goes on along the minus strand of CM021106.1, from coordinate 380,966,163 downwards.
ATGTCTTCCCTAAAAGGGAGTGTTGGTATGTGTTTTTTACTCAGCATTCTTGAAGTGTTGTTTGTTGGTTTCCTAGACTATGGTGCTTGAGTTGTGGACGTGATTGGAAAATCGGATCTGTTGTTGATCTGGTGTTTGAGTCATGTTTGTTTGATGTGGCTATTCTCTTTGATGATCTCAGTTATGCAGCTTCTAGTGTGATGATAGGTTTGTATGGATCTTCGTTGAAGTGGATCTTTGAGTTGTGCGACTGGTGGATTAGCTACCCATTGATTGCAGCGAGATAACTTGGAAGTGGACTGTCAATATCTAGGAGGTTGCTTCTGTGATGGTGCAGATCTATTAGCCGACCTTGTCTATGGTCACTAGTGCATTAGCGTGGTTGTTTTAAGATGAGAGGAGGAATGGAATTTGAGTACCTGAATATTCAGTTATGGGGACCTATAGCATGTGAATCACGATGTCATGGAGAGCTCAGTACACTGACTTGTGTAAGCTTTTGACAATGATAGTGTGGTTTGTGTGATCTTGGTGTTGTTCAGCATTGTTGTCTGATGGACATGTTGTCAGTTGTACTTGGAGGTTGTTTGGATCAATAGATGGTTGGTCATGATGCTTGGAAAGCTCGGTGTCATGGGTCAATGGGAGCTTTAGCAGTGACTATAGATTCATCACTTGGTAGTGAATGATCTTCTTTGGTGTTGTAGATGCTTGTGATGGTACTCTTAGATCCTATTGTTGTAGAAGAGTTCTTTCGCATTTGCAGGGACACTACTTGAGGGTGCGCAACATCATAGTGCCATGGAAGACTCTTGGTAGTCTTTGGTTGAGGTGTTGCTAGTGCTTGACAGGTGATGCTGGTTTAGAGTTTTTTTGCTTGATGTCATGAATACTCTTGCTTGTACATTAAAGTTTTGGCATGTTGCATTGCTCTTGAGACCATAGCTTGTTCACTTGAAGCATGGTATCTCCTAAGGGGGATGTGTAAGATCATGATGTCATGATAAGCTCCTGGTTCAGCTGTTTGGAGCTTTGACGGTGGTCTGGGGTTTCTTTATGTTTTGAGTACTCTGGTCATATGCTTGAGGACTTCATGTTAAGTGCAGTAATGCAGTTTGGAGTTAGCATGAGATGACAGATTTTTGGTGCTCATGGATGCATGGAGAATAAGGTGAGGTTGGAATTCTTTTGAGAATGGTGTTGTTTACAGTTGAAAGTATGAGTAGCCTACACCTTGGTTGAACGCAAGTTCAACAAAGACTAGTGAGGAGATTGCTTTTCGATGAGTCACGGTGGTTGTTACATCCTAGAGGAGCATCTTTTTCCTCTTGGTCTACTCGGAAGTGAAGTGTATTTGAGAGGTATTTTCTCATTATATCTTTCAGATGTGTTATATGATTTATCTTTCATAGATATGAATCTTGAGTTGTTGTTTTGAGATTTTGGAGGATTCATAGTGAAAGGTGAACAACATAGTTTATCTCTTTGTGCTTTTAAGGACTGATAGGAGATGTTTATATGAGTTAGTCTGATCTTCTTTGAGATGCTTACATTCATGGAACCGTTTGGGTGTTGTTATGGCATTTTCTTTGGGATGTAAAACAGATCATACTTGTCATAGCTAGCATTTAGAAGTGTATGTAGGATGCTACATGTTATGATTTGTTGTTTCTCTCTAATCTGGTCTTTTCTTCCTGTATGTTCATATGACTTTAGATGTGAGTTTGTGGAGCCGTGTTGGTCACTAGTTTGTGGTCATGTGTTGTCACTTGGGTGATGACACGAAGGTTCTTGTGCCTCCTTCTTCTTTTAGATATGGAGAACCTTGGAAGAACTGTGGAAGATAGTTGAGAGAAATGTTTCTTGCAGCAGGTGGTTGCAAGTTGTGCATATCATTGTGGACAATTCCTTGGTACTACATGGTTACTTTTTTCTATGTGCATATATTGGTGGACTTGATATGCTTGGATCACTTGTGATGGTGTCTTTTTTGTTGGGATGCTAATGAAGAGACGTGTTGAATGCGCTCATTCCGGTTCTTTGTATTCATCTGGACAGTACCCTTGTAGTGGTTGACAAATGGTGCTTGTATTCTGTAGTTGATGGGTGAATATGTGATGGCATAAGTTTATTGATGTGCATACTTTTGAGGTATGGGTGATTGGATGGTTTAGCACGAGTTGTGGGTGTTGGGATTCAGTTGCGTGGTTTTGATCAGTTGGATGAGGGCAGTCAATTTTTCTAGTTGCTATTCTAGCTAATTGGTTTATCTTGTTCTAGAGAATGGTTTCTCGTTCTGAATTCATGTTTGAGTCATTTGTTGTTGTTGTTGTGGTTCCTTTTTCCACCTAAAGGATCTGATGCTTGTGTTCTGGAGATTGGTGCATATACGCCTTGGCTTGTTCCTTTTTTTCTGTGTTGGATGTTTGGAGCTGTAGCCTGAGATGGTGGACATTTTTTGGATGTCATTGCAATTGTCTTGGTTGGAGCATGAAAGCATTATGTTGGTCCTTGTTCGAGTTTGGAGGAAGCCAGTAATTCTTCATCAAGTGGGAGATTGTTGGGAAATTATGCCTCAACTTTCTGGTTTATTCCCTTGAAGACTTGGGTGATTTCTCCATGTTTCTGGCCTTTACTGCCATACCGCTGCAAGCTTTCATTGGTGGCACGGTTGAGCGGTTTACCACTTTACTATGGGCCACCCTACTTGGTCCAGCGGTTGGGTGGTGTTACCGCCCTACCATGGTGGTCTTCTTCGGGTTTGGTGGTGGCGCGGTGAGCAATGACAGTTGGCATGGCGGTTACCTCCTTATTGCAGGGGTCGCTCAAAGGTGGCACGATAGTGTGGTTGGCAATGCACTGGCGGAGCAAAGTCTTACCTCCTTACTGCAGAGGTTGCTCGTCAGTGGCATGGTGGCACGATGGCATGGTTGTGGAGCGATGCCTTACCTCCTTATCGCGAGGTCTTTGTCTGGCGGTGGAGGTAGCGCGGTGAGCGATGTGAGAGTGGTCGTTGGTGGTTGATGGGCGTCGATTAAGTTTGGTGGTTACCGCCTTATCATGGGCGGTGAGAAGTCTCACTGCGGTGGCTGCGGGGTGGCCTAGCGGCCTCCACGGTAGCGCGGTTGATCGTGGTGGTGATGTCAGGTGGTTACCTCCATACCGCAACTGGCAAGTCAGAGGTCGGCGGTAGCATGGTGGAAGATCGTGGTGAGCTCGGAGAACGTTCGACTGAGTTGGACTGGGCTTGACCATAAGTCAAAGCATCAAGCGAATGGAAGAGCGACACGTGTCAAGATCTTCAATGACTGATTGGCCGAAGTCTGGAGCGATGAATGCATTAACTGCAAGGCTCGGATTTGGCGGTTGATAGGATCTGATTGTGGCAAAGAGAATTAATGCCTGGATGACCTAATGCATGATTGCAGGGTGACTTAGTCATATGTGATCAGATTTGTCTGTCAAAAGAAAGGTGCATAATAATGGCACCCAATTGGTTGGTTGGAGAGGTGAATGTAATGTATGAATTGTAACAGTCGAATACATGGGGCATAGTCACAAAGGGTGGTGAAGAGTGTTAGAGTGGTATGCTAAGGCATTGTAACCGTTAACACTAAGTGCCATAAAATTGAGAAGATGTGAACCTGTGGAGGCCTAGAGGCTGGGCTGGCCGTAAGGCTGGCTGAGAGAGTCGACTGTCTTGATGGACAAGATGTAATATTTTGAAGAGCATAGCTCTGAGATTGTATTGTAACTATTTGTTGTTGAATAATACAATTGAGCTAAGTGTTTTGGAGGGTGGGGTTTTTTACCCGAAAGGGTTTTCCCCATGTAAATCTGTGTGTCCATATGTTTGTCTTTCATGGTTGTCTGATTCTGCATTCTTGAATCTATGCTTGTGTTGAATCTGTTACTTGTTTGCATTTACTTTTCTCAGAAAGATCAATGGGGGATCCATTGTGCTTGTTTCTACTTTAGAATGGTTTGTGTCTTTGATGTGATTTGAAGAAATTAAAATCACTAAGGCACTATTGTCTTAGGCATCCTTTCTATGATGACAGACCCTTCGTATCCCCAACAAGTTCCTTGTGTGTGTGGGGATGCTTAGTAACATTAAAAATTATCTTGTGTATATAAGGTCGTTTTAACACCTTACTACACTAGGGATATCATGCTTTAAGATCATTTCCCTCATATATTTCGACAAGGTTCTATTATGTCTAGTATGAATGAGGATAATCCCTCTTGTTTACAAAATAAAATTCTATGCAAGGGATACCAAAGTCACCAAGGTTTGTCTCAACTTGGTGTACATATATCCATTTTCTATAATAAGCTCTATGATGATACAAAGAACACATAGAAAGCACACTATCTATCAATAACCATATAAATCAATCTATTCCATCCATCTTATATCCATCTATTTCACCCATCATACATTATATTGTGTGACACCAATCAATCATGACCAATTTCCTCCTTTTCTTCTACCATAGTACTAACCTTCATAAGCATTTTGCCCCCAATTCCCATAATCTACTCCTTTCATGAGCCATGTTCATACATAGTGGCATCATTCTCACTATCATATTCCCCATACCATCTTATCCATCACCTATTCATTGACCCTCTAACCCATGCATAACATTACACTTCTACCCCTCCATTTCAATTTCAACTTACTTATCCATACCTATAAACTATTCATTTGACACACTTACTCAACCTACCTGTCCCCATTCATTTCACCCTTCCTATTATCATACCTATTTGTTTAACTAATCCCACTCAATTTTCATGCCCTTATAGCACTTAATTCCTCTCTAAACCATCATTTGCACCTCCCAAACCTTCATTTGTACCATAATTTCCATAATTTGCACCATTCTGCAATCATTTGCACCCACTAAACCATCACTTGTACCAATCTACTAAGAATTTACGCCATTCTATGATCAATTGTGCCCATCAACTCAATTTTTTTTCCATTATATGGTCAATTGCACCATGAATCCAATAATTAAACCATTTTAATGACAACTATGCAATTTGTTGCTCTTTTGCTCGCATCAACATTTGTGCCACCTAATTTAATCAATTGGACCATATTAATGACAATTACGTCATTCTATTGCTCATTTTCTCACATTAGAATTTACTTCACTGGATTTCAACATTTTCTTCACCCAATTGCCACATTTCTGTCATTCTCATGCACAAATGCTCAATAGCAATTGCTACAATCTAGAAGCAAATGCACACATCCCTTAGCAATTGCTACATTCTAAAAAAATTGATAGATTTCCTTGGTAATTTCTACATTCTAAAATAATTCCTACATTTCCTTGGCAATTACGCACACCAATTTTAGCATTTGCTCCACCCAATTTCAACATTTGTGCACATCTAAGAAACTTTTGTGCACATCTAGCCTGCAATAGTATATCTAGGTTTTGCACAAGTTCTCAAAACCCTAGCACAAAATCCTAAGCAAACGTTTACATAACCCATTACATAAAATCACGTAATTGACCAAGAAAGTTAAAATACCTTACCTCGAGAAGTGCACTATACCTTCATCCAAATGACCACACACTAAGCCACCTCCTTTCTCACATTCCTTTGTAAATCTTTCATTTCATCCACATGACTAATCTTTTGCCAATTTAGCATTTTCTTCATCCATTCTTCCATATCCACTCCTTTTTGAGATTTCGACCCAAAAAATTAATTTTTCCACCAATCTCCCGAGGGGGCTTCTTACCTCTCTCTTCATTCATTGGGGCAAACTGGGGTATGTCATCACTTTCTTTGAAATGATGCTATAAAAATGTATTATCTAAAAGAGGGGGAAAATGTAGACACCTAAATTTGACTAACATATTTCTTCCAAAACATCATCATTTTCCATCATTAGGTATCATCAATCCATCTTTTGCATTTAATTAGATTATCGTTTTTTAGATTGCAGGAATTAGTTGGCTATTTGTCCCCCCTATAAACTGCAGTGCGCCTGGTAAATTTTTTTCATGTGATCGATGATGCTAGCGTGACATGCCACCGGGTACCATGGGGATAGTGGGGAGACTAGACCTCGTGACTTCTTGCCCACAATAGGATGCTTTAACCAATCGAGCTAGGCCCACCTCCCCATTTAATTAAATTATCTTATGTCATCAAATTTCATTTATTAATTAAGTTTGATTATTTAATTAATTTTCTAATTATTCTTCCATTAATTAAATAATTTATTATTATTTAATTAATTCCCCAATTCTCAAAATTAAAAAAAAATTCAATAATTTAATTTATCCATTCTCCAAATAAATAAATAAAATTATTTATTTTATTTATTTAATCCATATTGCACATGCCATTAATAATTAACTAATTTAATTAATTATTAATTTTTATACATTTCCACTTCACCTCCTAATTAAGACTTACTCTCAGTCCACTAATCAATCTAATCAATTCACTAATTCATCTATTATGTTCCACTTCTACCCACTTTGAGTCCACTGACTTATCAAATAAATTAACTAATTGACCAATTATGTCAACAACATGTCAATCTCATGTAACACTTCAATCAATCCTCTTGACTGAATCATGCAATCAATTATATGAAATTGTGCAACTAGTAAACAAGAAATTAATTCTCCACCATTGATCATCTTCAGTCTCTCCTCTGATCTGGACCGTTGATTAGTGTCGCTAAAAATTTATAAATGCAACCATCCTATCACTCATTTATCATCTCAGATCGTGCAATGAACTTATGCTCAAATTACAACAATTCTTTATTACTATTATACTTATCATAAATCTAAGAGAAAATATCCAACACCATTTCTCCAAGGATGAAATAGAGGAGACTGATGGAGCTCAACTATAAGGTCTCATATGTTTAAGGTATACTTTTTTTTTTATCTTCTTTTAAATTACTTCATTGGTGTGATTGAATTTGATTGTGAATCTTGTTATTGTTTTATTATCATTTAGATTTGAAATCAAATTTCTAGGTCATATAGTCAGTATCGATTGATACAACTATCATTAAGTAATTATTGATAATCAATTGATTTCTATTTATCAAATTAATTCAAATCAAGTAACACAATTTTAACAATTTATTCTAACATTAACAAACAATATAAACTATGAAGAGTACTGCAATTACCTCAAGTGGCCCTTGTTGAGTGGATGCAATATCACAATATCTTAGTCAAATATCTACTCAAAATCCAAAAATTTATCGAATCCATTTTCTTTATTGCATTTTGAAATGATAACTCAAAGATGATGACAACATATTGATAACAAGAGTGTTGATAGAAAATTATACTACTAGATATTTGAATCATACAAGATCTGATATATATATATATAATCTAAACAATTTGATTATTCTTGACTCTAAACAACTTATTAACAAATGTCAATTCATCCACAAACATAGGGAGATGACTTATTCCTATCCTAAACAAAATAGGAAACTAATTATGCAAATAAGTGAGTGTCATAATCATGTTATAACTCTTCATTATAAAGAAGTTAGTTATAAATGGAAGCATGCAAGACAAGGAATAATTCACATTTATGAACCATGATGTACTATTATCATAAATATCTTCTTACGTCTATGATTATTTTATTGTTAAATACAACATTAGTGAAAATTATAAGAATGATTTATATAAACCGTTTCTATAGTATTCGACCACTGCATGCTTCAGCTACGAGTGGATTCCCTTTTTCTATAGGCAATCATTCTTTTGTCTACAAGCTAACAGACAACCTTTGTTGTGGATGGTTGGTCCTTTACTACACATGGGTTAGCATTTATCAAAATCATCTCTACATAAAAATGATTATAATTAATATAAACCACTATCATATTTTATAGACATTCACAAATGCACACAACCATTCAACAATATAATATTTACCATCCTTAATGCTTTAATACTCAAGATAAACATAAAAATATGGAATGTATTTAAAATATCAAAAATGTTATGAGAATTATGAAACTAAAATAGGGAAATAAGGGAAATTTCTAAACTCATCACACCCCCAACTTACCATCTTGCTTGTTTACAAGAAACTCAGGTCCTTAGGTTAATTGTAGTGCAATGATTCTATAGTCTATCGGGTCAGTAACTCCCTCTCCTTACTTCAAATATAATCCTTCCTACTCAAAAAACTCTCCCATATGATCTATTTTGTTGTTTCTTGTGACTCCTTTCTTTTTGACTAATGTAGAATTAGATATAGGAGAATAGGAGGATAAAATCCCAAGGGAATCTAGATAATATTATTCTCAAGGGATGCTTTGATATATCAATGTGATCGAGTGAATTATGCTAAGAGGTTTAAAATAGAATGAGGCTCTTTCCTTTTTAGTTCATGTGTTAATTCATTCCATCTATTATGTGAAAATTTTAGTGACTCTCTACCTATTCCAAAAACCAATACTCTACACTCTAAAATATTTTTTTGCACCCTTGTTCCTTCTATTAAGTCAATCCTTTCCATCACCACTTGGTTAGGATCCTCTACTTCTTTTTTTATTTTAAGGGGAAGTTATTTCTTCCTTTCATGGTACTATTGTTGTAGGAGGCTTCTATAATGTTCATTTTGTATGAATGGTTCTAGTGCCTTTAGTTGAATATCTCCAACAAAAATTAATTGATTCCAAGTGGTGTCATATGGAACAACCAAATCATGTAAATAGAATTCACACACATTTATAGGGTGACTCTTTGATTAGTTGTTAAAAACAACTTTGGTGTAGAAAAGGAAATAGAGAGGTCACTGTACAATTGGCTAAATTGAAAATTCAAAAATTATTCTGATAAAAATAGGGTATAAAACCTAGTAGGTGGTCTACATCTCACAAGTTGAACATTCATTTTAGCCATTTGATCAATTTTGAGCACTAATCTTTTAATTTTTGAGTTCTTCTCAATTTATTTTTCATGACTCTTTATCATTTCTCTTTTCTCATTATTCAAATCGTGTTTTAATTGTGAAATTTATTTTATCTTATCCCACAAGTTCAATCTAAGGGTAACTAGTGTTGGAGTTATAGGTTTTGTTGGAGAGTTATTCTATTGATAAAGATTTGGAATTTTTTATTTCAATAATGGTCATTTGAGCCAATTTATCCAATCCTATCCCTTGTTTCTAGTAAGTCTCTAGTTGAGTCTCCAACTCTTTGACTTTATGATCCAACCTTGTTTCCTTTTGCCGTTATTCCCTTAACTTCTATTCTAATTCTTTAATTTCCTTAAGACTTGCTTGTAGTTCATTAGTTTTCTCTTTATCTTCTAGAAAAAATATTTTTCACCCTTCAAAATTAAGTCTTCTTTAGACTCAGCAGAGGAAACAAGTTTCTCTTGATCTCCTAGACTGTTGAGAGGTTTAAACTTCTTTACTATTGTAAACAAGTCTTCTTCCTTTATTTTCAAACTCATTTCCAAGCACATGAATTACATACTTTTTTACTATTTTTATCAATAAATAGATCCTCTCTTCCTGATTTTCTTTCTAACTCACTAGGACCACCTTCTTCTATTTATAAGGGATCTTTCATTTGATAAAACCTTTTCCTTTAGGTTGTGTGAATGCCTTTTTGGTTGTGTATGCCCTTTTTGTTTCTTTCTGACTATAGAGGAAGAGGGTGTATGTCTTCTCTTGCATGTTTCCAATATGAAAGGGGTTTATTTAGAGACATGGGTTCCAGATATTAGGAACACTACAAGCTACATCTTAGAGGTTGTAGGTTGAGTTTCCCATATTTCTAGCTCTGGTTGTTCATTGTGGGTACACATAGGTGAGACAACTTGTGGGGAAGAGGTTGTATGATCTTCTTCTTCTTTTGATTGTTCGTTTTCTTCCTATGTCCTATTCTCTTTAGCTGGCCCGAGCCTCAAGGGTATGCCATTTATATTATTACATCCTAGGAAATTTTCCAAGAAACATCAAGGAATTGGGCATTGATACTTATTTTTATCAACAAAACAATCAAACAATGGTGGGATAAATCTTATTGGTTTCCTTTTCTTTTATATTCAACATATATTCTTTTTAACAAATTATATAAATAATTGGGAATATTTACAATCCTACGGTGGTAGAGATGAATCCATAATTTAAAATGCACCATATATAGTAATTGATTGTGTTAGAATTGGCTATGGTTGCCAAGATATTGAGACCAAATGGAAAGCACAAAGAAGAGAATAGAATGTGACAAGAATGAACTGTATTCTTATCAATATGATTGTGATTGATTTACAATGAGAGACCCCTTGGTTATATAGCCAAGGTGAGAACATAGAAGGGCATAAGATTATGACAAGTGTCGTAATCTTATGACATGAGACAACTATGGAAATCTATCACTCCACCTATAGTGGAAAAATGATAATGTGATAATCACCACAAATGGTGGATCACCCACAAAAGGTGGAGAGGTAATCACATGATATGTCCATGAAAGGTGGAAGTGATAAAGTAATAACATGATAAGTCCACCAAAGGTGGAAAAACTCCAACTACCTCCTATGTGGTCCCTAAGTAAACTTAGCTAAGGTGTAATTATGACCTAGGACAAGGTACAACACATTTAATTACACCAAAATCCCCCCCCTTAAGTGCAACTTAGGGAGAATGTACAAAAAATCAAACAATGCAAGATGGGTCCTGACAAATAGGCCATGTTAGGTACTCATGTACAAATGCAATGCAATCTCTCACAATCAAAGAAAAAGAGAAAACCCAGTGGGACAAAACTCCTCCCAAAAAGAGAGATGAAATACAATAATGATATCCATCACAAATCCATTCAATCTCCATCTACACAAAGGATGAAAAGAGAGACCATTCAGCCCCCCCGATAATGAGATAACCTATTGCAAGAGAAGCACCGAAAGTACACTGTGGAGTAACACTAGAATCCTCAATTCGGCAAGCAAGGAAATATACTTTTGTTTGCTACTGAAACCATATGTGAGTCACTGATTGACTCAAGGTGGAATCATGATAAAGCAACAATAGACCCGATGCCAAGGAACACTAGAAAACTTGCAAACTGGCACATCTCTGGAATTTATGAAGCAACAGTTGATTGATAAATGATCTGGAATTGAAATCAAGTGTAGAGAAAATGCAAACCTAATGCACACAAAAAAGAAAATAGTGCATGCATTGATGAATGTTCACATCTGCCTCCATGATGAAAAATAACTTCAAATTTATGTAGATACAAAATCTGAAAGAATGGTCTACACCACTGTGAAGTGCTCGAAACTAGCTTCCATCGATATCTCATTTGCCAAAAACGGACACTGTGGCCAAAAGTTATGAATTTTTCAAAAAAACTGAATTTAGCTTGCAAGAAACGAGTTTTCTAGCAAAAATGATTTACTTATGATTTGATTTTTGAAAAATCTACTCACTGTTTGTAGACAAAAACATAAACCCAGAAATATTTTGATGCTAAAAACAAAACACATAAATCATTTTTTGATCCAACAAGCAGAAGATGAAAAATTGAATTTTTTAACCTTCAACGAGGAGAAAAATGACACACGCCGCTTTTTGTACAACAATTTACTCAAGATTTGTGCAAGATTTGCAAAATCTAAAAGATACCCAGTTCAGATTTTAACCCTGGCTACAAAACCTAGAAATCATTTTTCTTGCAAATGAGTGAAAGCTGGATTTTTGAAGCAAAAATGATGACGGCTCCAAAACGGCTTGCAACAAACCCTTTTTTGCCAAAAATGCTAATGGTGATCAAATTGAGTGAAACAAAAGACAAATCTGATTTTCTCAAGCCTCCTAGATGCAATGGTGAGCTCAAATTTGCACCAAAAAACTCTGATATGAACCTACAATAAAGAGCCAAAAATGGAACCTCCCCAAATTCAGTATCTCTCTTCAAAAAAAGACTCTCCAATGGCACCCAACCTACTTTGATACCATGTTATAATTGGCTATGGTTTTCAAGATCTTGAGACCAAATGGAAAGCACAAAGAATAGAATAGAATGTGGCAAGAATAAACTATATTCTTATCAATATGATTGTGATTGATTTACAATGAGAGACCCCTTGGTTATATAGCCAAGGTGAGAACATAGAAGGACATAAGATTATGACACGTGTTGTAATATTATGACATTAGACAACTATGAAAAGCTATCACTCCACCTAAAGTGGAAAAGTGATAATGTGATAATCACCACAAATGGTGGATCACCCACAAAAGGTGGAGAGGTAATCACATGATATGTCCACAAAAGGTGGAAGTGATAAAGTAATAACATGATAAGTCCACCAAAGGTGGAAAAGCTCCAAATACCTCCTATGTGGTCCTTAAGTAAACTTAACTAAGGTGTAATTATGACCTAGGACAAGGTATAACAAATTGAATTATGCCAACAGATTGTCTACCATTTCAAGTTAAGTACTTAATGATATGAACAACTATAAAGGTCCATAACCAAGGTGAAGAGAGACATTTGGTACCTTGGTTTGAGGAGTCTAATTCATCTCCTAGTTGCACAAATTCAGCCTGAGCTATGATGACATCAACTTTGGCTAGAAATTTTTCCCTAATTACAAGCAACATAGAGAATTCATAGATAATCGTTACTTTCGAAGAATCAAATCTCAATCCCATTACCATGGCTTCACTATTTTTCAACATGTGTCAAAGCCTCATTATTGTTAAAGTAATCATGCATTAGCTAATAATTAATTAATCTTTAATTGATTATTAGTCTCATTTATTCTCATGCACTTAAGTTAAACCTAGAAGTGATTTTCTATGTTAACTGAAGTGAGCTATTATTAGATCATTCAGTCTCATCCCATATGATGTTGACACTTGTCTTGATATAATCCCTTTACCATTTAGGTTTGTTGGACTATATAGTACTCAACCCTCATTTTATTATAATTCTCTAAGATTTACAATTCATCTCTCAAACTCTAAACCTTTGAGGACTCTTGTTTACCTTGAAGATTTCTTGAGGTTCCTTTTGTAGCTTTTTCTTGTTGAGGAGTATAACATATATTATTTGCAGATCTCTTGCGTGGAAGGTGTCTTTATTTTTTGTTTGATCCTTTGACTCATGTTTTTCACAATTCTAACATGATATCAGAGCCCTTCTTATTTGTGATGTTGCTATCAGGATTCAACCGTGTAGTTTTATGGGTCAAACTCATTGACCCTTGTTTCATGAGTAGTGATTCACAAGAACCCATCTCTCATGATAATGAATGGTCCACTTAACACTCACTGTATCTAGGTGATTCTCACAAAGGTGAAGCATTGGGCCTTCCCGTGAGGTCACCCATCCTAGTACTACTCCAGCTCAAGTGTGCTTAACCATAGAGTTTTCTCCAAGGTTAAGCCCGGTTAGCTTGCAACCCCATTTAAAAAACCTTTAGCAAGTGTTGTGCCTTATGAACCATTCATTATAGAGCCCCATTTGTAAAACCTTCTTATTTATTGGTGGCTATTTAATCCTAGTTTTCACCAGTCAACGGCTCTACCTAGCACATTTTTTCCTACCGCCGTTTATTTTTTGCAACGACTTCAAATTTTCCCATTTGGCAGAAAGAGTTTTGGTGGTTGTAGATTTATTTTCCAACATATGCCAAAAATTTCTAGGCGACAAGAATCCTTGAGAATATTCCATTTTCTCCAAGGAACATTCCGTTCATTTTTTATTTTCGAGGGTCGTATTTTTTTAGCGGTAAAGGAATATTCCCAAAAATATTCTGATGATGTTAGCATTACGTTAGTCGTATGGCCTAGGGAAGGCCCCTTCAAGACCCTTTTGTGCCCTAAAGGGGGTATTTTTTTCTTTTGGCCATAACCTAGGCGTATAATATCATTTTTTCATAAATGAGATATCATTGGAAAGTTGCTTCCACCAACTTTCAGGTGGTGGGGTATTATCACCTGTTATTGTTGTTGGTAGATTCTACAATCTGTTGAAGTCAGAGGTGTTGTTTTCATTCTTGAACTCATAAATTTTGACCATTTTCTTCATTTTTTATGATTCCAATGGCCCATGTAAGGGCTTGGTAAGGCCACTAGACAATTGAGGAATCCATTGGTGAGCCTACAAAGGCTATCGCCGATAGGTGTACGAGAGGGGCCCATAGGGTACTGCGGGTACTTAGATAATTAAATGTGCCCTCCAAACTTTAAGGCCACCCTCTTGTGATTTTTGAATACACCTAGTGAAAAATTAAAACCTGCTTTATTTAATGTTTTTTATAATTTTAGATTTAAAAATAAATAAATAAATAAAAAACCATGCTTTTTAAATTTTTTTCTCGAAATTCATGCACATGGCTATACAATATCATTTTTTTGCAAATGAGATATCGTCGGAAAGCTGGTTTTGCCAACTTTCCAGTGGTGTGGTTCTTATCACCTGTTTTCGTTGTTGGTACATTATACAACCTATTGAAGTCATAGGTGTTGTTTTTAGTCTCGAGCTCATAACTTTTGACCAATTTCTCCATTTTTCACAATTCTAGTGGTATTGGGACTGTCTTTCAAAGCTCCTCATAGCCATCCATGCATTTTTTATAAATTTCTATCTAGGTACATTTTATTCAATGTTTTGTGTTTTCACATTCTAGTGAATTACTTGGACGTCTTAGCTCCTAAAAAATTTTTGATTGTGGGGGATGACTAATTTTTGGCTATTCTATATGTATTTCCAGTATTCTATCCTATTTGGGAATTTTAGACATTCTTTTCAAGAACATTCTCTTTTGTAGATGCACTAACATAAAGTGCCATTCTAGTGTATACTTTTTAGGGATTTTGCACATCCTGTTGTGCCTTTTTTACTCGCACTATGATATAAAGTGTCATGGGGGGTTGATTTTTACCTTTGGTTTGCCATCAAACCTTTATCAAGTGAGTGTCCCTTCCATGACAACAGTGAATCCCAATGATTCTTTCCTCATGCATGTGTGCCCTAGTTTGCACACCCTTTTATTTGCAGGTTGTTTCTCCTAAATGCACTTCTTGGTTTCACATAGTTTCACTGTTCTTGTCATTGATATCCCTTGTCACCATTATGGGGGGGTTTCTACTATTGGTGCTAATGCTTCCTTGGTTTCACGGTTGGAGTGATCTATGTATCTAGTTCTTGTTCCTATGTAATTTTTAGATGCAACGTACTTCAACGGTTGGTTACATGCATTTTAGTGAGATGGATCATTTACCATATGGACACTCTTGCATTCCTATTTCTAGAGGTTATTCATTTCAACACTATATCTGTCATCTTTCGATAGTAGTCTACAACTTCATGATTTTGTGATGTTCTACATGTTCCTCTCTTTTTTGGGACATTATTTTGGTTGTAGACTTTTCAATCCTTCACACCTTGATTTGGAGGCTTTTTCAATCCTTCATTCACCTTTCTCTCTTTTGTAGAGGAGTTTTCTCCCACTATGGTTTTCTCATTTTCTATAGTTTTGAGAGATCTTTTGTTTGTACGCGGGTACCTCACTAGGCCTTATTTATCAGGACCCATCATGCATTATTTTTAGGGTCTTTAACTACTCCCTAAGTTCATTTTAAGGGGGGGTGTTAGAGTGATCATGTATTAGCTAATAATTAATTAATCTTTAGTCTAATTTATTCTCATGCACTTTAGCTAAACTTAGGAGTGATTTTCTATGTTAATTGAAGTGAGTTATTATTAGATCATTTTGTCTCATCGCATGTGATGTTGAGAATTGTCTTGATCTAATCCATTTATCATTTAGGGTTTCTCCTATACAACACTCAACCCTCGTTGTATTATAACTCTCTGAGATTTATGATTCATCTCTTGAACTCTCAACCTTTAAGGAATCTTGTTTTCCTTGAAGATTCTTGAGGTTCATTCTATAGCTTTTTCTTGTTGAGGAATATAACATATATTGTGTGTAGATCTCTTGCATGGAAGGTGTCTTTGTTTTTTGTTTGATCTTGTGGCTCATTTTTTTTACAATTCTAACAATTATACTTAGTAAACCTAAGAAAATAGTCCAACCATGCAGCTTGCTAAAAGATAGGTAAGCAATCTTGGTAATTTAACATTGTTGTATGGTTTGGTGATTCTCTTCTAATAACTTCTCCACCAATTTTTTTATATTGTAGGCTTCTAAATTATTCTTTAATTTTTTTATTCTATGACTATTGTGGTTCACAACTTCATTGCTTTTATTTTTAGTGCCTTCTACTAGAGGTTGCTCATGTTAAGAAAATTAATGGTACATTCATTTGAATTAATTTGATAAATAGAAATTGATTGATTATCAACATTTACTCAATAATAATTGTACCAACAAATAGCTACAACACACCCGAATTATTCAATCACCATCCTAGTAGGAATATCTACCCATGGCAATTATTACATAGTTAAAGTTTATGATATTATTTTTTTTTTCAATTAAGGTCATTTTCAGTTAAGTTTATTTCCAATTAAGGTTCTTTCAGTTAAGTCTTTTGTATACAATATCTAGGACAACTTAGAATCCTTAACTACACATATAGTTCCAACATCATCTAATAAATTATGTTTCCTTGGTTTTAATAAATTAAATGTAACACGTTTAAGTCAGTAAGTTGCTTGATAAGGCATAAATTATTAGTCCCCTTACCATGACTTCATTTTTTTATAGCATCCCAGTGAAATATTGCATCACAACCTCATTATACTTAGTAAACCTAAGAAAATAGTCTAGCCACCCAACTTGTTGAAAGATAGGCAAGGATTCTTGGTCATTTAACAATGTTGTATGGTCTATTGGTTCTCTTTTGATAACTTCTCCACCCATTCTATTATACTACAACCTTACTTCTAAATTCTTCTTTAACCTTCTTATTGTCGTTCCTTGTTTTCTCTCTTTATGACCAACTATGACTATTGTGGTTTGCAACTTCATTATTCTTACTTCTAGTGTCTTCTACAAGAGGTTTCTCATGTGAAAAAAATTAATGGTACATACATCTTAACCAATTTATTTTTAATTATGAAAGGATTTCTAATAACATCTTTTATCTTTAGTCATTTATATATATTTCTAAAAATATATGGTGCACTAGAGGAGAGAATCTTCTTCAAAAGGGTTTTCTTTTTAAATGATAAAAAATAGATAAAATTTGATGTTCTATAAAGACTAGTGAAGTTTGAATTTAGAACATTATTACAAAAAAATATTCATCAATATTTTTTAAATTTTTTTCATGCACTAGTATTGGCGTTAGCTATTTTGGGGAAAAAGTTCAGGAAAAAAAATGTTCTCTTTTTTTTCTTGACATCCCATCAACCTCACTTTTTTTGAAATGTTTAACAATTCAAATTTTTCTCTTAAATTTATTTTTAAAAATATCAAACCAGTTATTTTTAAATCACAAGCATAATATTTATCTTCATCAAGAGTTCTACATTTAATTAGTTTACATCATTTTGAAATTCAAAATATAAAGACTAATTTTATGTAGTCAAAGTTGAAAATTTTTATTTGTGTTAGTCATTTCCTTTAAAAGGAGTGACATGAGTTTGTGCTTTTATTCCAAATCAAAAGTGGTAAAGGGAATTACTGAAACATCCAACATAATAAAATTTCTCTTCATAATTCTTGAGATTCTTATCCCTGGTTGTTCTTATGTATTCAACCATAATATTACTTATTGAATGCATAAGAAAAATCAAGGATACAAATCCATTGCGTATTATAAGGATACATTTCATTGTGTTGGATGTTCCAATGCTTATCTTTTAACCTTTTCTGATTTGTCATGGATTGAACTCCAATCACCATACAACATGACTCCATTTTTACTAAGAACTTCAAAGATGTGTAAAAGTTTAGAAATAATGCACGTATATAAAATTTAGTGCCCCCTTAATTTATGAATAAGATAAACAAAATGGGTAAATTTAAGCTACATAAAGTGCTCACCTAAGTTTTGAGTTCGTACTATGCATTAAAAATACCAAGTGCAATAGTGTAGATTATAATAGTCATAACATTCCCACCTAAATTTGGCTATAGGATATGTGTCAACTATGTTAGGGAACACACCATCTACTACCAAAAAATATATTATTAGTTAACAAACTCAAACTTTCCCAAGAATAATATCACCCATGGTTTTGAGAATTAATATAACCAATA
Source organism: Sequoiadendron giganteum (assembly GCA_007115665.2). NCBI lineage: Eukaryota > Viridiplantae > Streptophyta > Pinopsida > Cupressales > Cupressaceae > Sequoiadendron > Sequoiadendron giganteum. The sequence goes on along the minus strand of CM021106.1, from coordinate 380,947,936 downwards.
ATCACAACTATTATTACTGTAGACACCTAAATTTGACCATATCTTATGACATCACCGTGATGACACCTTTTCTGATTTAAAGTTGGTTTCTTTTGCAGGTTCGCATGTCAGAGACTCAAAAGATGAAAACATAAACACGTGTTTGTCAAAGATTGAAAATCATAAAACTACTAAAGACATTTGATGCAGGACGTTGGTCAAAGGCTTGAATTTAAAATAGATTGTTTGTATTAGCATAAAACACATTTCATTTGGTGTCTAAAATGAACAATTGCTTGTTGTGTTTGGTGCTTTTGCACGCTTCTGTTTAGATTAGATCCTAAATTTAATAATAAAAGTATCCTCTCCCCTTGCACACTTGTGCGGTCTTGGGTGCAAGAGAAATTATCATTAACTTTAGAGGGCTTGTATCCCCACTTCGAAAGGAGGGAACAACCCAATCAGTAACGAGCTAAAGCCAAGCTACTCCCAACTGGTATATAAATTTGAATTCTGAGGAAATATCATCATTACAAGTGCTCCTACAGACAAGCAAGTGATTCCCTCAGTACCTGTGTGGTACATTAAAAATTGTAGAGCATAAGCTCTACAGGCTGGAAAACCTCCTTATCATATTTAATCTTGCCTCTTGTATGGCCACCTGAACGAGTGCAATGATTAAAAGCAATTTGTTTAGATTTTCCAAAATCTTTCTATTTGTTGGCACAGGAGGTCGAACCTCTGAAGTCATCGCACACTTTCACAATTCATTATAGATATGAAAAATTTATTAAGATCCTTGTGGTCTTAGGGAATTCAACACTTGGTATGCCCGAGAAGTGAGTGTCTTGAAGGGGAGCCAGTGCTATCAAGTTCCTATTCATCTTCTCTGAATAGGCATGGCTAGAGAAATCCAAGTGGGAACCCAACAAATATTGTCCTTGCCAACCCTAGGATTGTGCATGATTGTTTTCATCTTAAAATCCAACTTTTTCAAAAACAAACTGAAAAACATTTTGTGTGCCTGTGTCGTGTGTGTGTGTTTAAAACAAATGTCAACCAAATAGAACATTTAATCATCCTACAAAAACCTCAAAACATCCCCAAAACCATCAACCAAAAATGTCTAATCGCTATCCTCCATATTCATCCCCGACCTATGAACGAAACCAAAGGATTGAACATCTTGACCATCATTTGAAAGAGCTTGAAAAAAAATTAGAATCTTGACATTTGAATGAAGTGATGCAATCATCTCATGAAAAGCCTTTATCACCACCAAAAACTCATCATGCAAGTTCAATGTTTTTAAATTTTTGCAAAGGTTAAATGAGAAGCCCAAATCTAAGCCCTCAAACACAAATAATATCAAGCAATCTTTTCATGTCATGCATCTATCTTCATCCCCCATAATTCAAAATAAACCTCACGAGTCTTTCACCCAAGTTAACAAATCTATCCAACCATCCTCTCCCATCATACCATCTACATCCAATGAGTCATGTCAATCTCTTAGTCCAAAGCATGCTAGCATAGACTCCCCTACACATCAAGATCAAAGCATTCTTTCCACTTCATCCAATGATACCGAAATTCCACAAGCCCTTCCAATCTTTGACCAAGATCCCATCTCTTAATAATCTCATGATGATCCTCTTATATCTTTTTGTTTCATCTAATATGATCCCCTTCCATCTCAAGAGAAAAGTATCCTTCCAATTCCTCCTTCCACCCCATCCAATGAATTTGTTCCATCTCATGATTCCATTGCATCCTAGGAGCATGATAATTCTTCCATCATTTCCAATGATGTCCTACCATTTGTTGATCAATATATGCTTTCCATAATGATGTTCATCCTTCTCGTGATCAAGATATGCCTTCCATAACACTTCATAATGATTTCATACCTAATAAAGAGAAATCTACTCCATTTCCTACACCTTGTGATCCTTTTCCAAGTCAATATCAAAGTACCCCATCATCTCCATGTCACAATCCTATCACCCATCTTAATTCCCTCATGATCACAATCCTCCACAAGAGTCTATCAACCCTATTCAAGATATCCATGAGCCTCTTACCTATCAAATGGGTTCCCTCACTTTTATCCAAGGTGGTATACTCCAAGATCTTGTTATTCCTTTCATATCACATCCACCTCATGATGGACTCACATCTTGTTTCATAAATAATACATATCCCATTGGAAAAAAAATATGTCAAAGTATGAAATACAAAGCAAAAGGATTGGGCCTTCATGAACAAGGTATCCTAGAACCCCTTTATATCCAAGAAAATCCATATTATCATGGCCTTAATTATACACCTCACGCTCAAGACATTGGTACCCATCATAAGTCCATATTCCATAAAAATAAACCTAAGTATCCTAGTTCATCAAACCTTCCATTTGTCCTTGGCCCTTATGCTAGTCCATCAAACCTTCCATCTATCCTTGGTCCTTATCATCCAAACCCTACTTCATCAACCCTTCTATCCATATTGGGGCCCTACATCCCTCCATCTCCTATTCATCAAGAACAACAAAGGCACACATCCTTGATGCACTCTCAAAATTCTACTAACATTAACCCATCCATAATACCTCCATATCATTCATCTCCATCTACCCATCCCATTTATCTTGGAAGCAATTTGGGTGCCAAATTTCAAAAGATTCCATATCAAAATCCATATATATCAAAGGATCAATATGTCTCCTCGAAGGGACATGCAAAAATAAAAGAAAATTTGATCCAAATTCAAAAGAAAAAAATTCAAAGGCCACAAAGACCCACAAAGCAAAAAGAAAAATTTCAAAGGCCACAAAGTCCCACAAAGAAAAAATCAAAGTCAAAAGCTATGCAGATTCCTAAAAGTATCATAGAATCAATAAAATCTAAATTGGAATCCAAATTTTCTAATCCAAAAGCCTCCTCCAATCTTCCATCTAAAAACCTATCACCTTCCAAATCCATTTTTCCTCCATCACTCCACCACCCTTCAAGGTGTGTGCCAATGTTGATCTTTCCATCCTTTCCATCTATCCATCAACAAGCCTTCCAACCTCGTATTGATTATCCAACATTCATCCCCAATTATCCTCCTTTAATCCAAACCCTTGAATAAGTCCTTAGCTTCTTCCATCATACCATTAGTCTACCAACGTTTATGAGTCTAATCCTCATTGCCATAGTTTATTAGAACACATATTTGAGGGATATTAGCCATGAAACTTGATGCTTGAGTCCTTGCTCCATCTCCCTATTCTTTTATCCCTATCCATATCCTATCTTCCATATTCCTCTTGCACTTTACACATGGGGGGAAGTTTTGTCCATCTTATCATTCATATCCATTATCCTCTTTATTTTCATCCTTTACCTTTCCACCTTTGATCTTGACAAGGTTAAGGATCTACTTGAACGCCATACATATTATCTTATACACTTTATCCATATCTTCCATACCATATCCTTCACCTTATCCATTTTCCACCATTCTATCTAAATACATCCTTTCTTCCCTTCCTTGGTCTTGATGAGGAATAGGGGAAAAATATTTAGGAATTTGTGTCCATGTCTTATCTATTTGATCTTGATCATCCTATTCATTAGCATTATCCTTGCAGTCTTTCATTTCGTATCTCCCAACTTATCCAAATCCATGTCCCATTTCCTTTCTTTGTTCTTGATGAGATTAGGGGAAAAAATTACAAATGCATGCTTTGTATTTCCTTTCATATCCTTATGCGTTACCATTCCATCATAGTTCGCATCCTTATCATTTATCCATAATTATACTACTCCAGGGTGGGCCATCATGTCCATTTGCAACCTCAAATCTTATTGTGCAAATCATACTTGAGCCTAGCTGTAAAATATTATCCAATCCTCATATATTTTGTCAATCAATCATCAAGCAACCATCAACCTTATTGTACTTAGAGGAATCAGTGATCCTAGGTACTTATCATCATCATGCCTTATGGAATCAAACATTCCTGACATCTTAATCAATCAATCATTATCATCTTTTGACAAGACATATGTTGCTTGTGTGACATGTTTTACAATGATTTTTTCCTTGTGATCTATCATTTATCCATGATTGCACTACCTCTAGTGTTGGGAATATAGTTTCTTCAACCAAGCATGCATCACATTTCATTTCATTCCCTCTTTAATGTCCTGAAAAATCCATAAAAATAATAAAATATCCTAAAAAGTCCATAAAAATCATAAAATGTCCTAAAAGAATCCATAAAAATCCTAAGATGTCTTGAAAAAATCCATAAAAATCATAAAATGTCCTAAAAAATCCATAAAGACCATAAAATGTCCTAAAAAAATCCAAAACAAGTCAAATATTCAAAAAATCCAAAAAAATCAAATATTTCAAAAATCCAAAAAAACCAAAACATTGCCAAAATCCAAAAATAAATAAATCAAATCATTTCTTCATAAATCAATTCCATCCTTCAATCAAATCAATCCAATCATCCAATCAATTAAAATCATTCCAAGCAATAAATCCAAATGCAAATCAATCCTTAAAACCATACCAACCAAGTTAATCAGTCTTGCCAAATTATCCAATTGCATCAATGGTCTTGATCCTAATCTTGTTGTAAACTCAATAAATTAATCAATCAATCATACTTGTGTTGATCTAGGGATATATCATTCCCCGTAATGACAACACTATCATCATCAATCAATCAATAAATCAATTAATCATTGGTTTACAACTTGATAGGGGCAATACCTTGTTTTTTTTTGTATCATTTGTGTATGCATGCATGATTTCTTGTGTGTGTTATCATTTTTATCTTGCATTTGCATCAAATCTGTATCATTCGAGCTAATATTCATATCTTGTGTATTTGGAATAGCTTTTTGCACTATCCTTTGCATCTAAGGTCATATCATACCTTTTGTGCATTAGGACTTTAATGCTCTAAGTTTACTTCCTCATATGTTTAGACAAGGTTATATTATGCTGGGGCATGAGACACATTGTCACCTTGGTCCTTATACCTTGGTGCATAACATCTAGTGTTATATCAAACACCATGATTTCTCACTTTCTTGCAACATAACATATTATCCATATTTTATCATTTCATCCATTTCGAGAGCATACTCTTGTTTGTTCAACTCGCCTATCCTCTTGAGGGGGCATCACCATCCCATAATCATCATTATCCTATCTTTCCTTCATCATCCATTTTCTTTTACCTATACCTTAGCTTCTTTGAAATGATGTTACTCGACACAAATCTCATCATCTTGAACATCATCTCAAAGAGGGGGAAAATGTAGTCACCTAAAATTGACCAAATCTTGTGACATTCACTTTTGACATCATTTTTGACATCTTACAACATATTTTATTCTAAACCTCACATAACCCCTTTCATCATCCCTATTATTTAATATCTAGCCAATTAATTAAATAAATTATATTTATTTAATTAATCCACATTCCCCAAATAATTTAAATAAATTAAATATTTATTTAAATTAATCCACATTCCCCAAATAATTTAAATAAATTAAATATTTATTTAAATTAATCCTTATACTCTCACATCTCTTATAATTTAAATAATTCTAAATTATTTCCCTAAATGACTTGATTCACTTTCTAAATCATCTCTCAAGATGACTTCATCACTTTCCAAATCATCTCTTAAGTTAACTTGATCCCCTTTCCATTCTCCTCTTTAGTTAACTTGATCCACCTTCCATTTCTTCTCCCAAGTTGCACGATCAACTTTCTAATTCCACTATCGCTCACAAAAAGGAAAGTTTTATCCCTTCATCCTCCCATATTCACCTATAAATTAACCCACAACCAAGCCATTTGCATGGATGATCTTTCAAGTACCCTTACTCTATCAAATTATCTCTACAATATTTCATCCATCATCCATCATCTATCTAATTTTCATCTATCATCTTCATTTTAATGCTATGCTGCAGTAGTGAGCAACCAACATTCCTCCATCAACAACCCTTTGAAATCTTGCATTCTCATGCGAGGTTGAGAAGAGCAATGGAGATCAATCAAGTTTAGCATGGAGATCGGTTTGCATTTGAATTTATTATTTTGATTTTCATGTTATCTTGTCCTTCATTGTGCATTGTTAGGGTTTCATTATAATTTGTTTATGTATTATCCCTAAATTTTTACCCTAACTACAATTACCAAATGTTATACCTTTATTTTCCACCCTATTCACTAAGATTATTTATTATAATAGGGTGATCCCAGAATAGTGGGTTACACTTTTTGGCAAAACTTGACATTGAAAAGAACATTTTGAACTAAATCTTCACTTTCAAACCCCTATAGATGCTAAACCGTGAGGAACTTGAAGACGATGCAAACTAGTGATTTGTCGCATTTTGTCTATAGATTCTAAATATATATATTTTAAATTTTTGGAATCAAATTGCATTTCTTTTTCCATCTCCTTCAATAACTAGTTTTTAACAGTAAATGCCATTTTTAAAAAGTGATTTGTACTATAAACTGCATAACTTTTTTTCTATGAAGGATTTTTTTTTTTTGAATCTAGATTTGTAAATACAATCTCAGAGGATGCATTTGGTTTCATAATGTTTTATTGAATACATATTTTTTAATTAAGTTTTGAAGTCAAACCAATTTAGACATAGATGTACTATAAAGAGCATAACTTTTTTGTATGTATTATAATTCAATTTTATTTTCTTTGTTGGAATAAGGACATCAATACCTAGATGGAATGTATTTTTTAGATTTTTTTTCTCTATTTTCTTATTTTTTCGTAAGTGTGAAACAAAGACCTTGATGTTCATTAAAAAAACTACATTCACAAGAAATAAAAAATAAATATAATAATCAAATTAAATATATTTAAAACTATACTTTTTGGGAAGATTATAATAAGGAATACATAATTAGAAAACATAAATTTTAAATGAATTTATTTGATCCCCAAAAGGTAAATCAAAAGTGGTTTTTTATCATCATTAAATGATAGTTGTAGAGGAGACTTCATTATAGGTATGGTTTAAAACTAGTGGGGTTCTATCCAAGGGCTTTTATCTAAGGGGGATTGATCAAACCCTCTTCAAATAAAATCCTTTAAATGAAACATTTCAAGGCTTAAATCATTATATTTTCTAAAAATATGCGATTTCAACAAAAATCAGGATGTCCAAGAAAGTGTAACCCATTATTGTGGGAACACCTAATACCAAGAGTCACTAGGGTTTTATTAATGTGAGACCTTTAAGATGGATTCCTCCTACTCCAATATTAGCAACTTGCTTAGAAAAAACTAAATCTACTAGATTATACAAGACAACCATATTATTTTTGAGATAGAATCCTTGCAATTATATATTACCATATTCTACTTAACTTTTCATGCCAACTAAATGGAGCTTAAGTTGATAAAGAATCCATCACTTGATCAAAAAGTAGAAACTCTTATAACATCCTTGTCATATGATCTTCAATTTCTCTGAACATCCTTGAATTTGATTTCTATGACCTTAAAGTTTAATCACACAAAATTTGAGTCAAAGTAAGGTCAATATTAGACAAAATCAATGCATCAAGTTGAAATCAAGAACTAGATCTACCAAGAAAAGATAGAAGTGGTAGTAAATTGCACTCACCATACTAAAAATTGAATGTGACCTGATACTCCTTGCATTCAAATTTGTCTCCCCAACATGCCTATGTACTATAATTTAAAATCAAAGTTCAAAATAACACCTATTACTTGTTTTATATGAGCTACTAGTGATAGTATTTAGGATTTATTGGACTCATACAAAGAAAGGAGGGTGTGATCAAGCATTATCTTGATAGAAAAGTAAGCAACATACATCTCATACCTTCTCCTATCTCAAAAGCTCAAATACTTGAGTTGAGATATATAATTTCCTCTCTTAAACTTGCAACAAATATACCATACTAAAGATACCAACCTTAGTGAGCACTAAATTTAGGTATTCAACATAAATAATAATATGAAGTTAATTTATCATAGTAGGCACACAAAAATAAGAGTGAAGATTACCTCTACATTTTCATGAAGTTGGAGTTTTTGGTTCTCATGAGCAAGATAATCATTGATCTCTTCATTGTAAATTTTCATGTAATAAACTCAAATCACAAACTCCTAGTTAGATATTTTCAAAATTGGACTATAAATACGTTTTAAATTTTGCATAAATAATAGTAAATCACCTACATTAACATTTCAACGAAATAAATGTTTAAATAAATAAGTAACAACATTGCTTACCAAATCAATATTTTTAAATACAGTGTTCACATCAAGGAGGGAAATTCTAGGATCCTCCATAAATTCCCATAGAAAAAATAATACCTACTCAATACCCATCCTTGATTTTAATTTAAAACAAGAAAATAAAAAAATAATTATTTTATTAGAGAACTACAACATGATCCCTATACTAAATAACTAAAATATAAATAAAAAATTACTTACCAATAAAAAAACTACCGAGTAATACATAAATAGATTGCACAAAGAAGAGCTTGCATACCACTTAAGAAAAAGTGGAGATTTTTTATCTTTTCACAACTCTATTTTATGTTGTCTTTTTCTATCATGAAAGATCATCTCCTTGAAATAAAGTCATTCCAACACTCTTGGTATTTTCCATCTTCAACTTTGTTGGTAAATTCCTACCCTATATATCTACTAATGAGGCTTTAAAAATATTTCTAACCATATGAAATTTCAATAAAATTATAATTTACCATTGAAACCTTTTTTTTAGTTCTATTTTGTATGATTATTATCTCCCATTTGTGAACTTTAAATTTATCCTAAAAAATAGTCTTTGAGATCCTATCTTACAAATACCAAGATGAATTCTAAGTGTTTTCTAACAATAAGGCTTGGAGTAGGTTAAAAAACTAAAGCATACAACAAAAAAAAGTGAAAATATTTTTTCTAGATGCATCATGCAACAAAAGAACATGAGAAACATAATGAGAATTCCACCTATTTACAACAAACCACATTAACTCTATTACTTTTCTGTAATAACCTAAAATTTTGGTTTTATAAAGAATGCATAAATTTCTTACAAAAAAATCACCTTGAAAGTGTATAAGATTTGGGTTTCAATCATTGGTAGGAAAAAGAATGCAAAATTCCTTACCCGATCGACATTGCAAGCCTCATAAAAAGCTCAAACAATTAAAATATTGAATGAGATTTTACACAAATTAAAAAGAAAGGTCAAGAGAAGAAAATATTTGATTAGTTATAAAGACTTTAAAATAATAACCATTCAACTTCCTAATGTACAACATTGCATTTTTGTGTTATGGTTGCATATATGAATATAAGACAATTGCTCATTCAAGCTTAATATCTATAATAGCTTAAAAATACTAAAACCGTAATCCCAAAACTATAATTTAGAAGGAAAACGTACTTATAAAAGTCTTTGAGGAGATATGTGGTGCTTATAGTCAAAGGTCTAGGATTGCTCTCTCCTCTTTATCTTTGGTTGTCAATTGGGGTCTATAGAAACAATGGGGGCAAGAGGAAGGTTCAATCGAGAGCCCATCATGTGGGGAGGGGCAATAGTTTTTGGTGGCTACACTCTTTCCAACTGGTCCGATGAGTTTTTGGGTTGGTCCATCACTTCTTTGGTTCCACCCATCTCTCTTTTATCTCTCTCTAGGAACCCTACTATCTAATGGAGACCATCTTTAGGTTTGTAACCACATAAAGAAATGATAGAGTAACCTAATGTAAAATGTTCTTTAATATGCTTACAATGACTCAAAATTTACACATGAGAATGTACTCACTTGAAGCTCCCCCACATTGAGTTTATTGTTCCCAACATTACCTATGAAGTTGAAGCCCATCACACATGGCGATAAAGGCCCAAATGTCATGGACCCACAAAAATTACAATCATGGTCCATAATGTCACCATGAAAGATTAAAATTAAAAATAATTAAAATAGGCTAGTATTATTATTGTAGATGTAATGCTACCGTGAAATATTAAAATAAAAAATAATGCAAATAGGCTAGTATTATTATTGTAGATGTTAGGGAGCTGAATTTTAGGGCCATGCATTATTTTTTAGATGTTAGGGTGCTTAATTTTAGGGTCATGTATTATTATTTTGGATTATAAGGTGTGGTAAATAATGGTTAGGTATTAGTAATTTAGATTTTTGGGTGTAATAATTTTGATTAGGTATTGGTATTTTAGATGATAAATAAAAAATTAATAAGACGAAGTGTAAAATATAGAGTAGAATTAAAATAGGTTTATTATTATTTGTGTTGTATATAAGTTTTTTTATTGGTGAGTGAGCATAAGGGAGCTGGACCCCATAAAATTATTGAAAAATACAAAAAAGTGGTTACTCCTATGGAGGGTCATATCTATGTAACTAGAGGTGCATAATATTAGTAAAAAAGATCCTAAAAATTATCATTATTTTTGGAGTGATATTGCAGGTGCATACTAGGACAAGCCTCATTCCCTTTTTAGGACACTTCATTTTTATTTCACACCACTTCCCATGTGTCATTACTTTGATATTCACTTTGTGACACTAAAGTTAGATGGGAATACAAAAGAGATTTTGTAATTGGAGTGGGTTTTCCACATTCATTCATAGATTGAAACTGATCATTTTTTGGCACTGTTGAAACTGTTTTTGTTAAATTTTCTTTAAACTTAGGTGAATCTTGTTGTGCATTTGCATTACCCTTCTTTGGAAAAGGCTTAAGAGAAGGCTCTTGTTCTTCAATTGTGCTAAAAACAATGTAATGATATGTAGCAACATCTTTCAACCATGTGGCCTATCAATTTGCAACAAGATGTCCAATACTATAGCTTCTTCTACAATGAAAAGACAATCCCTCATAATCCAAGGGTTAGGACCAACATTTATCATTAACTCTTAGAGTTATTTTTGTTGAAAGGTCTTTAAAAGTATCAAGATCAACTAATATGCGAGCATAGGTTGTGTACATAAAATCAGAAGGTTCATTATCCATGGCCAAGAAATTTCCTAGAGAATCACTGACAGCTTCAAAACATGATTCAACCCAAAAATGAAGTGGGAGATTAGGAGGAAATACCCAAATGGGCATAATATCAAAGGATTTTTTGGAAGGAAAAAATATGGGGTTCCATGGTTTTAACATCAACAAGTGTTGTGCCCATGCCCAAAGAGTGCATAGGATGGTATTTCTATCCTCCACATTGTCAAAAATCACAATGAAGAAACTACAAGCAGAGGGATAGATTTCAAGTTTTTCTATCATAACAAACTGCTAGGATTTAGTGGTTCACTGATGTAGATTTGGAGGCTAGGCCATAAACAATTGAACCTACCTATTAACCCATGCTTTGCAAAAAATTCCTCATTTTCAACTATTTATTCTTTAACCTCATTACCTAGATTTGTTTCCAAGGGAATACCTGTGCTTTGAATATGCCTTTTTTATTTAGAGGATTTTCTATTGTATTCCCAAAATTTTGTTGGGGCTTTGTTCCTAGATGTGACAACATACAAAAAGCCCCTATGAGATAGAGAAATTTAAGCCTGGATGCCATTGATAGGGCAACCAAAAGCCATGGAAACCTTAGGCATCATTGGCCTTGAACCTTTGAGCATTTTACCATTGTGCAAGATCCGTGGAGGCTCCTAGGTGGAAATCAAGTGTCGAAGAACATTATTTGATGGAGGGCATTTACCCCCATCCAAACCTAGGTGTTGTTGATTTGAAATGCTAACCACATTGTAAGAATCAACATCACCCATTGTAGAAGGATGGTGAGAAAAATAATTTTTGAAAACCCTCATTTTGACAACATTCGAAAATTAATCCATTATTTTTCTATTAACATGTTGTATATAAGTTCATTTGTAAATAAAAATATGTTATTTTTTACTCTAAATAGTGTTATACATGTTCAATTATTAGATCTTCTATATAAAATATAAATGTAAGATATAACAATAATAATAATTATTAAAAGTTTTAGGCTCATTTAGATGTTAAATAAGTCAGAATTGAAAAAAAAATCTTTTAATAAAAAATAGTATTTTAATGTCCTATTACTAGAAATCTCGTGATTAAATTTTTACACCGAAGGTGTTCTTTATATGAAGTGAATGACCTGCTTTTGAAAATGAATGGTTGAAAATTGTAGAGAAGGATGCAAGACAGTTGAAATGATCTCAACTATCAAAGTTTCTATAATATTAAAAAATATCATATATAATTTAAAAAATAACTACATTCTTATGTAGTTTTAGCTTTAAATTAAGAAAAAGATAGGATTGGAATTTTTTTTCCTTTTGAACTTTTTAAACTTACATTTTTAGATAAATAATTATATATTTTTCAAATAATAATATTAACAAGTGACACGTAATGACTAGTAATTTCCTTTATAGTATTGTAATTATTGTTTTCTAGATTTTAAAAAATAAATGCAAGTTTTTCAATTACGTCGAGAGGCATTCTATCAGTCGCATAATGGATCAAAAGAATTGAGTACATAGAAAAGAAAGGTAAACCGTTATAATTGAAGAAAAACACTCATCACCACGTCACCTTCCATCCTGAGTGGTAGGCAACGACTTCCATGCATACGATCGTAACCGATGGAAGTGGAAGGGTTTGCCGATGGGAGTGGAAAAGACACCATGAAAGAAATTATAAAGAAGGAATTTTGGAGGATACGAAGCTTGGCGGAATAGAGAATTGCAAATTGCGTAGGTACGACAATGATAGCAGTATAGATTTTTTTTATTTTGTTGAGAGCTACCTGAATCAATATTGAATCATTTTAACTAGATAGGTATTGTATGTAGTGTGGAAGTTTCTTACGTTTGCTTTGTATTTTGCATTCAGGATCAATGGAATACACAGTAACTCACCACTCTCAATATTTTTAAAAGAAATTTAGAGATAGTGGAAGGGACGATTTGTTTTGTACGGGACTGTTGTGCATGGGGGACTTCTAGGAGGAACTGGAGTGTTGCGACCTGCTTAAGAGTTTATTGATCTACTTTTCATTTATACAGGGAAATGTGAAAACCCCCTCCACTGAGTGCTACACAAATCTGAAGGATATCCGGTAAAACAAGCCGAAATGTTTGTGTATTCTGATAAAGGACAACACTATCTCTACCATTGGTGTATCCATAAACACTGTTCTTGCTCTGTAAATGCTTCTTTCCTGTAATGCCAGCGCTTCCATCTCCAACTAGCCTGGTACACATCTTCTTCTCTATAACCTAATATATATTTTTCCTTTTGCCTCTCATTATTCAAAATATTGATTTATCATCATAGCGCTTCTCAATTTGTTGGCCTCTTCACTGGAAGCAAATATTTTAAAAACTACTGATTCTTCTTTGCTTGCATCGATATTTTCTTTTGGTAAGATGTTACGCCACTCATTTCTTTTGGCTTTCTATATTGTAAGATACTTTGGAATTTATTTGGTTATTGGTTTGAGTAGCCATCGTCTATGTCCAACAATGTTTTGAGCAAGAATGTGAAGATTTGCATGGAATTAACCATCAAGAAGGCCATTCAGTATAAAAAATAGATGCATAAGATGATTTTATTCCTTTGTGAGTGGTATCAAAACATTATGTTAAAGTGTAACATGCTAACCCTTCACTGAAGTAAAAATTCCCTAAGTTTTCAATGTATGAGTAAATAAACTATGTACAAGCCATTGTAACAAAAAAATTCTTTTCTTTATTGAGAATATATGAACAAGATGCCATAACCAATTAAAATAAAGATTCCATTTCATTACAATAGCTTCACAAGTTACAACAATACAAGATTGCATACATTAACATACATAGTTCAAATGAGCTTTGGAACAAATAGCTTAAAGACGGTCCAGGATCCTTCCTTTCAAATTTTGGTTCTTTTGTCATCTTCTATGGAGGAGAAGCATCACTCAAGTGCTTTTCCGCCAACCACAGACTCATATGCAATCCCATGCACATCTATCATTCGATAGATGACCCTTCCCTTTGACAGAGAAATTGGTAGATTAATTGAATAACAACAACCAACTAAGCATAGTGTTGTCTCCTACATAACTATAACTTTGTAATCCCACAATCTTGGACTAGCATGTAATACTAGATTACGGTGAACTGATAGTGGAGCCAGAGGCAGTCACACTACTTTGGCCAAAGTGTTCTCATTCAGTACTTTGAATGAGGGTCATCTATCACATACACTTCTCAGGGCTGATTTGACTTAAGACCATCTTAAACTACACATAGGTATTTCCTTCAATGGATAATCTATCATCCCAGAGATAAACTATCACCGTTTAAACATACTTGGAATAAACCTACTTAGCAAGTAAATACCCAAGCTCCCTCCCATACTGGATAAACAATCCTAAGAGTAAGCAAAAGCTATTCTAGCTAAATCAATAACTTAGCTAAGTGTAATATATATGTCACTCATGTTCAATCTTATCTAGTATATAATACCTATGATAAAAATCAATATCCTATTATGGAATACATACAAGCACATCATAAAACAACATAAAATATTCTATTCCATTTTCAATGACATTCTAAATTCTCTAAATGTAAGTACTTGGAAAAGATAATTCAAGCATACATGGAGAACAATCCATTCATAATATAAAATAAAAAAGAAGAATATCCTCATGCATGTTATCGCTTGTCCAATAAATTGACATCAATGTAGCCTCTCCCAAACATCAACAAGCTTGATAATAGCTTCTCAAGAAACATCACAAAGAACTTCTAACTCTCAAGTTGATAGATTAATATGCTCAAACAACTCCTTCTCTCAATATGATAGACTTCTCTCTCTCACACAAGTAAAACTGAGAATAAGCTAAAAATAATGTAGAGTAAAGGCTTGCAAGAAGAATGTGTCCTCTCAAATGAAACTACTCTGCTATTTATACAACAAAATGAGGCTTCATATCCTTTAGTTTAGGCATGGATATGGACAAAAAATACCATGCATGACTATACATATATTAGAGAAAAAGGTGGCAACTATGTAAGCTCATACTCAACAAAACATCTATAGATCGATCTTGGTAGATCGACAACAAATAGAGACATTCAAATCTTCACATCGATAATTCAAATTATCTCCAGTAAAGGACATCTACAGGTAAAAGGAAACAAAGGTGATGCCAAATCTTCCACAATATTCTCAAAGTTGGCATGGTTTACATTCAATTAGAAACAGTCAATAATCGATTTTCAACAACATGCTTACATCATCTTAGTCTGATTCAAAAATTTATTCACTTTGAAAAAGTCATCGACCAGTCACTTACTTCTTAACAGATGTTGGTTTAAGCTCATAGACATGGCACTTTAAGTTTTACCATGTCAAAGATGTTCTTACCACAGGCATCGACTAAGTCTACACCATGCATCGACATAATGCAACAAGCTATAATGAAGTTTACTTGCTCCCTAAAGTGTGGTAGCAAGAGTAAAACTTGGCCTCCCAAGATAAAGTCATAAGTAACTTATATTCAGCCTCTACCCCATAACATTGATTTGCTGTTTAAAAGTGACCCCACTCTCCTATTTACATGGCAGCTTTGGAGTCATAAGTTAAACTATTTTAGTTACAAATGATACCTTAGAGATATTATGTGTAGCAAATAATATCTATTCCTTTTATAGAGTAAGGCAACGCTATTCCCATGCCTATTTTATAGCTGTAGAATTATCATTATGCATTGGTTCATACTTTCCCATGCCTTTGGTATTCTAGCGCATAACTTGTTATGGTGATTGGCTTCATACGTGGCTCATTGACTTGGTCTAAGCTTACAAACCTATACTTTCATGTAGTTTATGTGTGTCATTCAAGACATAGATTTTGCTCACTTATAGAATGCTATGAAGTTTACTTTCCACTTACATATAGTGTGGTCTTTAAAAATGGAATTCTATGTTATAAAATCACTTACATATATATGCGCTTCGCATGTTATCAATGCCTTATAAAGTGTGCCATGCATTTTCTAATATAAAAAAACCATTTAGAAATATATATATATATATATTTAAAATACATATTATATATAGATATATACACACCTCTATATAATAATTAATGCTTACGTGTGTGTATATACATATATGTATTCTCATATATACACAAAAGGAATTCAATATGTATAAATATATATATCTTCACTCTAACATATATATGCAAGATAATATTATTATATATTACATTGACTATATATATAAATATATACATACCCTCTATGTTCATGTATACATATGATAACATATATATATGTATATATCATATATTTATGTATATATGTTCAATTCCACCATCAAGCATATACATATGTATTCAAACATACACTTATACACATATGTGTACATATACATATTAAATATGTTTATACATATATAGCAGGTTACCCTTTCTTTCCTATTCTCATCGATACACACATTCATTAAGTATATATATACATTCACATATATATAATTGATTCCATGTGTGAGTATGTTTGTAAGTATTTCTACTTACACATACATGCATATGATTATGATCTCACACAAAGATAAATTTATGCATATACTTTTATACATGCATACTTTTGACGTAGATATGTATCGACGAAAAGCTCAAAGGTACATAACATCGTAATAAAATTTATATACATATATGCATGTCTATACATATGTCATCACACTTGTATGAACATCTCATTATATCCATCGTATGTGTATGCCCACATATGCATATATCCCAAATACTCATTCAACCATACCATTAAGCACAAAAAGATAAGGAAGGACTTCTAAGTTCCAAATAGATAAACATCACCCAAGCATGCATTCAATAGTAAAAGACCTTTACTAATGCAAAAACATCAAACTAAGGATGAATTACCAACTTCCCACTTCTATGTCTAGACTCAACCTTTCTATTGTGAGTGTGTGAAAGCTCAGATAGGTTACATTTACCAGTTACCCGACTGAGATCTTATCTTGAGTGATACTTCCCCTTCGCCTAGAGGAATTGAACATATACCTGCAACCACTAATACATGCCCACGATAGTAAAATGTTCACAAAATATGTAGTATATGTAATACATCTTCAAAGTTAAGATATTAATTCAATAACCATTCATACACATATATGCAATACTTTTCACACAGCATCATATGTGATAACATACATTCATAATGCATTGATAACAAAGTACAAGCATAATGTATTCATCTCCATAATTCACATTTACCCTACATAGTAATTACATAATTTGGGTGTAACATACTTCCCCCCTTGTGAATCATTGTCCTTGATGATCTATAGCACTTTAACACATAGATAAAGTTGAGTAAGGTTTTATACTTACTCTTTTCAATTCATTTAAGAATCATAAAACATCCTTCCTATGTAGCATCCCACCTTGCAAGCTTGCCCTTCCTGGACCTTGCATCGAGTGCCCTTGCTATTACATAGGAAAAACTTGTATGCTTCACACATACTTACTCTACTAAAGAGCTTTATTTTATTATCGTATTACCTTATTTGTACATCCTAGGTACAATAGTAACTATACATGACACCAAAGACATAGTGATCGGAATTCTTTGGCCCATGAATTTATCCTTAGTATAATCCAAATAGAAAAGGAATAATGATGCATTGCACACTACATCGTGGGTCCCATCCTTCCCCTTTGGTACTTAAACTTTTAGACAACTCAGAAACCAAGTTCGTCCATCACTTACACATCCATTTTCCTTAACCATAGAGTACTATTATTGACTACTTGTCCATCTTGAGCATAACATTGCTCTTGGACACTTGCCAAATTCTGATTATACTTCATACTTAAGCTTTGTATCGACAAAGTTTCATCAATCTCTTCAATCTATTGCTCCTTTTTGAAAATCTATCAAGTCTATGGTTAACCCTATTTCTAAGCCTATTTCAGACTAATAGATTTTCCAAAATTCCTTTCCATCTAATGGTCCAAACTTCAATGTTAGAAGTTTATAAATCATTCAAGATTTGATTCATCACTTTTCCCATTTGGATATAATAATATATTGCACATTCACTCAATTGAATGTTTCCTGGTATGATCATGGTTCACACAACCCTATCATTATTTTCTCATTCACAACTGAGACAACCTTATGAGATATACTAATCAACTACTTCTCACAATATATTATTTAGGTCCAAAATCCTATAAATCAAGTTTCCAACTATTGTTGGTTAATTTGGTGAGTTTGTCCACTAGAACATTATGTCAGTTTCATCGACATAGACATATTGATCTATCTTGTGTTCTACCTCTTTCCCTCTAAAATCTCAAGAGAGTACACATGCCTTGCTTATGATGACATCCGGTCTTTATTTCCTAGCATACTAGAGATTATCTTGCCACATTTCATGCAACCTCTTACTCTATCTTTTCTAGGTTATAGTGGTTCCTTATCTAACAAGTAACTTTGTCATTCCAATGTCCTAACTCTGACATCAATTTCCTCGTTTCATTCCTAAAATCTTCCAAAATTTTGGGTACATAGGTTCTTTTATATCCAATAATAGTTAATTCTTTGACTAAGTGAAAACCTATTTTATGATCTTCGCCACCTTGAATTCCCAGATAATAATGGTTAGGATTTTAGTGGGGATAAATCTCTTTTTTCTTAGGACATCCGCAACTTGGATTTCTTCCATCCTTGGATTATTTCCAAATATGCAATTCATCTTTTAACTCAATCTAATTTTGTCGATAAGAATTGGTACAAATTTTGAGTTTTAATCCTTGTTTAATCATGTTTGTCCCTAGAAGATATCAAATTTAATTGCATACTTAATTACCAAGCACATACATTTCTCATTAGCTCCATTGATTCATTTAATCACATATGTGAGTCCCAACCTCGGTATACCCTAATTCTAGGATAGAGTCATCAATAAATGACTAGTATGATGTTATAGGTTACTCTAACCCTATATGTTTCAATCAAGACCAAATATACAACCCAACCAAGTAAGTTATTTCCAACCTATCGGTGTCAATGAGTAGTCCAATACATGTCCCAACCCAATAAGTAAAACTTAACCTAATGTTTCTCTCCTAAATCAAATGAACTTCACATCCCAAATAGTTTATTCCAATCCTAGTGTTTTTTTCAAGACTAAGGTATGATCAAGTGATCAATCAAGTAAAGATAATTGATGTGGCTGAATAGCATCACATCCTGCCTTATCTTTCATACCACCTCTATAGCTTTATAGCTAAAGGTTATCATCCCTAGGTCTCTTAGCATAATAAGCTATAGTGTCAAGTTGCTTCACAACACAAATGTATTTCATAATATGTAGTATTACTACCTATGTAAAGAAATAACATCATTATCTAAATCCCCCATATAAGGTATATTGGAGTGTAGAGACACTTTCTTCCAATCACGAGTAATATAGATCTCTCTTTACCTATTCTTGGCAATGGTCTTCCCTTTCATGATCAAGTAAACTACCTATCCTTTCCTAAGGCATCAATAATACTATCAATCGATCTTACCAATCAAATATATATAAGGTATTGAGCGATAATATTCCTTTCTCATTAGTCACAATTCTTGACCTTTTTGCAATCTTCCAATAATTCCAATACCTTTTTCCTTGTGGTCATAAAGTACATGACTTAATTGTCATCATGATTTTCTAAGAATTCAAAGTTCTTCCAAATTGAAAACATATCCATGATTTTTCATTGGGTGGGGTACTTAATCCAAGTCAATCCACTCTTTTCCTTCCCCCCTTAATGTTTCCACAACATTCAATCTGCTCAAAGTTGGACTCCTAGTAAACACTTGCTTCTTTGCAATGATTTCTCATTCCTTGTTGTTGGCTTTCTATTGCCCTTTTCTTGCCTCAATGACATACCTTGAATATACTTTTTCCCAAATTTAGATTCATCATTGATTTCTAATCCTGTAGATTCAATATTTTGGATTGTCTAATAGGATATCTAATGAATAATCAACAACTTAGAAGTTAAGAGGCACACTAATATTCTAGTTCTCTTTCCAATATCCTTTCTATGGGGAAATATCCTTACCCACAAAGCCTAGCTGGTTGATGCACCTTTCAAATTAGAACATTGTTTTCCCTACCGCTTCTATCAATTTAACACATAGTGCCATATTGTATTCCATTTTTGTTTGGAATTTCTAAACATATGTTGATTTTCATAGACATGTTGGTGGTTTCATCTTATACTCCAACCAATCTATGTACTATCCAAACCTTTGGTTAGGCCAACCCAATTTATCTTTACAGGTTTCTTTCCTAAAATCGCCTTTTCAAGTGACTTTATCCCAATCCTTGAAATCTTATTCTCTCATAACCTTTAGGGATACCAAAGTTGTTTGGTCTCTTTTTCTCATCTTAATCAAAACTCAAAATTGAAATCATCGATCTTGGTTGGTGGAACCATGTCTAGTTCATTGATTACTTCATTCCAACCATTCCGATCTTTTCCCTTTTTCCTAGGCACTAACTCTTTTCTTACAAGATCCTATCCTTATATAAGAATTAGATTTATGTCAAGAGTTCTCCAACCTTATGGATACCTCCTTTGTTGACTCTCTACTTCGATTTAATTTATACTGTCATTGCATACACATGGATTTGTAGTATACTTATTAAATCCATTAATTCTTGACTCTTTTCATCTATAAGTTGCTACTAATAAGGGTTTTATCTCATTTCTTCTCATTCCCTTAGAGTCACTTAGCTATCTAGTAGGATAAAGGTATATTTTGGTTATTCTTCTTAACCTTCCTACATAACCCGATTGCATAATCTTCCACAATACAAGGGGATATAATAATAAGTTTATTGGCTTAGGAATTTCCACTCCAGGGATGACTCCTTTATGGTCCCAACTTAAATAAGTTCCTAGGAATATTATCTTATTTTCCCTTTTCCCTCAGTTCTTTTCTTTTATCGTTGTGGCACAAGAACTTTTCAACCATTATCTTTTGATCGGGTTTACACATTTCTTGCATAATGAGCTCATAAGTTCCAAAGTTGAACTTGGTAGCTTTGATACAACATGTAACATGCCAACCCTTCACTGAAGTAAAACTTTCCTAAGTTTTCACTATACGAGTAAATAAACTATGTAAAATCTATTGCAAAAAAAAAATATTTTCTTTATTGAGAATATACGAACAAGATGCCATAACCAATTACAATAAAGATTCCATTTCATTACAATAACTTCACAAGTTACAACAATAAAATATTGTATACATTAACATACATAGCTCAAATGAGCTTTGGAACAAATAGCTTAAAGACGGTCTAGGATCCTTCCTTTCAAATCTTGGTTCTTTTGTCATCTTCTATGGAGGAGAAGCATCACTCAAGTGCTTTTCCACCAACCACAGACTCATATGAGGTCCCTTGCACATCTATCATTCGATAGATGGCCATTCCCTTTAACAAAGATATTGGTAGAGTAACTGAATAACAACAACCAACTAAGCATAGTGTTGTGTCCTACATAGCTAGAACTTTGTAATCCCAAAATCTTGCACTAGTATGTAATATTGGATCACGGTGAACTGACAGTAGAGCTAGAGGTAGTCACACTACTTTGGCCAAGGTGTTCTCATTCAATACTTTGAATGAAGGTCATCTATCACATACACTACTCAGGGTTGATTTGACTTAAGGTCGTCTTAAGCTACACATAGACCTATTTCCTTCAATGGATAATCTATCATCCCAGAGATTACCTATCACCATTTAAACATACTTGGAATAAACCTACTTAGCAAGTAAATACCCAAGCTCCCTCCCATACTAGATAAATAATCCTAGGAGTAAACACAAGCTATTATAGTTAAATTAGTAACTTAGCTGAGTGTAACATATATGCCACTCATGTTCAATCATATTTGGTATATAATACCTATGATAAACATCAATCTCCTATTATGGAGTACATACAAGCACATCATAAAATAACATAAAAAACTTTTATTCCCTTTTCAATGAAATTCTAAATTCTCTAAATGCAAGTACTTGTAAAATACAATTCAAGCATACATGGAGAAGAATCCATTCATAATATAAAATAACAAAGAAGAATATCCTCATGCCTGTTATTGCTTGTCCAATCAATTGATAGCAATGCAACCTCTCCCAAACATCAACAAGCTTGATAATAGTTGCTATATAAATGTCACGAATAATTTCTAACTCTCAAGTTGATAGATTACTTCGCTCAAACAACAAATCCTTCTCTCAATATGATATAATTCTCTCTCACACACAAGTAAAATTGAGAGTAAGCTGAAAATAATGCAGAGTAAAGGCTTGCAAGAAGAATGCATCCTCTCAAATGAAACTGCTATGCTATTTATGCAACAACATGAGGCTTCATATCCTACAGTTTAGGCATGGATATGGACAATAATCACTATGCGCAGCTACACATATATCACAACAAAAAGGTGGCGACTGTGTAAGCTCATACTCGAAAAAAAATATCTACTGATCGATCTTGCTAGATCAACAGAAAATAGAGACATTCAAATCTGCACATGGATAATTCAAATTATCTCCAACAAAAGACATCTAAGGTATTCTCCTCAAATTTAGCACGGTTTCCATTCAATTAGAAACATTCAATAACTGATTTGCAACACCATGCTTACATCGGCTTAGTTTGGGTGCGAGTCAATTCAAACATTTATTCACTTTGACAAAGTCATCGACCAATCACTTACTTCTTAATAGATGTTGGTTTAAGCTCATCGACATGACACTTTAAGTTTTACCAAGTCAAAGATGTTCTTACCATTTGTTTCAACTAAGTCTACACAATGCATCAACATAATACAAAAAGTTATAATTAAGTTTACCTATTCCATAAACCGTGGCAGAAAATGTAAAACTCGGCCTCCCAAGATACAGTCATAAGTTGATCTCATGTATAATACAAAAATGTATGTAAAAAAAAAACCAAAATATTTCTTAATTGACCTTCCACACTTCTTCGATGTACCCATCACACACCAAAATGCAATTGAATTTTTAAAATATATTTTAAAAACATTTCTAACTAAATTTGTTAATATTACAAATTGTATGATTAATCACACCTCCAAACTTTGATTCTAAATAAATAAAACCCTAGATAGGGGAGAGGAGCCGATACGTAAGCGGGGGCCCTAACGTACGATGGGACATGCACTTGTTGGGGCCCACACCTATACATCGGTCCTCCACATAGGCACGATGACATCAAACATAAATCATATATAAAATGCACACTTAATAGCATTAATTTCAAAACAAAACAAGTACACGGTGGCAGCCAAACATGACGAAGTGTATCCAACTTGTATCTGAAATATAACAAGTAGCATTCCGACATGGAATTTAAACAACCCAAACATTAAGACATGCACCCTTCCCTATAAACTGGTAAACCCAACTTTCACACCAATGCAGGTGTCATTTTCACATTAATCACAACTACACAACATAAACAAGGTGCCAAGTCAACAAATTTGAAGCCCATCTGACCCATCTTTGACCGACTGGCGAACCCATTAAAACAATGTTTCCCATCATAGCATAACCAAACAAACACGCAAATACATTCGCCTATCCCATCTACCATGAGACTTGCAACATGTATCAGCTTGAATTTGTCCCATCTCGCCAAGTAGGGTGTGCACGTATTGGAGCCAAACCCAAATATCCCACCTGCATCCATTTAACACTCCTGTAAGGCTACCATTATTCAAAACAAAAACATGGAAACAATTTCAAACAATCCACCAAATCAATCAAGTCAATAATTAATTGCTGAAATCAATCAAATCTCCAATTCATATGAAATAGAATTCAAATTCAAAATAGGACAACAATTTATTTCACCACACCAAGCAAGCATCAATCAAATTCAAGTAATTCCCAATTCAAATAGCCGTGAAAACCAACAAGTATTCAATTATTCTGCAGTGAGCGGCATAAGAAAAGGAGGAGTGACAAGAACAAAATTGAACGAGTTAACATCAAGGGGAGGCAATAACTCAAATTCCAGTGCACCACCATTCATATTGTTCTAGGTTTTCCTTTTCACACTTTTCCTTTCATTTACATTATATTGTTCTTCATTACAACCATTACTATTTTCCATTTCTAAGCTTTATATTGATCTTCATTACAACCATTATAGTCATAGGTTTTTATTTATGTTTCCCTAGGGTTTATATTGCAAATATTACAATCACAAGTGTTTCTTTATGTATTGATAGGGTTTATATTGCAAATATTGCAGTCATAGGTTAGCATATGTGCTCCATAGGGTTTATAATACAAATATTACAGTTATGGTTTACCATTTAAAGCTTTCCCTAGGGTTTATTTTCCAAATAATACAGTCATTCGTTAGCATATACATTCCCTAGTGTTTATATTACAAATATTGCAGACACAATTTACCATTTATGTTTCCCAAAGGTTTATATTACAAATGTTTCAGTCATAGTTTACCATTTTAGTTTCCCTAGGGTTTATATTGCAAATATCACAGTCATAGTTTACCATCTCTGTTTCCCTAGGGTTTATATTGAAAATATTACAGTCATAGTTTAGCCTTTCTGTTTCAGTAGGGTTTATATTGTAAATATTACACTCATAGTTTAACATTTTTGTTTGATAGGTTTTGCATTATCATTCACTCTACTTATCGTAGTCTCATAGGTTTTGCATTATCATTTATATGGTAAATATTGGTCATGGTTTACCATTTCTATTTCATAGGTCTTGCATTATCATTCAGTTTGCTTATCTTATTCTCATAGGTTCTACATTATCATTCACTCTAGTTATATTATTCCCATAGGTTCTACATTATCATTCACTCTAGTTATCTTATTCTCATAGCTTCTACATTGTCATTCACTCTGGATATCTTATTCTCATAGGTTTTGCATTATCAGTCACTAAATTTTCTATTTTTAGAAGGTTTTTTTTTCATCATTTTCAAATGTTTTTGCTTCATCAATCGACAAATATTTATGCCTGTCAATGAGTTCGTCATAGACAATATATGTGAGCTTTGTTAAACTCTTACTATTTTCCATCCGTAAGCTTTTTATTGTGTCATAGTTCAAACATGAGTGTGGTTTTCACTTTGTTGTGCATGAGAATGTTAATGTTGTAAATGCTTAAGAGATATGAGATGTTCTTAAACTCTAACTCCCTTGCATAGTTTGTAATTTTGTGCTTCTTACTCCTCTACTTCCTTATGTCTCTCACTCTAGAATAGATGTAACTCTCTAAACTGTTGCAAAAGATAATCTCAATTGAAATGCAACAAACTAAAAAGATAACACATACACAAACTAAATAATCTTTTGTTCAAGCATCACTCTCTTCATACATATAAAGATAACTGTTAAAGCATTTGTGTTTCATAGTTTACCATTTATCTTTCCTAGGTTATGCATTATCATTGACTTTGGTTATCATATTCTCATATGTTTTGCATCACAAACTAATTATTCTTTTGTTCAAGCATCACAATACTCTCTTCATACATATATAGATAATGGTTCAATCATTTGTATTTCATAGTTTACCATTTATGTTTCATAGGTTATGCATTATCATTGACTTTTCTTATCATATTCTCATATGTTCTGCATTACAAAGTAATTATTTTTCTAGTCAAGCATCATTGTTTTGATTCTAATTATTCTGTGTAGATGGCCAAGGGCAATGCAGTGGTGACCCATACTGGGAACAAAAAAAAGAAAAGAGCCATGACAAGGTTGCCTGCCAAGAAACGAGGATGCAGATTCCCCCTGAAATAGATCATGTTGCACAAGTAGATGAGGTTTCTACTCCTCAAATACTGCAGATTGAGGTTACTACACCTCAAATACCACAAAAGGTAAAAAAAATACATAAGCTGTGGTCTGAGGATGACATGAAAAGGGCATTCTATGATGTTGAAGAGAATGACATGCCAATAAGGGGGGCTTCCAAAAAGTGATCAATCCCAACAACCACACTATCCAAATGGCTAGGGGGTCTAACAACAACTTCCAAGAAAGGTCTGCCAACAGTCCTCACCGAAGAGGAAGAAAATCTTATTGTGGAATGGTGCAAGAAAATGGCTGATATTGGTCATGGTATTGAGATAGTCAATCTTAAGTCTGAAGTTGCTCAAATATGTTAAAATAGGCCAAAACCTTTCACCAATGGCTTCCTAGGGAAGTCTCGGTGGAAAGGCTTCAAGCACAGACATCCTCAACTCACATTACGAACTGTTGAAGGCCTAGACAAAGATAGGGCATTCAATCTTAGAGCTGATGTTGTAGATACATTCTAAAAAACACTATTTGCAACATACAAAGCCATGCCATATGGTTTTGATCGCATATGGAATTGCGATGAAACTGGCATCCAAGTAGGAAAAAATGGGTCCATGAAGGTGCTCACAAGAAAAGGTAGTAGGAATGTCTCTTACATTATCCCAAAGATTCGTGAATGGATAACCATTTTATGGTGTGTCAATGTTGCCGGATAGAGCATTGTAGGATTCTACTTGTTCAAGGGGAGTGTGAACATAGATAATTACATCATAGATTGTGAACCAGGTGCTTGCATGGCAGCCTAGCCACATGCATGGATGACCAAAGAATTGTTCATAGATTGGTTGACCCACTTCAAAACCTCAATTTTAGGTGGTGTCTCGCCCACCAACAGGGTCTTGCTAATATTTGACGACCATGGAAGCCATGTAGCACTCAAAACCTTCCAGGAAGCAAGAGAAATCGGTGTAGATTTGTTAACATTGCCATCACACACATCACATAAGCTACAACCATTGGATGTGAGTGTGTTTTCACCTTTCAAAGCTTACTTCAAATTAGAACATGCATATTTTTTGTCAAGGTTTCCGAACATTGAAGTGAGGAGGAGAGAACTTGCAATATTAGGCAACAAAACAATGAAAAGAGATTTGATAGTTGACAACATCAAAGATGGGTTTAAAAGGATTGGTATATGGCCGTTGAATCTTGATGCACTTGTCAATGGCATGCGTCCCAGTGAGACATTTGTGCTCAGCGAGGATCCTGATGTAGTTGAAAACATTGTCAACCTTTCTGGACTTGGTGTGTCAAGCGATGATGTCACAGTATTGTAGTCCACTCTTCCAGATGGACACATGCAGCCTGCAATAGAAACACAACACTCACCTCATAGCTATCCTGTTGAATTAGTTGCACAAGTGGTGGTTAATGAACACACCCCTTCCATGGTGGATAGGGTTGTTGATCAATTCAACGAAAGTTTAGATCTTCCATAACAACAAAGCCAACCATCCTAGTTGGTTGAGGGAGCAATGAACTTGGGCATTGATTTGGAAGTCCCAGAACAAAAGGATACCTATACTTTCCCATCACCACCACTAGAAATTGACCTTTCTCAAGTTGTGCATTACTATGCTCATTCTTGCAATTCAGATTTACAAGGCAATGAAGATGTACCACGAGGCTCACAGGTATTCGAGGAGGTCATTGGCACACAGTTAGATGGGACACAAGAAACACAAACAGTTCCACACATGAACAAGTTCCTCAAGTTGCTTGTGCACACTGTTCATCAAATGAAATCCAAAGCAGGTGCAATTCGAATTAGTAGACAATCTCAATTGTTGACAAAAAATGACTACATGAGGCTGTTAATGGAGCAAGAAAAAAGGAAGAAAGAGGTAAAGGAAATAAAAGCAAGAAAGAGACAAAAAAATGAGGAGAAAAGTGCAACAAGAATTGTGGCAATAGAGTTGAAGGAGAATGCCAGAATTGAGAAGGACATACTGCGAAAAGAAAAAGAGCAGCAAAAATTACAACAGAAAAAGGATAGAGATGCGAAAAAGGAGCAAGAGAGGCTTTGCAAGGAACACGACCGAAAGGAAAAAGAGATTGAGGAGGCATAGAGGGCTTTATAGAGAAAGAGGTGGTTAAGGAACACTTCTAATCCATTGTCTCAAAGTAATGGAGTCTTCTGTGATATTCTCAACATTAATATCCCTCAGTTCTCCACAATAGTGAATTATTTTAGCCTCTCCCAATTTGACTTCAGGGGTAGTCAATATCCATATCAATTTGGCACTCGAGATGTACAAATGTGTTCACCATCGCCCCCAACACATGTCACTTGCACCCAATTTACCACTCCAAGTCCCACTCATGTATGCAACAATCCCTGTCGACTGGAAGGGGACGAGAACATGGAAATTGGCACCCCAACCAACCAAGATCCTTTTCACAACGACAACAACTAGATTACAAATGCTAGTTTCATAGACTTTAGAAGTATTGATATTTATAAATGCACCGAAATTGTGGACAGTTGTAATTTTTTGATAAGTACAGATTGACTGTTATTGTTTTGGTTTGTGAAGTAATTTGATTAGATTCAAAAAAGTGTTGTATGTAATTTTCAATGTGTGTTATTGTTTTGATTTGCAATGTATGCTTCTTCATTGACAGTTTTAAATATATGAAAATTACAAATGCATCATTATTGTTTTGATTTGCAATGTATTATGATCATATTGCAATGTGTGTTCTATGTAATTTGTAATGTGTCACTATTTTCATTTCAAATGTTTGCTTCTTCATTGAAATTTTATCATTTTCTATTCCTTTTCCAGTTATTTTGCCACGTGGGAGGTCGAAATTTGTCCAAGACTTTAAAAAAATGCAAAAATGACTCGTCGATCGATGCGTAGGAACCTTGGGTGCCACTTCCTGCGTGGCTCGGCATCCGAAGTTGACAGCCTTGCCACACCAACTTCTCTTAGTCCGCCACACTAAGAATCCACTACGTCGCATTTATCACTTGCCGCCACTTCCTATTCCTATCGACTGTCGTGTTCAATTGTTGTCACCTCTCCTAAACTCCTCACCACCCCGCAATTTTATTCCAACCAACCTATACATATACATATACATATATGTATGAATATACATATACATATATATACATATGTATATACCTATACATATACATATATATATGTATATATATATCTATATACATACATATTTTTCGAGCCAACCTGCATTGAATGCTCCCCAGTGCCTCGCTCTTGTCGCCAACTTTTAGCCTTTCATTCTAGCAAGTTATCATTCTTTCTTCACTTGTAGGCCACTACCTGCTCGGTTCATCGTCTGCAACCTTAAAACCTTTACCACAACCTGCAATGCTCAGAGACCAATTCGTATTTGGCTAGAAGCCGATTAGGAGATAGGTACACGCTAGTTACTGAATGTTACCAACGGCTCCACTTCCACCATGCAAGCAACGAACAGATTCCTTGCCGCCATGAATGGGTTCCATATACATATACATATGTATATATATATGCATACACACACATACACATACATATCCATATACATATACATATACACATACATATACAAATACATATACATATATATGCATACATATACATATCTATATGCATATCTATATACATATACATATGTATATGTATGCATATGTATACACATATACATATACATACCAATATACATAGACATAGACATAGACATAGACATAGACATATACATATTCGTATACAATTAAGTCGTGCAACTATTCTATCTTTTTCTGGTGCCATTGATGAATTTGAGGGTGTTTAATTTTTCATAGGTGATGCTTCATCTTGAATTCAATGTAAATGAATGCATATATATTATTTTGCTGTGATTCAATTCATTCATGGAAATGAATGCATGTAAGCAATGCTGCAATTTTTCATTTCAATAAAAAACAATATAGTTGGTTGTTTTGATGCCATTCATAAACCTGGGGTTGTTCTCTTTTTTCATAGGTTTTGCATGTAAGCAATTCTATATACATATGCACATATATATACATATATGTATATGTAAATATATATACATGTATACACAAATATAGATAAATGTATACATATAAATATACATACACATACGCATACACATACACATAACATTGTATGTTGTTTCCATGCCATAGATAAATTTGGGGCTGTTCAATTTTTCAAATGAATGCATATAAGCAATGTTGTAATTTGTCATTGCAGTAAAAAATAATATTGTTGGTTGTTTCGATGCCATAGATTGGGGTTCTCTTTTTCATAGGTTTTTCATGTAATAAAATCTATATACATACACATACAAATCCACATCCACACATGTATATACATAAAACATAGACATACAAATATACATATAGGTTCTGCTTCATCAATTCAGTCAACTAAGCAATAGAGACATGTTTTAGGGAGACTTGATTTCATGAATGCTTGTTTGATGGAAACCTATGTTGCATGGGTCCACAACTCCATTTGAATTGTGAAGTGCTGCATAGGTAACCATGACAAGCCTTCATAAAATTAAGTCCCCTAAGCCATTCAAATACAAAGCTATAATAGTTGCATGATTCAATTGATGCATCCTAACCTATTAAAAAGATAACACCCCCAAATGAATCAAAGCACCTATATAATAGAGCACACTTGCACTTAATCAAATGCACCTAAAATTGATATAATTGATGCAGGGCTGATTTGATGAAGGATAACCTATGCAAAAGAGAACCCCCCAAAAATAATTGAATAGTAGAGCTTCATGTTCGAACCATGAAAAGAATTATAAATTCCAACCATACAAATATTAAACAAAATTTGCAGTGTCAAAGTATGTGCAATTGTTACAAGATGTAATGGTTTAGGGAGACTTGATTTTAGGAACGCTCGTTTGATGGCAACCTATGTTGCACAGGTCCACAACTCCATTCGAATTGTGAAGTTCTGCATAGGTAACCATGACAAGCCTTCACAAAACCAAGTCCCCTAAGTCGTTCAAATAAAAAGCTATGGTAATCTATGTCACACTTTGTCCACAATTGGACCTTTCAACTATGATGTGCTACATAGGCAACCATGAAAGGCCTTGGGAAAACCAGGTCCCCTAAATACATGTTGTAAGAAAGCTTCTTGTGCTCAATATTGATCTATGGTAATACATGTGAATACTTGAAGGTTTTCATGGCTATTTGAATTTGATTGATGGTTGTTTGGTGAATCTGATTGATTTCGTCCATTAATTATTCACTTGATTAGTTTGGTGTATTGTTTGCAATTGTTTCCATAATTTTGTATTTAATAATGGGTGCCTTACAACTTGTAAAAATGGAAGCATATGGGATTTTGGAGTTCACCACTACTATGTTTGCACCGTACTTGGTGAGATGGGACAAATTGGTGTTGATATGTGTTGTAGGTTTCATGATTGATTAGATAGGTGGATGCATTTGCTTGTTGGTTTGGTTATGCTACGATGGGAAACGTGGTTGTAATGGGTTTGGTAGTCGGTCAAAGATGGGTGAGATGGGTTTGAATTGGGTTGACTTGGCACCTTGTTTACGTTGTGTAGTTGTGATTAATGTGAAAGTGACGCTTGCATTGGTGCAATAGTTGGGTTTACCAATTTATGGGGAAGGGTGCATGTGTTAATGTTTGGGGTGTTTAAATTCAATGTCGAAATGGTACTTGCTATATGTCAGATACAAGTTGGATACACTTCATCATGTTTGGTTGCCTCCGTGTACTTTTTTTGTTTTGAAATGAATGTTATTAAGTGTGCATTTTAAATTTGATTTATGTTTGATGTCATCGTGCCTATTTATGGATGAATTCTTTTTTAAGTTGTGGAGGACCGGTGTATAGGTGCACATCATATAAAGTTGAGGACACCCCCAAATTAATCAATGGAACCTATAAAAGATACAATTGTTGTAGGTCTGAATTTATGAAGCATAAACATAGACATACACATATACATAGACATATACATAAGTGAATTAAACACGACTGTAGAGAAGTATAGCAAGGGGAAACGAGTGATAAATGCGACGTAGTGGAGTGTTAGGGTGGCTGATTGAGAGAAGTAGACGTGGCAAGGTTGTCCACTTAAGACCTCTTCACACATCTATACACACACACATTTACATATAGACATACACATTTACATATACAAATACATACACGCAGACATAGACATAGACATAGACATACACATACACATAGACATACACATGGACATACAAATTTACATAGACATAGACATAGACATACACACAGACATAGACATAGATATTAAGAAACACATACACATACACACACAAAAATTGCCATCATCACAAGAAGTTGCTAGAATGAAAGGCTGTAAAGTTGACAAGTGTGTGAGACACTACGAGAATTGGATGCAGGTTGGCTCGAAAAATACGCAGGATGTCGTGAAAGTAGTATATGCATATCTATATGCATATACACATATACATATACAAATATATAGATATATTCATATACATATACATATGTACATACATATACATAAACATAAACATATATATATGTCTATACATATGCATATATATATAAATAAGATGCAAAGACCTTAAGCATATACAAGTTGGATACACTTCATCATGTTTGGCTGCCAGCGTGTAATTGTTTTGTATACACATAAACATAAACATACACACAAAAATAGACATAGACATAGACATAGAGAAACACATACACATACACATACACACATAGACATTGCCATCATTACGAGAAGTTGCTAGAATGAAAGGCTGTAAATTTGACAAGTGTGTGAGGCACTACGAGCATTGGATGCAGGTTGGATCGAAAAATACGCAGGATGTCATGAAAGTAGTATATGCATATGTATATGTATATACACATATACATATACATAAATACATAGACATATTCATATACATATACATATGTATATACATATACATAAACATAAACATATGTATATGTATATGTATATGAATATGTCTGTACATATGCATATATATAAATAAGATGCAAAGACCTTAAGCATATACAAGTTGGGTATACTTCATCATGTTTGGCTACCGACGTGTAATTGTTTTGTATACACATAGACATAGACATAGACATAGACATAGACATATAGAAACACATACACATACACATACACATACACACACATACATTGCCATCATTACAAGAAGTTGCTAGAATGAAAGGTTGTAAAGTTGGCAAGTGTGTGAGGCATTACGAGTATTGGATGCAGGTTGGCTCGAAAAATATGCAGGATGTCATGAAAGTAGTATATGCATATACACATATACATATGTTTATGTTTATGTATATGTATATACATATGTATGTATATGTATATGAATATGTCTATACAAATGCATATATGTATAAATGAGATGCAAAGACACATAAACATAAACATATGTATATGTATATGAATATGTCTATACATATGCATATATATTTAAATAAGATGCAAATACCTTAAACATATACAAGTTGGATGCACTTCATCATGTTTGGCTGCCAACATGTAATTGTTTTGTTTCAATATAATTACAATTACGTGTGCATTTAATATATAATATACATATACATATACATATGTCTATGTATATGTCTATACATATGCATATACATATGTATAAATGAGTAAACGTGTATTTAATAAATATGTCTATGTAAAGGTACAATATATGCATGACTGATTTGATGAAGCAGAACCTAAAAAAAAATAGAACATACCCATATATTTCCAAGGCATGAAAAGAAGGTACAATAATTGGATGACTGAATTGATGAAAAATAACCTATGCAAAAGATAACACCCCCAAAATAATCAATGGCACCTAAGAAAAGATAGAAACATTTGCATTACAAATTTATTGAAGTAGCACATATGATAATTGTAACACCCCTATATTTATCAATGAAGACTAACCATGATGAAGTTGGGTATTCATTTTTTGATAATGGGTTTTTAAAAAAAAATGCTATTGGTCCACGTGCCACATGGACTGTGCAATTTTGGGTGCATACTATGGGCTCCTCTCCCCTACCTAATCTGGTAGATCCTATTAAAAAAACAAGACCCCCAAATTTTTGTAATGCAAACAAAAAAAGCTCCAATAATTGCATGTCTGAATTGATGAATCCTAATCATTGGGAAACATAACACCCCCAATTTAATGAATGTCACCTAAAGAAAATAGCAATAATGAATGAATGAAACAACACGTATGAAAAACCTAAACCCCCAATTTTATCAATGGCACGCATAAATGGTACTTAACAACATTAATCAAAAAGTGAACATTAACCCATGATGATAATGAAGAACGATATAAAGCTTATGAATGGAAAACAGTAAGAGTATAATAATTATCACATACGTATATGACTGAATTGATGGAGCATAACCCAAAATAAATAACACCAACATATTTATCTATGGCACAGGAACAACATAAATTTTTTAAGTGACTGAAAAAGATGAAGCAAAACCTAAAAAAAGATTAACCCACATTTTTTTTTGGTTAATGAAACAGAGAACACAACCTAACTTAATGATAATGACCTATGATAATACGATAAATAGAGTCAATGATCATGCAGAACCTATGAGAAAACAATAAGGAGAGTGAATGATAATGCAAAACCTATGAGATTATGATAAGTAGAGTGAATGATAATGCACAACCTATGAAACATAAATGGTAAACTATGAGTGTAATATTTCAATATAAATAACACCAACATATTTATCTAGGCACATAAACAACATAAATTTTTTAAGTGTTTGAAAAGATGAAGCAAAACCTAAAAAAAGATTAACCCACATGCTTTTTTTTGGTTAATGAAATAGAGAACACAACCTAACTCAATGATAATGCAAAACCTATGATAATATGATAAGCAGAGTCAATGATAATGCAGAACTTGTGAGATTACGAATAACAGAGTGAATGATAATGCATAACGTATGAAACATAAATGGTAAACTATGAGTGTAATATTTTCAATATAAATAATACCAACATATTTATCTATGGCACATAAACAACATAAATTTTTTAAGTGACTGAAAAGATGAAGAAAAACCTAAAAAAAGATTAACCCACATGATTTTTTTTGGTTAATGAAACAAAGAACACAACCTAACTCAATGATAATGCAGAACCTATGAGAATACGATAAGCAGAGTGAATGATAATGCAAAACCTATGAGAAAACGATAAGCAAAGTGAATGATAATGTAGAACCTGTGAGATTACGATAAAAAGAGTCAATGATAATGCATAACCTATGAGAATACGATATGTAGAGTTAATGACAATGCAAAACCTATTGGAATAGGATAACTAGAGTCAATGATAATGGAGAACCTATAAGAAAGAATAGGATAAGCAGAGTATATGATAATGCAAAACCTATGAAACAAAAATGGTAAGACTATGACTATAAAATTTGCAAAATAAACCCCAGGGAAATAAAAATGCTAAACTATGCGTGTTATATTTTCAAAATAAACCCTATTGAAAGAGAAATGCCAAAATATGAGTGTAATATTTGCAATATAAACCCTACAAAG
Organism: Sequoiadendron giganteum; assembly: GCA_007115665.2. Taxonomy (NCBI): domain Eukaryota; kingdom Viridiplantae; phylum Streptophyta; class Pinopsida; order Cupressales; family Cupressaceae; genus Sequoiadendron; species Sequoiadendron giganteum. The sequence continues at coordinate 380,912,327 of CM021106.1, read as the reverse complement.
CAAAACCCATATAAAGAAAAATACAGCTTCATCTATGGCATGGAAACAACGAACATTATTATTACTGAAAGAAGAAAACAACCCCAGAAATTTCAATGGCGGGGAAACAACCAATTGCATTATTATCTATTATATAAATAGAGCGATGCTTGAACAAAAGATTAATTTCCAGAGATTTAGTGTGTTTATGAACACAAATAGGACAGTGTTCATAAACACTAAACTTCAACAAAAAATGATATCTGCAACACCAAAAAACCAATAAAACAAACTGAAATTGCAAACCAAACTCAAACAACCGAATAATGGCGAGCCTTGGTGAGCAAGCTCACATGGGTCAAACACGTGACGAACCCGTTCGTTGCTTGTGGTGACCTTCATAGCGGCGAGGAACCCCTGCATGGCGGCGAGGAACCTGTTCATGGCAGCGAGGAACTCGTTCGTTGCTTGCATGGCGAAAGTCGAGCTGCTAGTAACATTCGGTAACTGGCGTTTACCCATCTCCATATCGGCTTCTACCCAAACACAATATGGTCTCCAAGCATCACAGGTTGTGGTGAATAGACGAATGTTGCAGACAATGAAACGAGCAGGTACTGGCATGCAAGTGAAGAAAGAATGTCTACCTGCTAGAATGAAAGGCTGAAAACATGGCGAGAAGAGCGAGGAATTGGGAGCATTCAATACAGTTTAGCTTGAAATAAATGCGGGGTGGCGTGGAGCTCAAGAGAGGTCACAACAATTAAAACCGACAGTCGATAGGAATAGGAAGTGGCGGTGAGTGATAAATGCGATGTAGTGGATTCTTAGGGTGGTGGACTGAGAGAAGTTGATGTGGCAAGGTTGTCAGCTTCGGACGCCGAGCCATGCAAGTAGTGGTACCCGAGGTGCTTAAGTATCGGTCGACGGATCATTTGGGCATTTTTTTTAAGTCGTGAACAAATTTCGACCTTCCACGTGGCAAAATATTTTGAAAATAGAAAAAACATAATTTTATATTATTTAATATCCATTTTTGCATAATAGATTATTTAAAAAAAAATGCTATTGATCCACGTAGCCTGCCACGTGAACTGTGCAATTTTGAATGTGTACGTATCGACTCCTCTCCCCTATATCACATTTAAAAAAAATAAAAGTCTTACAAATTTCTCATGGAACCCCTCTCCTCTAATTTGCTTTATCAATTATAAACCCCTTCTCGTGTTTACCTAAATCTAATTAATATTATTTTGGTTTGTCATTTGATTAGGCCTCGATATCGGAGAATGACCCTGTTGCTACAAGCGCAAATGATGTATTTTATCATTTACGGGAACTCCTCAGTCCTCCCATTCCCATATTTGATATCGGTGGGCTAAAAACAGCAGGGCCAGATATCAGCAGCATCAATGGCTTCTGTAATCGTTTACCAGAGCAATCGTGTTGTCCATTCCCAATTCTCAACCACTTCTAGACCTCCTACCCACCACTCTAAACCCACAAAATCCCTCCATTCGTCGTCGATTTGCGAAGTCACCTGTTCAACATCGTCGTCATCCACACTGCCCACTGTCAAATTCAATCCAAATGCCGAGTCCACATCTGCCTTCCAACTTCCCCCAAACTTCACAGCAAAAGACCTACTCAGCGCCCTCAGAAGAGAAAGGGACTCACTCAAGTCCCTGAAAATCCTGCAATGGGCTTCAAGTCAAGATGATTTCTCTCCACACCCTTCTGTCTACGAACTTATGATCGATCGCCTGGGAACTGCAGGCTATTTTGAACAAATGCGAGAGGTCTTCAGCATAATGAGCTTAAATAAGTGCTACCCCACAATGAGAACCTTCGTCAGCATGATGGCGAGCTACACAAATGGCCACAAGGTGGACGAGGCTCTTGGAGTCCTGAAAGAAATGGAGGTAATTCCACTACAAACCAATACCAAAGCCAAATGTTACAATCATTTGCTCAATTTCCTTGTAAATAAGAAAAAGCTTAAGATGGCGAAGTCACTGTATGCTCGAATGAGGTCTGTTGGGGTCGAACCGAACGCTAAGACCTTCAATATATTGATCAAGGGCCTCTGCAAGGCTAACCAGATGGGTTCTGCACTTGATTTGTTGAAGCAAATGTCATCTGACCATGGTTTGATCCCTAAAACCGATACATATAACATTCTCATTCATGGGTTGATTCAAAGGAATATGATAGAAGAATCCTTGGAATTATGGAAGGAAATGAAATCAAATGGGTGCATTCCTAGCCATATAACGTGCAATGCCCTGTTACATGGGTTCTGCAAGGAGGGTAGGGTGGAGGAGGCCACCATACTTCTGGAGGAGATGTGTGGAATTGGGTTCTGCCCTAATAAAACGACTTCAAATATTCTAATCAATGGATTCTGCAAAGCCGGACACCCAAACAAGGCGACAGACCTGCTCGAGGAAATGATGCAGGACGGTTTCGAGCCTGATGTATTTACATATAATACTTTGATTTCAGGTCTGAGCAGAATAGGAAAGTTCCAAGAGGCAAGAAGGCTTCTGGATGAAATGGTTACGAAGAACTGTATTCCAGATGTAGTTACATATAATACTTTGATTTCAGGTCTGATCAGAATAGGAGAGTTCCAAGAGGCAAGAAGGCTTCTGGATGAAATGGTTACGAGGAACTGTATTCCAGATGTATTTACATATAATACCATGATCAATGCAATGTGCAAGGAGGGGAAGTTGGAAGAAGCTACTCAGCTTTTCAATGATCTGACTAGCAAGGGGCACAAGCCTGATGTTTGTACTTACAATACCTTATTGTATGGGCTCAGCAAGGATGGCAAACTCGATGCTATGATGAAGTTCACAGATGAGATGCTTGCCAGGGGTTGCATTCCAGACAATGTGACTTATAATGTGTTGATGTTGAGGTTATGCAGGGAGGGAAAATTGTATAGAGCAATGCGTGTCCTGAGAGAAATGCAGGCTAGGAGATGCTATCCTGATTCTGTTACTTATAACACTGTAATTGATGGTCTTTGCAAGCGAGGCAGACTTCAAGAGGCAGAAGTGCTCTTTGATGAAATGTACGATCGTGGAGTGGAGGCAGATGTGGTAACTTACAATTCCCTTATTTATGGCCTCTGTCAAGCTCAAAGAGTTGAAGAAGCAACCGATCTTGTTGATGAGATGCTTGTTAAGGGATTCGTTCCTGATGAAGTGACATTCAATAGCATCCTTGGAGCTTTTTGTACTGTGGGTAACATCGGCAAGGCTACAGAAATAGTCCAGATGATGATTTCCAATGGTTGTGAGCTAAATGCCATTACATATGGCATTATCATTAACGGGCTCTGCAAAACTGGTAGATATAGGCCTGCCCTCAAGATCTTGCAAACGATGCCCACGAAAGGGATGATTCCTGAAGCAGAAGCCTATAATCCCATCTTTCAATGTCTTTGCAGGCAGTACAAGATGCAAGAAGCTATGGTGATTTACAGAGAGATGTTGCAGAAAGGCGTTACTCCAAATGCTGTGACATACAAGATTCTTTTCAGAGGACTCTGCTATGGAGGAGGTCCTATTGGAGAAGCAATAGAATTTCTTGAAAATATGATGGAGAAGGGTTTCCTTCCACACATGTCAAGTTTTATGGAACTTGTCGAGGCTCTGTTTTTGTTAGGAAGGGTGAAGACTATAGTAAGACTGGTAAATCTGGCTATGCAGAAAGTCTGTTTGGAAGAGAAAGAAAAGGCTATGGTGAATGGATTTCTCAAGATAGGTAAAATACAGGATGCCATGATTATCTTGGGCCAGTTGTTGGATAAAAATTAATACACGAGCTTCAATTTGATATGCAACTGTAATGCCAAAATCCTGACGAAAAGGAGAAATTTAATGAAATTCTCTTTGTTAGAATTTGGTATCAACGAAGCATTTAAGCCCCTGCTTGGTATCAACGAAGGATACAGTCAGAGGGAGTTAGCAAATAGAAGGTAGTTTTATCTTACCATATTATCAAGGAATGGCATAATTTTATAACTACATCAGCTTGGACTCGATTAATGTAATTCTATTTGTCAATCTTAGTTCGATGAGCAACAGAGATGTTGATATTCATGGCTTCTTGTTTCTGAGGTTATATCTTTCCTATTGGAGGATTGTTTACAATAATAGTTATGGGAATATTGATGTGTATATACTGACGAATGATAATAAGTCAGACGTAATAAAAACATGGATTTTGAAGTTCATTTGTTTGGGAACAGGGTTCTTGCATAGTCATTGAACGAAAGTGATCCATTCAAGCTTACCTAAAGAAGTCCATGTTAAATATGATACACAATTCCCATTGATTTGCTGAGCACTATTGTGAAGAAACCTGAGACTGTAATTTGTACTTGAATTCAAATTCCATGATCTCGGAAGAGAAATTAAATAGTTTACAGTGGCCCACTCGTCACGTCTTTTGATGGGGCACATGGCATAAATACTGAGCATCAAGTGTGGGATCAATATTTTGGAAGCCAAATTATTGCCCAACTCTATTATGATGGGAACTCTATCATGACGGGAAGGACACTATGATATGGATGCAGCATATGCAATTGCACATTTTGTTAAGGATGCAAATTGCACTTTCCTATATCAATGTTGGTAGGTACCGAAGTCATGTACAGTTATTCTTGTTGAGGTCCAGAGTCTTTGGTATTTTCTAATATTCTAGTTAAGGTTGTTCCTGGAAAATAAGGAATGCAAAATGTTTCAGAATGGGTGGTTTAAGTAGATGGTAAGAGCAAGATTGTATATAGATGGAGTTAGCTTTTCGTTGCTTACAATTATATGATTAATATTATTACGAAGGGTTTATTAAGGGAGGAAAATTTGCAAGATGCCATATGGCATAAAGCATGCTCTTGTAATTAGCCAAGTCTTATTTTCAACCACAATATATCTGTGAACCAAAAATTTCATTTTATGCAGCAACTATGCCGCTCCTCTACAACTTTGCCATCAACACCCAACGAGTTATCTCTGACAGATGTTAGTTTTATGATCAGATATTCAATAAACCAGAAATGCAGCACATAAGACAATGAACACAACAAGATACCCTGGGAAAACCCTCCAACTTGAGGGAGAAAAACTCAGCAAATATATCGCTTATATATTGATGTAATAGGAGCAGAAATCTGCTTACAACTTAGGTACAAGACAATGCCGAATTTGATACAATGAATAACTGCACCTCTCCTAGATGCAAGAATACAAATGAATATGTTTCTCCTTGAAATCGATCTGCTATTTGCAAGATGATGATCTGCTGCTCAGGTGCGAACTTGTTCTATGAATGCGAATTATATTGAATGAACTTGAATGCATAATGAATGGAAATGATCTCTCATATATACAAATTGGTGAAGAGGATGCATCCCTTCATGATGCATGGTTGGCCTCTCATAGAAAATCGCGTCTCTTCAAGTCGGCCAAATATAATTATTATCAATAATTAATATTTTATTGTTTGCATGTGAAGCGCCTCTTCACATTAATATTGACTTAGATAAATTAAATAGCCGATAGGCTATATTGAATTTATCTCTTCAAGGTCGCGGTTGGAAGGAAGAGGCCTGAAGCTATTCTAACATAAACACTCCCTCTCAACTAGGGAGGAATACTTAGAGCTAATCAATGCCATGAAATGACATCCACAATGGCTACACCCAAATGTGAAAGAAGCTCATCACGGATTCTCTTAATCGTGATATCAACCATCATGGCTACTCCCATGTATGGTAAAGCATATGTGCATAAGTGCCCATCACGGACTCACTCAACGTGATGTCGTCATCTCAATTTGACGTTCACCATGGCTACTCCCAGAGAGTGAATAAACACAAGTACAAGAAAATCATCACAGACTCTCTCACGTGATGTTGTCATGGAGTCACACACATGACATCCACCATGGCTACTCCCAGAGGGTGGAAACAAGGGCTTTCACCTCAAATTTCTCTCTCACAGAGAAAGATGCATTAAAGCAAGTCACAAAAGATCACTGAAGCCGAGTCTCCCTCTCAGCTAGAGCTTCATTCTCCACAATACCAAGCTTGTCTTGGAAGTACACAAACTTTACTCTGGAGAGGGGCTTGGTGAGAATGTCTGTTGTTTGCTCATCAGTGCTAATGTATCTCAACTGGATTACTTTCCTCAATACCATATCTCTGATATAGTGGTATTTGATCTCAACATGTTTGATTTTATCATGAAACACTGGATTGACAAAAAGCTTCACACAACTTTGATTATCACAATGAATGACAGTCGGCTCCAATGATTGTCCAAACAATCTTGCAAGGAGCTTTTGAAGCCACACTGCTTCTTGAGCTGCCACACATGCTGCAATGTACTCGGCCTCTGCGATGCTCAGTGCCACTGAAGATTGCTTCCTGCTACACCGGGAGATCATCGCAGACCCCAAACTGAAACAACATCCAGAAGTGCTCTTCCAATTAGCAACACACCCTGCCCAATCAGAATCTGTATAACCATGCAGCTTCAAGTCCACACCAAAAGAATATCTCAAGCCATACCCAACTGTGCCACGCAAGTATCTCAAGATATGTTTTGCTGCAACTAGATGTATTTGCCTTGGTTCACACATGAATTGACTAAGTGCACTCACTGCATGGCAAATATCTGGTCTAGTATTGACTAGATACATCAACGATCCAATCAATTGCCTGTACATAGTAGGATCCACCAGATCTGAACTAGATGCAGCCTCCTTTAACTTCTGAAAATTGGTTTTCATAGGTGTAGACATGGATTTGCAATCCATCATGCCAAATCTCTTCAAAATGTCTATTGTATACTTCCCTTGATTTAGAATGATCTCATTAGGTCTCTGCCATACTTCTAAACCAAGGAAGTAATGCATGTACTTAAGATCCTTCATTTCAAATTCAGAAGTCAACTCCTTGCATTTGATAATGAGGTGTTCTTCTCCAGTAAGAAATTGATCATCAACATAGAGAACCAAGATCAAGGCCTCACCATTAATTACCTTGAAATATAGATTTGAATTAGCATCATTCTTGGAGAAGACCAAGCTCAACAAGTATCGATCAATCCTCTCATACCAAGCACGAGGAGCCTGCTTAAGGCCATACAAAGCCTTCTTCAATCTGCAAACATGAGACTCCTTCCCATGAACTTCAAAGCCATCAAGTTGCTCAATGTAAACTTCTTCTTCAATTACACCATTTAGAAATGTTGTCTTCATATCCATTTGGTGTAACTTCCATCCTTTAGTTGCTGCAATGGCAATGATAGTCCTGATGGAGGTATAACGACCAACTGGAGCAAAAGTTTCCTCATAGTCTATTCCCTCTTTCTGAGAGAACCTCCTAACCACAAATCTAGCCTTGTACTTCTCAATGCTTCCATCAGTAGCATGCTTGATCTTGAAAAGCCACTTAGAAGATACAACAGATTTGCCTTTTGGTCTAGGTACAATGTCCCAAACATCGTTCTTGAGGATAGATTGATATTCTTCAGCCATAGCATCTTTCCACACTTGCTAACTTGAAGCTTCCTCAACACTGGAAGGCTTAGATTCAATCATTTGACTCATCATTGCAACATAGCTTGAAAACTTCTAAGGTCTTTTGCTTTTTCTGAATGTTCCTCTAGGGGCTGCAAACTTTTCTGCCTCCTGCATTGTTTTCCTAGCCCATAGAGGTCTCTTTCTACCAATAACAATGTCAGTAGGCCCATCAGTAGGTTCCAAAGGCTCAATTGGATCATCATCTTCTTTAGGATCAGTAGCCTCCCTCTGAATCTCAGGAGTATGGTCAACTTCCATGTCCTGAGGAGACTCTTGGTCTTCATTGTCTATCTCCATGTGAGAGCCTTTAGATCTCTTGAATACAACATCTTCTTCAAATGTAACATTTCTGCTGATCTCTATCAGTTTCTGACCTGGAATGTAAATCCTGTAGGCTTTTGAGACTCACTGTAGCCCTCAAATATTCCCTTCTTGCCAGATGGTTCCAACTTTGTGCTTTTATCTTTAGGGACATGAACATACACAGGACAACCAAATATTCTCAAATGGCTGACTTCAGGCTTCACACGTGTGAAAGCTTCTTCAGGAGTCATGTTCTCCAAGATACGATGAGGGCTCCGATTCAAAACATACACAACTGTCCTAGAAGCTTTGGCCCAAAGGAAAATTTTCAGATCTTGATCATGAATCATGGCTTTAGCTGCTTCTACAATAGATCTGTTCTTTTTTTCTGCTACACCGTTTTGTTGTGGATTGTGGGGAACACAAAATTCCCTCTTAATTCCCGCTTCAACACAAAAGTTATGAAAGCTTCCAGAGATGTATTCTCCTCCATTCTCAGATCTCAAAACTTTGATCCTCTTCTCGGACAAGTTTTCTACTTGAGCTTTAAATTCCATGAATCTCTAAAGTACTTCCTCAAATTCTTTAGTCTTTATGAAATAAATCCAAGTCTTTCTAGAGTAGTCATCAATGAAAATTACATAATACAAGAAACCACTCAAAGAAGCAACAAACATTGGACCACACAAATCAGAATGAACAAGATCTAGAATGCATTTAGATCTACTTTCACTACTATGAAAGGGTCTTTTAGTATTCTTACCCAATGCACATCCTCAGAAAGTACCTTCATGCTCCTGGCTGAGTTTAGGAATGCTGGTGACCATCTTTTCCATGGTTGGAAGCGCTCGGAAGTGAATGTGAGCAAGTCTTCTATGCCAAAGCTCGCATGAACTTGATGTATCGTGCAACAATGCTTGTAGAGGACGAGTGGAAAGTCTGTAGAGACATTCTTGCCAAACACCAATCACTCGGGTTGACTTGATGCTAGAGTTCTTTGGCCATGCAAGAACTTTACCTTCAGAGAATGCAACTTGGTATCCCTTGTCCTGCAAGGCTGAGATAGAGACAAGGTTCCACTTGATGCCTGGGACAAATAGTACATCACTCAACTGCAAGGAGATGTCAGAATCTAAGTGAATAGTGGAGGTCCCAACACCTTTCACATAATAACATGCATCATCTCCAATTATGACTTGAACACTTGTATCTCTCATTACCAAATATGAAAGATGTTCTCTAAATCCAGTAATGTGATGGGAGGCACCACTATCAATCAACCAAGTGTTGCTATCTGCTAGAACATTGCTTGACAAGGCATAATAGAATAGAAATTCACTTGAATCCTTTTGAGGAGAGATCACACCCACATCCGCAATTGAAGCATGCTATTTTGGTCTAGTTAGGCAATCTTTTGCATAGTGACCAAATTTTTCACATCTGAAGCACTGCAGGTGGGAAAGATCTTTCTTCTTCTGAGATGGAGGAGCACCATTAGATCTTCTATCTTTGTTCCTCTTGAAGTAGCCTTTCTTTCCTTCTCTTCCTTTCTTCTTTGAAGATTGAGCAGTAAGTACATGAATCTCCTCATTGGTAGAACTTTGCCCATTGCCTCTTGCTGCTAATCTCAATTCCTCTTGAATGCAATCTGCCCTCAAGCGATCAAACTTAGGTAGCTTTGATCTCGCACTAATGCCTTGGATATATGGTTCCCAAGATTTAGGTAGACCATTAAGAGCCAACATGGCCAAATACTTATCATCAACCATATGCCTAACGGTAGAGAGCTAATCTCTCAATTCAGTGATCTTCATGAAGAAGGACATGACAAAATCTCCTTTTGCCATCTTGACATGATGAAGCTATTGCTTCAAGGCAAGAGCTCTGCTTGTGTTATTGAACTCATACATTTCCTCCAAGGTTTTGAACATTTCTCTTGCTGTCTTCAACTTGGAGATAATTGGCACAAGGTGGTCCTTCACCGAATCAACCAAAATCTTTTTCGCCTTGGTGCAATTCTTCTTCCATTGAGGCTTCTCATTTTCATCTGAAGGTTCGGGAACTTCGTCCTCCACAAACTTAGCAATCTCATTTTCTTCCAATGCAAGCATCACTCTAAACTTTTAAGAGGTGAAGTTGGAAGCACCTTCAAGCCTATTTTCGATCTTGAGCCCGTTCACCATTTTCAAAGATAAGATAGATGCAAGAAGATGAGAATAAGAGTGGATGAAAGCGCTGCTTATATAAATCTGATCACGATCTTCTTTAAACCCGCTTTGATACCATGTTAGTTTTATGATCAGATATTCAATAAACCAGAAATGCAGCACATAAGACAATGAACACAACAAGATACCTTGGGAAAACCCTCCAACTTGAGGGAGAAAAACCCAGCAAATATATCGCTAATATATTGATGTAATAGGAGCAAAAATCTGCTTACAACTTAGGCACACCACAATGCCGAATTTGATACAATGAATAATCGCACCTCTCCTAGATGCAAGAATACAAATGAATATGTTTCTCCTTGAAATCGATCTGCTGCTTAGGCGCGAACTTCTTCTATGAATGCGAATTATATTGAATGAACTTGAATGCATAATGAATGGAAATGATCTCTCATATATACAAATCGGTGAAGAGGACACATCCCTTCCTGATGCAAGGTCGGCCTCTCATAGAAAATCGTGTCTCTTCAAGTCGGCCAAATATAATTATTATCAATAATTAATATTTTATTGTTTGCATGTGAAGTGCCTCTTCACATTAATATCGACTTAGATAAATTAAATAGCCGATAGGCTATATTGAATTTATCTCTTCAAGGTCGTGGCTGGAAGGAAGAGGCCCAAAGCTGTTCTAACATCAAAATGAAACAAATGCAGAAGGCTCTGCCTTCAAAACTGACCTCCTAAACCAAATGCAGAAGGCTCTGACAGATAACCTGTGGATCTGACTCTGTATCCAAATGCAGAAGGCTCTGCCATCAAAACTGACCTCCCACATAATAATTACAGAGATAGAGGGAAAGGGAGAAGAAGGAGAGAGGGAAAGGAAATTCCCAGACGAGATTACTGAAAAACTCTCCGATTCTTGAAATTTGGCTATGATAGTCCGATTCTTGAAATTTGGTTATGATATCCATTTTCTTTCTTCTTGTGTTTCCCCTTTCCTTTTTACCACGTATTGCTTGTGGCACTGATGCCTGTTACAAGTAAATTAGTCATCTTCTCCTCCAACATTTACTCTCATTGTTCTGGTTTACTTTTGGATTGTTGCTTCTTCCAACGTGTTAATTCTTCAGCTTCATCTACAACCTCAGGTCATCTTGTTCATGATGTCGATACAGTCTGCAACGTTGAATCCCCAATCTCCTGAGGATCACATGGTCTAAACTTCTTGTACTTCATCTTATTATATTTCTAACCTTAACCTTAACTCTAACCCATACCTTCATTATGCAACAAGTTATCTCCGACACAGACCTGTAGATCTGACTCTGTCCAAATACATAAGGCTCTGCCTTCAGAACCAACCTCCACAAAGTAAACAATTACAGAGAGTGAAAGAAAGGGAGAGGGACAAGGAGAGGGGGAGAGGAAATCCCCAGACAAGATTATTGAAACACTCCCAGATTGGTTCTGATATCCATGTGCTTTCTTCTTGTGTTTCTCCTATGCCTGATACCACTAATCTTATCATCCAACGTTTTCTCTATTTGTTCTGGTTTACTTTTGATTGGTTGTTTCTTCCAACCTGTTAATTCTTTAGCTTAATCTACAACCTCAGCTCATCTCCTTGATGATGTTGATAAAAGCCAGCTCATCTACCTCATGATGTCGATGCAGATCTGCAACATTTAATCCCCAATCTCCTCAGTAGATCATGGTCTAAACTTCTTGTAACTCATCTTATTACATTTCTAACCCTAACCTTAACCCTAATCCAAATCCTATTTTCTTCCTAACTTAACCCAAAATTTTCCTGATTAATTGAAAAAATCTTTATCTTTTGTTTTGCTGAGTTATTCCAAGAAAGATTTTTGCTACTCTGATATGCAGCACTAACACGTAACACAGTATTCATCTTTTCCCAGATTTTTCCAAAAATAGCTAGGAAATTTTGTCTCTATTGGACGTACTGCTTCTTGGTAGGTCATGCAGTCTCACAGGTGTCAAGTTGTCAGGCATTTGTGATCTTTGTACAAGGTAGAAAATGGGCTATATTGGAAACCAGTCAATGATAACGATGGAATCAATCTTCATTGTGCTCTAGGCAGAACCAAAATAATATCTTTTGAAATATGTAACATGGTTGATGAGGCACAATATTGGAATGTACGGTTGTGACTTGTTCTGTTTGCCAACTTGTGAATAATTCTGCTTTGCTTCTGCTAGTTAAATGAATTTCAAAGCAAGGTGATTAATATATAATATAATTTTTTTGACAATAAATAATGTCTCCTGTGTATCAGAACTTGCATAACAGAATACAATTCTTCTTGTCTCATTTATAAAATATTTCTTGCTTGTGTCATTCAAGTTGCCACTGAAATAAGCAATTGGTCTTCTTTCTTGGCTCAAAAATGCACTAATAGCAACTCCACTTGCATCACAATCTACTTGGAAAAGTATGTTAAAATCCAGTTGAGCCAACACTAGTGCCTCTGTTATCTTTTTCTTGGCAACACGAAACTTCACTCAGCCTTCTAGTTTTACTTAAGAGTCTTAGCAAATTAGCACTAATGCAATTAAAGATAATAGATTTCCACAATCCATGAAGATTATTGCTGAGTGTTTCTGGCTTAGATTGTGTAGTAAATTTTTGCATCAATGTTTCGAATCACACTCTGTGATTCATTATCAGGATAAGGAGAGCAAAAGGAGAAAATTCCTTATCCTGATGATGAAACACGGAGTGTGATTCGAAATGTTGATGCAAAAATTTACTACACAATCTAAGCTAGAAACACTCAGCAATAACTAATGCAATTTGTAAGTTGGCTGATTGTCTCATGAAAATTCCTGACAAATTTTCTTTAAACACTGGTTATCTTGTAGAATTTTTTTACCTTGTTGCCTGTCTAGGATTGGGCCATTCCAATATGGCTTTGTCTGTGTTGGCGTCCATCTCTATTCCATCTTCTGGAATTAAATAACCTAAATAGTCTGATCTGTCCTTTTTAAAAGAGCATTTTTGCATATACCAAAATTTCAAGAAAGGTATATTAAAAGAGGGGCAAAGAGTTCGGCATGGGGCACTTAAAGGCTGAAACCACGCACAGTAGATGTTGTCAAATATTAACAGAAGTTATAGTTCACCAGCTAAATAACACAAGAGTTATAAGCAATACAAATTTGAAAGGTAAAACTGCCAAATGCTTTGGTAAGAATCCTATTTTAATACATCAGTAGGAAAGTTCCTTTTCAGCTTGTTCTCTTTTTCTCTGTGTCGTGAATGAACATTGTGGGGCCTTCCTCTGCCTTATCTTCATCGGATGTATTGTCTACCCTGACTGTTCTGTATGTAGCTGTGGGACAAAGCACTTGTCCTTGTTGAGTGGGGGCTCAGTAAGGGTTCTTGTCTTGGCTGCTTTCCTCATGGTCTATAAATATTTCCAGATTATCAACTCTGGTTAGAAGATTTGTCAAAGCAGCTTGTTAGTGGTTTGAAGACAAGGGAAGTTGGTTGTCCTGGGCAAGGAAGTTCTGATTATTGGCTGGGAGAATGTGGAGGTTTTGTAACATTTTATTTACTTCCCAGTTGAGTGAAAGCATTGCCGTTGACTTCGTCTTTTGCATTCACAGTGGGTTAAGATGTTTTTTTCAAATAATATCGAAGGGGGTTTGTATTGGGGCTCTCTCCCAGAAATCATCTTAATTACATGAACTTGAGGAGCAGAAAATGAAACAAATAAAAAAGAATGAACCTACTCATGTATTCCGAATGCTTGTTACAATCAATCTCCAATCCCTAGACTCGCTTAAGAGCTTACATACACTCTTCTAAGACTAATTACAACTCTCTACTTTCTAGCCCTTTGTTACAAAATAGTCATCGATTCTCCTAAAACTGAGTTAGGATACTCATTTGACTCCTAATAATGCTTAACTTCCCTCTAACATGATAACGCATAGAACCACAAAACCTTTGGAAGTTGAAACAACCATCAAGAAGGAAGGAGAAGCCAAAAATTTTGAATTTTGGAATGCCAAAAGTTATAAACTACTTCTTGTAATGGAATTGCTCCGTTGTAGAAATTAATTCACATTTCCCAGCGAAAACTCTACATTTGGTGCATGTAAAAATGGGTGAACTCATCACAAAGCTTGGAATATGCCATTTTCACTAATTTCTCATCAACCAAAGCCTACATATTGATTACCCATTACAACTTTCACATATTCTAACATCAAAGAAGCCAACCATTATCCATAATTATGGCAAAAAGTACAAGTGGTTCCATTTTTTCATCCCATTTCCCCTATTAGGGAGCTTATAGACCCCCAAAACTAGACACTTAGTGGATGAGAGTGGAGGAACCCCCTATACAAGTGATATGTATGGCACTTAACCATACACCTCAATATGAAGTCAAACCAAAACTCAATGCAATTATTTCTTCGATAGTCTAGATGATACAATGAAAGATTGCTTGAACTAAGAATTACATTATCAAGATTGGTTTTTACAATTGGAAATACAAATTGTGGAACTAAGAATTACATTATCAAGATTGGTTTTCACAATTGGAAATACAAATTGTGGAACTAAGAATTACATTATCAAGATTGGTTTTCACAAGTGGAAATACAAATTGTGGCCACTCATCTTCCCATGCAGATTTTGGATCTCAAAAGGCCTTCTTTCCATTATGACAGCGATTTGTGTCAAGCCTAGGAGATCCACAAATGATAATCTATACCTTATATAAGTGATAAGAATTATTGAAACAACTACGGAATGCATAATTGATCTTAAGAGACAAGATGTTGAAAATGTTGATGTTATTAGCAGCTTCGGGCTGCTTCTTCCAGCTTACACAATTTGAGAATAGGCATAAATTAAATAATAGCCTATCGGCTATTTAATTTGATATTGAGCTCATCAATATTTATTTATATATGTGAAGGGGCGCTTCACAAAAGGTTAAATATAAATTCAGTTTGGGCCGACCTTCCTTGTTGATTATAAAGTATCTTGTAATTGGGCCGACCTCCTTGGCAATTATTGTAAAATATTTATTCTAAATGAGAGCCGACCTATTTGAAGAGTCACCTCACTTTGTATAAATACAAGGTCGCTTTGCTCATTTGAAGATCATCAAGTTCATTCATCATATTCGCAGCTCTGGCAGAAGTTTGCACTTGTGTAGCAACAATTCGATTTCAAGGAAGAACACATTCATTTGTATCTTTGCATCTAGGAGAGGTGCGATTGTTCATTGTATCAAATTCGGTCATTGCTGGGCCTGAGTTGTAAGCAAATTTCTGCTCTTGTTCCTACAATATATAAGAGAAATATTTGCTGGGTTTTTCTCCCTCAGGAAGAGGGTTTTCCCAGGGTATCTTGTTGTGTTTATTGTCTTATGTGTTGCAATTTTTATAAGTGCTTTCAATTATTCAATCTGATCTAAAAAACACTAACATGGTATCAGAGCCAGGTTTGAAAAAGATCGTGATTAGATTTGTTTTGCAGCACTCTTCAATCTTTTTCTGTCTATCTCTATTTGAATTTCAAGATGGTGAATGGTTTGAAAATCGAGGATAGACTCGAAGGAGCTTCTAACTACACATCATAGAGGTTCAGGATCATGCTCACCTTGGAAGAAAATGATTTGGCTGAGTTTGTGGAAGCCAAAGTCCCCAAACCTGAGGAGGAAGAAGAGAAGTTGTAGTGGAAGAAGAAAGATACTAGGGCAAAAAAAGTGTTGGTTGATTCTGTTAAAAATCATATTGTTCCGATTGTCTCCAAGTTGAAGACGGCAAGGGATATGTTGAAAACATTGGAAGAGATGTACGAAATCAACAACACTAGTCGTGCCCTAGCCTTGAAGCAACAACTTCATCATGTTAAGATGGCGGAAGGAGAATTTGTCATCACCTACTTCATGAAGATTTCCGAATTGAGAGATCAGCTCTCTACCATTGGTCATATTGTTGATGACAAGGATTTGACCATGTTGGCTCTTAATGGTCTTCCTTCATCTTGGGAATCTTACATTCAAGGAATTAGTGCGAGATCGAAACTTTCCAAGTTTGATCGATTGAGGGCCGACTGTATTCAAGAGGAGTCGAGGTTGGCGGCTAGAGGCATTGGTCAAAGTTCAAAGAATGAAGATATACATGTTCTCGCCTCTCATTCGTTGAAGAAAGGAAAAGTTTGGAAGAAAGGATTCTTCAAGAGGAATCGAGATAATGGGTCAGATGGTGCTCCTGCATTTAAGAAGAAGTGGGATCTCTCTTGTGTTCAATGCTTTAGATGTGACAAATTTGGTCACTATGTGAAGGATTGTCCTACCAGGCCTAATCAACATGCTTCATTTGCGGATATGATTGAGATCTCTTCCCAAAATGATTCTAGTGAATTTCTACTCTAGTCATGGGCCTATGTTCAAGCCATAAAGGTTGTGTACTGATCGAAGCACAAGAGCAGCGTATCATACTGTGTCCACCCTTCAAAATATTTAAGAGATAAGTATTCCTTGTTTTGATTGTAATTACCCTTCTAGGTTAAAATTTCAGTTTGTTGAGTTCTGCAAATCTGGCATTATTTACTTAGGATTATGTGTGACCGGTAAATAGTGATCACTGTGATAAGATTCTTTATAATTATTCATTGCAAATAGTATCATGCTAATTTGTGAAGATTGTCTTTTGTTATGCTGAGATTAGCTCTTCCGAGAAATTGAAAGAAAGACATGTCATGATTGATGAATTAATTATCTATTACTCTGGAGATTTTGATTTCTATGAGATAAGTATTGCATGGTTGAATAATGTTCATGAATTGTTATGTAGTTATTAATTCATGCTACAACTTTGAGATGGTCAATCATGTATGCTCCTAGTTATGGTGCATCTATTTGAGATAGTTGAGTTCCATGAACTATTAGTAATCTCTTCTTAATAATTTCAGGATAAATCAAGAAGCGTAAGAGATTGCTTTCAAGAAGAGCTTGATTCATCCTATAGGTTGAAGAATGGAGACTCTACTTGTAGCTATGAGACTAAGTGAATGGCTGAAGACATCTTTTCGAAGAGTAAGAATTAACCTTAAGAGGGAGTTCTATGACTTACTGAGAATAAGTAAGGGTTGCAGTGTTGCAGGGCCAGATACTAAATTATTGAAGTACCTCTTTAGCAGTTGGGTTTTGAATTGCTCAAGTCAGGTCAACCTGGATTTAACATTGGTAGCTCCGCAAACCTATTCAGAATAGAGTGATCTGGGATGCGGTTGAAGAGGACAACCCTAAATCTCTATAGAGGTGTGCACTGGAAACCATTTCTCTAAGGCAAGCGTTGCATGCAATCTTGGACAATGAGGTCAGGTGTTTGATGCAAGTGATTGGAGATCCAGAGGGAGCCTACTGAACCTAAAGAAGATGGTTGTGCTGCTCTAGATGTTGTTTCAGTTGAGGTTTGCGATGATATCTTGGTATAGCAGGAAGCAGTCTTCTGTGGCACTGAGTACAACAGAGTCCGAGTACATTATAGCTTGTTTGGCAGCTCGAGAAGTAGTGTGGCTTCGAAAGCTCTTTGCAGGATTGGTTGAACAGGTATTGAAGACAACTATCATCCTTTGTGTTAATCAAAGCTTTGAGAAGCTTTTTGTCTTTCCATGTGTTTCATGATAAAACTAAGCATACCACTATATTAGAGATATGGTATTGAGGAAAGATATTCAGTTGAGGTATATCAACACTGATGAGCAGATGGTAGTCATTCTCATCAAGCATTTCTTCAAGATAATGTTTGTGTACCTTTGAGACAAGCTTGATATGGTGGAGAATGAAGTCCTAGCTGAGAGGGAGTCTCAGTATCAGTGTTCCTTCTTTTAATGAATTCTTCTTTGAGAGAAGTTCGAGGTGAAATCCCTTGTTAATGCATTTCTCTATTGAGAGAGATTTGAGGTGCAAGCCCTTGTTAATGCATTCTTCTCTACCAGAAAAGTTTGAGGTGAAATCCCTTGTTCCACGCTTTGGGAGAGCCATGGTGGATGTCATGTGTGTGACTCCATGACAACATCACGTGAGGGAGTCCGTGATGATTTACTTGTACTTGTGTTTCACCCTCTGGGGGAGCCATGGTGAAAGTCACGTTGAGGTGACAACATCACATTGAGTGATGAGCACTTGTACATTCCATCTATGGAGGTAGCCATGATGGTTGATATCATGATGAGGTGATATCCAATATCACGATGAGGTGATATCTTATTTGCTTTCACGATGAGGTGATAAGCTCTTTATCACAATGAGGTGATATGCCTTGTGTAGCTGGAAGTATCATCCCTAGCTGAGAGGGAGTGTTGATGTTATTAGCAGCTTCGGGCTACTCCTTCCAACTTACACAATTCGAGAATAGGCATAAATTAAATAATAGCCTATCGACTATTTAATTTGATATTGAGTTCATTAATATTTATTTATATATGTGAAGGGGCGCTTCACAAAAGGTTAAATATAAATTCAGTTTGGGCCGACCTTCCTTGTTGATTATAAAGTATCTTGTAATTGGGTCGACCTCCTTGGCAATTACTGTAAAATATTTATTCTAAATGAGAGCTGACCTATTTGAAGAGTCACCTCACTTTGTATAAATACAAGGTCGCTTTGCTCATTTGAAGATCATCAAGTTCATTCATCATATTCGCAGCTCTGGCAGAAGTTTGCACTTGTGTAGCAACGGTTCGATTTCAAGGAAGAACACATTCATTTGTATCTTTGCATCTAGGAGAGGTGCGATTGTTCATTGTATCAAATTCGGCCATTGCTGGGCTTGAGTTGTAAGCAAATTTCTGCTCTTGTTCCTACAATATATAAGAGAAATATTTGCTGGGTTTTTCTCCCTCAAGAGGAGGGTTTTCCCAGGGTATCTTGATGTGTTTATTGTCTTATGTGTTGCAATTTTTATAAGTGCTTTCAGTTATTCAATCTGATCTAAAAAACACTAACATAAAACTATTACACAATCAAATGGTGCGAGATTAGCATAGAAACTACCTCTATTCAATGGTAGAATAAAATCAATACACAAAGTGCATTAGATACAATAAGGTTGAGAATGTGAACTCTTGTGATTAGAAGAGGGGTAGCACATCTTTGTTGAATTGCCTAGACTAGGCTGATACTAGATGTGCAAAACATGTTGATATGCATTTATGCCTTTTGCACTTGTAGAAGATGTATAGTGTGGGTATTTAAAGATGGAGGATATCTAAGTGCCATATCTATGCTAACATGTGCCAATGTATATGGTTGCACAACATATGTGAATGAAACATTGTCAAGTGTCAAACCCAAATGGAATCATGTCATGTGGTGTGAATGTCACCATGTGTTGGATGCATATGGTGCCAAATGTTAGACTTGTAAGGAGCTGTCTCCTATGGCTTAGGGTTTACCAGGTGTTGTGCATGCATGGTGGTGTTTCCTATGGAGCGGTTGATGCCATGTGTTGCATATGTATGGTCTAATGGCACATTGAAGAAAGTAGAGCATGTGCTATGGTATATGATATAGAAGTGTACAAAATATCATGTTGAAGGAGGGTGATCTTGAATGAGCATATATAAAGTGAAAGTGTCATGCCCTCGAAATTGAAACACAAAAAAAAAACCCAAGCATTGGAATGCAAATAAATAAATAAAATAAATAACAATATAAACATTAAAATCTAAATATATATAAATAATTTAAATATTATAATAATAATATACTATAAATATTAAAACATATATATAAAACAAATATAAAAAATAAAATAAAATATAAATATTTATAAAAAATTCAATTTATAAATATATTAGTATAAAAGTAAGCAATCGACAGTTCCATAGTGATAAGGCAACAATTAGACTATACCATAAAGAAAGCAACAGTTATATTCTACTTGATTATGAGGGTTATATTTGTTGTGGATACGAGATAGGGTCTTTCATCATAGATCAACATCTAAGACAACAGTGCCTTAGTGATTTCATTTTTATCACAACAAAGAAACAAACAACTATGCCATAAAGCGGAAGCAGGCACAATTGATCCCCCATTAATCCTCTGAGAAAAGTAAATACTTGACAAATAACAGATTCAACACAAGCACATATTCTGTTTGCAGAATCAAACAACATGAAAGAAAAAAATTATAGACACACAGATTTACGTGGGGAAAACCTTTTCGGGTAAAAACCCCACCCTCCAAAACACTCAACTCACATGTATTATTCAGTAACGAAAATGGTTACAATACAAAACCAGAGCTATGCTCTTTAGGAGAATACATCTTGTCCATCTAGAGAAGGCAGGCAACACAAAACAAAAACATCACATAGTTACAATGTCTCCAAAGACATACTATGTAGATTCGCTTCAACTCCTCACAAATGACTGTCACAGCTAGCCTCATGGCCAGCCCAGCCTTTTGGCCTCCATTGGTTCACATCCTTGCAGATCTGAGAGTCTAAGTGTTCACAGTAAAATACTGCTCGAACACTCTCAACCTCTCGCTCTTTGCTCATCATCTTTATCGAACTGCACACAAGATTACTTATAATCTTACACCATGTGTTTACTTGTTTAGCCCATCCTTGCCAGCAACGGTCATCAGGATAATCAATATCCCACCTGCAAGCTTTAACCATCCCTGATAACGTGCACCGACCTTGCAAATACATCAAGCCACACACAACATTAAATCAGCTTCAGATGCATTCGTCAACCTCCATTCAATAATGCAACCCAATCGCAATCAGGAAATAAAGCTTCTCGCCAATCAGATCTTAAAGAACTTGCCATGTGTCGCCAAACAATTCGTTCGTTGCTTCTGACAATCGGTCAAACCTGTTCAACTCGGTTAACCGAGTTTCGAGCTCATCTGAGCTCTTACCGTGCAACCACCGAGCTCCTTTGATCCAACCGCGGTACAGTGGTGAGCTCACTCAAGCTCACCTTCGTCTTCCTCGCACTATCGCTGCCCCATCCGACTCGCCTCGTGGTATGGCGGTGAGCCATCCGGGCTCGCACCTTGACTCCACTGCGCTATCGCGCCCCTGTCTGAGTCGCCTCGCGGTATGGTGGTGAGCTTGCTCGAGCTCACCCTCAGCCATCCCACACTACCGCCGAGTCCACCGTGCCTTACTGTGGTGCAGCGGTATTCGTCGGGCAAACCGCTGGCGGTCACACTGCGATACTTTGGGGGCCGCCAGGCCACCCCGCGATAGGGCGGTAATTGCCAGGCTGACTACTGGTGGTCTCACTGCGGATACCGCGGTGAGAGTAACCACTATCTGCGGTATGGCAATAACCGCTGAGCCCACCGCTGGCGGTCTCACCGCGAACACCGTGGTGAGAGGGACCACTGCCTGCGGTATGGCGGTAACCGCTGAGCCAAGCAATTGGCAGCCTTACCGCGCCACCATGGTGAGAGAACTCACCGCGCGCGGTAAGAAGGTAACCGCCAGTGCAGGCTGCAGGCGGCCTTACCGCGCCACCATGGTGAGTGAACTCACCGCACACGGTAAGGTGGTAACCGCCAGACAGACACCGCGGTACCGCCAAGACCAAGCCAAATCGCTGCGGTAAAGCGGTAAAGGGCAGAATCAAGAAGAAAACGCCTAAGTCCAAGAAGAAACAAGCCAGAAAGTTGAGGCATAATTTCCCAACAATCTCCCACTTGCCGAAGACTTTCAGGCTTCCTCCAAACACCCGAACAAGGACCAACACCAAGCTTTCACACTCCAAGCAAGACCCTTGCAACGACATCAACAAATGTCCACCATCTCAGGCAACAACTCCAAACACAGGAACACGCCAAGGCAAAAAATGCACCAATCTCAGGAACACAAACATTTGATCCTTCAGGCGACAAAGGCACCACAACAGCAACAAAGCATAACGCGAACACAAAAACCATTTTCCAAAACAAGAAACCATCAGCTAGAACAACAACCACAAAACTGACTGCCCTCATCCAACTGATCAAACCCACGCGATTGAAAACCAACACCCACAGCTCGTGCTAAAACCATTCAACCACCCATACCTCAAAGGTATGACCATCAGTAAACTCACGCCATCACATAACCACCCATCAACAGCCAAGAACAAGCACCATGTGTCAACCAGTCAAAAAGGACCAAACACGTCCAGGTACTCCCACTGCAAGGGTACTGTTCAGATGAATGTAGCCAAAGCACCATCTCAAGTGATCTAGGCATACCAGGTTCACCAATCACCTGCACAAAGAAATGAGGAACCATGTAGTTCCGAGGAACAACCACACTGATTTGCACCACCTGCAACCACCTGCTGCAATAAACTTTTCTCTCAACTGTCTTCCACAGTTCTTCCAAAATCCTCCATATCTGACTGAAGAAAGAGGCACAGGAACCCTCGTGTCATCACCCAAGTGACAACACATGACCACAAACTGTGACCAACTCGGCTCCACAAAGACATCTCATATCTAAAGTCGAGAACATTCAGGAAGAAAAAACCAAATTAGAGAGAAAACAACAAATCATAACATGTAGCATCCTCCTACATACACTTCTAAATTCCAGCTGTGGCAAGAATGATCTTCTTCACATCCCAAAGGAAAATCCTTAACAACATCCAATAGATCCATGGATGTAAGCACCTCAAAAAGAAGATCAAACCAACCCATATCAACATCTCCTACCAGTCCTCAAAAGCACAAAGAGATCCACCATGCTGTCCACCTTTCATTATGAATCCTCCAAAATCTTAAAACAACTCAAGAGTCATATCATGAAAGCAAGCATAACACACATCTGAAAGATATAATGGGTGAATACCTTTCAAATAAACTTCATTGCCGAGCAGACCAAGAAGAAAAGAAAAGATGCTCCTCCAAGATATACAAGTCACTATGACTTACTCAAGAGCAATTTCCTTCATGGTCTATGTTGAACTCACGTTCAACCAAGGTGCAGGCTACTTGGACTTTCAGTTGTAATAGCAACATTCTCAAAAGAATTCCAAGCCTCACCTTATTCTCCATGCATCCATGAGCACCAACAAACTGTCATTTCATGCTGACTCCAAAATGCATTACTCCACTTATCATGAAGTCCTCCAACATATGACCAAAGGACTCAAAACATAAAGAAACACCAGACCACTGTCAAAGCTCCAAACCAGTTGAATAGGAACTTATCATGACACCATGATCTTACACATCCCCCTTAGGAGATACCATGCTTCAGGTGAACTATCCATAGTCTCAAGAGCAAAGCAACATGCTAAAACTCTAATGCACAAGCAGGAGTATACCATGACATAAAGCAAACAAACTCTAAACCAACATCACCTGTCAAGCACCACCAACACCTCAACCAAAGACTACCAAATTTCTCCATGGCTCCAAGATGCTGCACATCTTCAAATAGTGACCATGTAGATGTGAAAGAACTCTTCTGCAACAATAGGGTCTAAGAGTCCTCAAGACATCTGCAACACCAAAGAAGATCATTCACCACCAAGTGATGAATCCACAGTCACTGCTAAAGCTCCCACTGAACTGTGACACCGAGCTTTCCAAGCACCATGACTGACCACCCCATCACTATCAAAAGCTTACACTAGCCAGTGTATCAAGCTCTCCATGACATCATGATTCACATGCTACAGGTCCCCATCTCTGACTATTCAGGTAGTCAAACACCATTCCTCTTCTCATCTCAAAACAACCATGCCAATGCACAAGTGACCATAGACAAGGTTAGCTAACAAATTTGCACCACACAGTTACAACCTCGTGGGTATTGACAGTCCATTTCCGAGTTGTCTCACAACAAACATGTAGGTAAGGACAACCCACAACATTGCACAACTCGTGGATGCAACCAAATGAAACCTGCAAATCTATCATCGCACTGGAAATTGCAAAACTGAGATCATCAAAGAGAATAGCCGAAGAAGACAAAAAATACTCAAACACCAGATCAGCAACAAATCCGATTTGCCAGTCAAGTCCACAACTCAAGCACCATAGTCTTGGAAACCAACAAGCACACCACAAGAATGCTGAAAGAGAAACTCATACCAATACTCCCATGCAAAGATGACATCACACCTCCTCAAGACGTGTCGAACTACAACTATCTCATCCAGTCACACCCTAGAAGCCAGGTCTAGAAAATAGTTGAACAATAGCTCCACAAAC
Organism: Sequoiadendron giganteum; assembly: GCA_007115665.2. Classification (NCBI taxonomy): domain Eukaryota; kingdom Viridiplantae; phylum Streptophyta; class Pinopsida; order Cupressales; family Cupressaceae; genus Sequoiadendron; species Sequoiadendron giganteum. The sequence continues at coordinate 380,888,031 of CM021106.1, read as the reverse complement.
CACATGTTTTACTTAACCGTGCAAAATGTGCAAAACCATTGTGTTTATAAAACACACATGCACCTCCATATTTAGTGCTCATTTGGACGACTCAGGAGTCTGCACAAAACCATCACGGTTAACCAGAACAATGAAAAGAAACATGAATATGCATGATATACTTTTCAGGAAAATCTACAGAAAACCTCTAGAGCCAAAGAAATGAATCTGAACCATGCGAGTTCAAGATATAGGTAAGAATGAAACAGCAGGTCCATTTCAGACCAGTTCCAAAAACCACAACCATGCACAAGCATACGAGAGAGCCAGGCTATTCAGAAGTTGCAAACCACTAGGATGAACTTCATAGCCTCCAAGCAATCAGAGCAACAAAGAAATCGCTTTCAATGCTAAGTCAGAACACCCAGCACAAGCACAATACTCCATGGCTGAACAACAACACAAGCAACTCCATACCGCCAGGGAGCCTCTCACACAGACACCCAGTATGAAACCATGCACTGCTGCAAAACAACCATAAGCATATCTCATGCCCCTTGCATCAAGAACATTTGTTGCGGGCCAGGAGCCTTAGACCATATTGCAACAATGTGACCAACTCTAGGAAACTCCAGTGTCTTTCAAAACTATGTGTTGAATCAAAGAAGCAACTTCCACTCATCGAAGGATCAATCACCAACCGATTTCTGCAGATTTCCTCAAGCTTGCCAGGCTAAGAAATCAACACAGGAGAAATACCCAGAACTTCAATAACCAGGAGAAGGCTTTGACACCACTTGTTGGTATCATCAAGCTTCAACCTCTTTCAACTAGCTCTGATACCACTTGTTGGGGATACAAAATCGGGTCTGTCATCATAGATCAACATCTAAGACAACAATGCCTTAGTGATTTCATTTTTATCATAAAAAAGACACAAACAACTATGCCATAAAGCAGAAGTAGGCACAGTTGATCCCCCATTGATCTTTTGAGAAAAAAAAATGCTTGACAAATAACAGATTCAACACAAGCACAGATTCAGTTTGCATAATCAAACAACATGAAAGATAAATTATGGACACATAGATTTACGTGGGAAAAACCCTTTCGGGTAAAAAACCACACCCTCCAAAACACTCAACTCACATGTATTATTTAGTAACTAAAATGGTTACAATACAAAACCAGAGCTACGCTCTTCAGGAGAATACATCTTGTCCATCTGGAGAAGGCAGGCAACACAAAACAAAAACATCACATAGTTACAATGTCTCCAAAGACATACTATGTAGATTCCCTTCAACTCCTCACAAAGGAATGCCACAGCTAGCCTCACGGCCAACCCAGCCTCTTGGCCTCCACAGGTTCACATCCTTGCAGATCTGAGAGTCTAAGTGTTCATGGTAAAATACCGCTCAAACACTCTCAGCCTTTCTCTCTTCGCTCATCATTTTTATCGAACTGCACACAAGATTACTTATAATCTTACACCGTGTGCTTACCTGTTCAGCCCATCCCTGAAAACAACGGTCATCAGGATAATCAATATCCCACTTGCAAGCTTTAACCATCCCTGATAATGTGCATCAACCTTGCAAATGCATCGAGCCACACACAACATTAAATCGGCTTCAGACGCATCTGTCAACCTCCATTCAATAATGCAGCCCAATCGCAATCAGGAAATAAAGATTTTGGTCAATCAGATCTTAAAGAACTTGCCACGTGTCGCCAAACAATTCGTTCGCTACTTCTGACAGTTAGTCAAATCTATCCAACTCGGTCAACGAGTTCCAAGCTCATCTGAGCTCTTACAGCGCAACCGCCGAGCTCCTTTGACCCAATCGCGGTACAATGGTGAGCTCGCTCAAGCTCACCCTCGTCTTCCCCACGCTACCGCTGCCCCATTCGACTCGCCTCGCGGTATGGCGGTGAGCCATCCGGGCTCACACCTTGATTCCACCGCACTATTGTGCCCCTGTTCGAGTCGCCTCGCAGTATGGCAGTGAGCTCGCCCGAGCTCACCCTCAGCCATCCCACACTACCGCCAAGTCCACCGTGCCTTACTATGGTGTAGCGGTATTCGCTAGGAAACCGGTGGCGGTCACACCGCGCTACTGAGGGGGCCGCTAGGCCACCCAGTGGTAGGGCGGTAACCGCTAGGCCGACCGCTAGCAATCTCATCGTGGACACCGCGGTGAGAGGAACCACCGCCTGTGGTATGGAAATAACCGACGAGCCCACCACTGGCGGTCTCACCGCAGATACCGAGGTGAGAGGGACCACCGCCTACGGTATGGCGGTAACTGCCGAGCCAGGCCGTTGGCGGCCTTACCGAGCCACCGCTATAAGGTGGTAACCACAAGTGTAGGCTACAGGTGGCCTTACTGCGCCACTGTGGTGAGTGAACTCACCGCACGCGGTAAGGCGGTAACCGCCAGATAGACACCGGGGTACTACCAAAACCAAGCTAGACCATTGCGGTAAAGCGGTAAAGGGAAGAATCAGGAAGAAAACGCCTAAGTCCAAGAAGAAACAAGCCAGAAAGTTGAGGCATAATTTCCCAACAATATTAACTATATGAATGCTAGTCGACTCCCCTCTTATTGGTGTCCTTAAGAAAAAAAGAATTAAGGCCGACCATACTTTAAGCCAAAGATACAAATATTAACATTGATCGCCCAAGTTAACATAGCAATTAACATGTCATGATGTGTAGCGATGCATATTAAAGAGTCTTAGTGATTAATTTAAGAAATAAAAAAAGCTTAAAGGGACAACAATTAGTGTAGTTAATAAAAGTGTTGTCCCTTCTAAAGACTATCTCTCTTTAGAGATACACCTCCTCATGTAGAGGTATACGAATATAAAAAGAAACAAGTTTTGGTGGAGAGGAGATCATCATGACAAATAAATTTATGCAATAATGATGCTTTCAACAATTATTAATCCTTATTAGTAATTATTTATTTGATTTAATCTATTTATTTCTCTTTAAGCAATATCTTTTGAATATTAAGAGTATATTGAACAACAGGGCAATCGAGACAAATCAGACATAATCATTTGCACTTAAGGGACAAAGGCAGAAGTCAACATTTGTTAATATGTTTGCATCTTAGAATATAGCAGCCTTATATTTAGCAAGTTTTGTGGTATGAAATCTGATTTACAATTATGCAGTTGCAGTATAATTTAGTATGAATGATTGTGATTATTTTATTAGATATTTGAGGTACTAATGATACATTGCTGTTATGACTGCCTACTTATATTGGTGTATACTGGATTAATATTTTCTCATAGTTTATTTGTCATATGTTGAATGTTTTAGCCATGGTAGAGGAGACAAGGATTACAAGAGGGGTATAGTGATGGGGAACTCTCCTAGGTACGCCACCTCGAGGTGGGGACCAGATAGTTCCAATGAGGCCAAGGGGGTATAGAGGGTACTGTGCTTTGGGCTTAGGAGAGATGGGATTTTGGGGCACCCTGTTGTAACCTCACCTCTCCATCATGGTGAATCAACACAAGAAGTCCAATCATAGAGAGAGGGAAATGGTTGGCAAGATGAGGGGATAATGGAAAGGGTCACCTCACTAGGTAGACCACCTCATATGGATGGCATGGGCCACATGAGGCCAAGAGGGCTGGTATATCGCTCTTGGGCCTAGGGTAGAGGATCCACGACACCCCATCAAGGTCATGTTCTCCCATGCTCTCCTACGGTGGAACCTTCCAAGGATATTAAAGTGCTTTATGATTGAACTAATAATTCTATCCTGAATTTACTTATGTTTAATTATGACAATCTACTAATTAGTATTACTATGGTAAATGGTTTCTAACCCATTTGTTTATTTAAAAATTGAGAAATTAGGGAAAATTTAGGGCATTCCCAATTCGAGGACATTACAAGTGGTATCAGAGCATGTTCTTGCCAGACTATGGGACGTACCTACTTTAATTTCCATTTAATTAGAATTAACTATTCAACCTTGTTCTTAAGTAGGCCAATCATGCATTTCTATAGGCACGTGCCTTCCATGTGTATACTTTGTGACTTACGTGTATTCGTATGTATACTTCATGACTTACGTGTATTCATGATAATACTCTATGACTTACGTGTATCTATGAGTGTACTTTGTGACTTACATATATTCAAGTATATACTTTGTGACTTACGTGTGCCCAAGTGTATACCTTGTGACTTACTTTGTGACTTACATATATTCATGTGTATACCTTGTGACTTCATGCATTCATGTGTATACTTTGTGACCTACATGTATTCATGCGACTGTGTATACCTTGCATATACCTTGTGACTTCAAGTGTATACTTTGTAGATTACATACCTTGTGACTTGTGTGTACTCATGTGCATACATGTATTCATACAACTTAAGTGTATTTATGCGTATATTTCATGTATTATGTGTATTCACATGTATGCTTCATCTTTCCTATGTATACTTCATGTATTATGTGTATCCACGCACATGCTTCATGCTTCCTATGTATACATATATTACACGTATTCATGTACATGCATCATGTTTCCTGTGTATGCTTCATGTATTATGTGTATTCATGTGTATGCTTCATGCTTCATGTCTTACATGTATACTTAGTGTATTATGTGTATGCTTCATGCTTCATACTTCGTGTATCACGTATTCACGTATATACTTCATACTTCGTGTCTTATGTGCATTTATATGTATACTTCATGTATTGCGTATATCTATGTGCTTGCTTCATGCCAGATGTGTCTTCAACAAGATTAGTCCATGTATGTTTAGGGTTAATTTATGCTTAAAAATTATGAAAATGTTAAAAGCTTGTCTGTCAAAATGCTCCTTGAGTGAGAAGCACAAAAAAATTAACTTATCTAAAATTGAATTATTATTAGTATCCAAATGCAATAATGAAGAGTTGTAACTATTTGAAGTGAAGAGGTGTGACTCCCTAAAACTTGTGATATAAAAGGGAGAGCATTTCATCCATACCACCATTTGAAGAATCCAATTGAGAATATAACATTAAGTAATTTTGCAAGAGAATGAAATTAGAAAAGTTGTGGCCCTTCAAATGTGAAAGACTATAGATTCCCTCAGTTCAATAACATATTAAAAAAGGGGAATCATCTCCTTGTCATATGTCTTGAATGTTTTAGCCATGGTAGAGGAGACAGTGATTACAAGAGGGGTATGTTGATGGGGCACTCTCCTAGGTATGCCACCTCGAGGTGGGGACCAGATAGTCCCAATGAGGCCAAGGAGGTACAAAGGGTACTACGCTTTGGACTTAGGAGAGATAGGCTTCAGGTGCACCTTGTTGTAACCCCATCTCTTCATCATGGTGAATTATCACAAGAAGTTCAATCATAGAGAGAGGGAAATTGTTGGAAAGATGAGGGGGTAACGCAAAGGGGACACCTCACTGCGTAGACCACCTCATATGGATGACATGGGCCACATGAGGCCAAGAGGGATGGTATATCCACTCTTGGGCCTAGGGTAGAGGATCCAAGACAGCTGATTAAGGTCATGTTCTCCCATGCTCTCCTATGTTGAGCCATCCAAGGATATTAAAGTGCTTTATGATTGAATTAATAATCTGTCCTGAATTTACTTATGTTTAATTATGACAATTTGCTAATCAATATTACTGTGGTAGATGGTTTCTAACCCATTTGTTTATTTGGAGATTGAGGATTTAGGGAAAATTTAGGGCATTCCCAATTAGGGGACATTACATAAAGTTTGTGTGGCTATGTGCAACGATATTTGACATTGTGTGGTTGAGTGCAAAGTTGTTGAAGCTTGCACCATTGTTAGCAAAGTATTATTGTTGAGTATGCACCTATGCATGAGTCATCTTGGCATTGTGCTAGCTTAGAAGGGAATGCGAAAGGGATGCAAGACTATAGTGTTGATGAATCAATGCACAAGGTTATAGATCATATGCCACTTCTTAAGGAGCAATGGTTCCCACTGTGTACTAAGTTCATTGATGTATTTAATGAGTCAGTGCATGAAGTTGTACTTGAATCAACGAATATTTTGTAGATACCTAAAATTGTCTACATGCTAACCATAGCATATATTATCCTCCCAACATTAATCAAATAAGACTAATTATTGAATTGAACTTTCCAACCATCTTGCTAACATTAATTAAGTGCAATTTAATTGTTTATTACATTGAAAGACAATTATAGTGACAAGGGATGAAATGTAATAACGTGAGTATGTTAACAAAAACTGTTTAAAGAGTCAAGACATATTTAAAATCTAATTAGAACTATAAAATAACTCTTAAATAAATAAAAAACTATGAAATAACTTTTATGTAAATAAAAATAGTATTTAAGTAAAGCAAAAAAACTATTAAGAAAATAAAATAATTTGAAAAATAATTCTAAAATATATAAGATAAAATAAATATAACTCATATAAATAAAATAAAATAAAACTTAAATAGTTCTAAAGTAACATATATAAATGGAATAGGTGTTTCAAGAAGTACATTTCTTGACATATTTTAAATAAGATTTTTAAAAAGATAAATATGCTAGTTTAATTAATTTATCCTCTATCCTCCTTTGCCTTATAGTCCAACGTTAACTAAATAAATTTATTTATTTAATTAATTTAATTCTTCATTTCTCAATCCTCCAAAAATTAAATAAATATAAAATGTTTATTTATTTAGTTTTCACATCAAGTCATTAGTTCATTAAAACCAATTAACTAACTAATAAATCCACTCACATATTTTTAAGCATGTTTAAAGCCATAGTCAAATTTGCACGTTATGCATGCACATGAACCATACTTCCCATTTCCTTACAAAATCTTCTTATCAAATCTCATCCATCTATTTCTCTAAGAAAATCTTGACCCTTCATATGTCCAAAACAATATTTTTTGGATTTCCAAAAAGCTCATTTTCAATTCTCACTCTTTTCAAAGGAATCTTAACAATCTAACTCCCTTTGATCTTGTCCCTCTTCAAGTGCACTAATCACAAGGTTTGGAGGCTTCTCTTTCTCATAGTCCTCTCAATCAACCTCACCCATTGATCTCTTAGATCAATCTCAACCCTTCATTGATCATCTTCTCAATTTATAAATCACACCTATCGTAAGCCATTTTCAAGAAGTTGAAGTGCAAATTCATTTTATTAGTTTGAGCATCTGCATCACATATCTCAAGAAAAAAAATCATTGGAGCACAATCATGGACATCTTGTGTGTGCAATAAGGGGTTGCGGGTGAGAACTTTTTTGTTTGTTTGCTTCTTTTGTACAACTCTTTATCTTAAGCTAAGGTGTTAATTAGGTGTAGAATAAGATTTGAAATCATTGTTTGAGTCCTTGTTTCACTTTCTACATTCCTCATTATTCACATTACAACATGCTTGGTGAGACCCATATTCCTAATCTTACTTTCATTTTAAATTGTTTTAATTTTTTCATCATAGGATACTGGTTTGATGTGTTTGCCCTTCCTTTTGATGTATCTATTGCACAAATTGATATTTTCACCCTCAAAATGGCATTTATGTTGTGGATTGGCCTTTTTCTCTAGATTGGTACAGTACATGCAATTTGGTGATTTTGCACCATAGTGTATCATTTCTACAACTCCTCTAGAAATACTCCTCTTTGACGACCCTAGTGTCATTTCTTGAATCATTTATTGATATTTTGACATCTTTTTAACCTATTTTTGTGGGGATCTTCCTTCTCCATTTGTTTTTCATGTTTCCCTAATCATTCGCTTGTACATCTAACCCCTCGCTTGTAGGTTTTCATATGTTTTCTAGCCTCGATAATTTGGCACATCTATTACACTTTAAGACATTTCTACTAGAAAGTGGTGTTCTTGCTTCATAAGTTGGCACCTTTGCATCCCAAAATATAAATTTCACTTTTTTGACATGTTGGGCCTCATTTTCTTATATTTTTTAGTTCCATCCATCTCATGGGCTGCCTAACCTCCCTTCCCATCAACTTTTTTGACTACACGCTTGCAAATTTTCTAGTCTTTCAGGCATTTTTTCTCTCAATTTTCATTTTGCTTTGCAAAAAAGTTAGTTTGATGTATTTTATTTCTTGAAATAATTTTCTAGTAGATTGGTGTATCTACAAGTAAACTTTGGTAAGTGCAAAAACTATTTTTCGACATTTTTTCCTTTGTTTCAATGCCTCTTCTTTGTGGTTCAACATTTCTGCCTCTCTAGAAATACACACACACACACACAATATTCCTTCATTTTCTTATGGTTTATATTTTTTTCTAATCATCTTTCCATCCTAACCCCTCATTCTTGTAGCTTTTCGCTAGTCGAAGACTCCTTTGAGAAACTACTAGTGTGTGCATGTGTGTGTTGTAGGGTCACTTGTCAAAGGACCCATCATTTACCACTAAATCTAGTTGTATATATAAATTTCTTAAGCTAAATGAATATTGTGTGCCATGTTTGCAAGGACAACATGGTTAGTATTCTCTCTCCTTGCACTTAAAGGTGATCTTGGGGATTAAAAACACCATTTTTTGTTTTCTTTTATCAAATTTTAATCCCAAGAAAAGAAAGTCATGTATGCTCACTCCTTGTGTCACAAGGTGATTGTAAATATAAAAAATGAATGCCTTTTCTTTCTTCTAGTAGGCCTTCCTTGGACTTCACCACCAAGAGGACATGAGTCAAACCGTCATGTTCTACTGGGGTATATAAATTTGAGAGAATCAAAAGACTCTCCTTGTCATTAAAGACTAAGCTTGCAAGAACTTTATTTCTTACAAAGTAAAGAATGAGAGTGGGTTACCTTCTTGCATGAACCATTAGACATACCCTCTCATTTCATGGAATTGGACCTCACATATTTTTGGGTATATTAAAGAAATTACCTAGCAACCTTGTGCATCTTAGACATGGATTATAGTTACTCACCTCGTGACCCTTGAAATTGGTTTGTAGGCTATACATGCTCTTCCCTCATGCCATCGATTGATAAAAATGCTTAGCACCTCATTGTGGGCCCTACATTCCATGCTTGAACTATACATATTGATACCTAATTACAATCACATGCACTTCTACTTGAACAATCTAGGTTATTCTTGTGCTTGGCATGTTTTTGTTGGATATTACATTAATTTTATATAATTTTAATTTATCTTAATAATTAAATAAATATTGTTAATAATTAGTGATTAATTTTTGAGAAGTTATTCCCATAAATTAGTTGGTTGCTAGAAACTATGACTTTATAAAACTAATGCTATGAAATGTAATATTCATCCCAAATACATTAATATATCTCTTTATTTTGTATATCCGTTTTTTATTTTCATTTTTTTCATTATGGTATCAGAGCGAATGATTTTTTTGTGCCTCTAAAGTGATCTTATGCTTGAGACAAAGAGAGAAGATGTTCTAGTTTTAGCCGAGGAAGAACATTGAAAGGATTCAAGAGCTATGCGATGTATCGTTGAGAGGATGAAGGCCTAAGGGGCTCACGAAGGAGTTCCTTGGATAGGCGGTTGTAGGTTTGAGAGCTGTGTGGAGGAAAATATCACTAGTAAAACTTATGGTGTCTTATTGTTCATGAACAACGAACATGCCACTAAACAAATGAAGATCGTAATGCTGATTTCACTAGTCAGAAGGATCTCTTGTGCAGTCGTGGTGTCATAGCAGTCATTAATGTTTGATTTTTGCATATATTTGTAGCAAGCAAGTGCCAAAAGGAGACACGAAAAGAGTTGATGGTGCATATGATGGGCTGGTTGTAGACATTGTAAAGTTGTTTTCTCGTTGATTTACTGCCTATGTGTAACCTGCCATTACTTGGGTATGGAGACAACGTGTGACTGCTAAAAATTAGCTATTTGAATGTCTTTGCTTTGTTTGTTTTCTTTTGAAACCTGAATCTATATGTCAATCAATATTCATTAAGAATAACTTGTCAGTTTCTTATAACCCAAAAATAGATTAATTGCACAATAAAATCACAGAATAAATTTGATTTATAACAATTAATAATAGTGAAAGAAAAAAATAATAAGAAGTCAATCACAAATAGACAATAATACAAATATATCTAAGAAACTTCAATGTGGGAAAAAAACTGCAAATGTTGGATCTTCTATTCAACCTAACAACAAACTTTTCTTCTAGAATACAATACAAGTTTGCTACAACAATCTTACATATATAGAGCCCTGTTGTTTTACATCAACGTGCAAAAAAAAAAACTTTCCTTACATTACTTGACTAACTCACACATAAAATCACTCTCGATCTTATCTCAACCCCACAAACCTAGAAACATTCTATGAATAAATAAAAAATCTGCTGTTGCTAAAAATCCAACTCAAGTTGATTTAAAGCAACTCCACATTCCACCTTTCGAGCTACAGAAAATCAACACTCCCTCTTAGCAAGGAAGGTGTTCTGCACAACACCCAACTTATCCCTAAAGAATTCAAACTTACTCTTCATCAAGACCTTGGTCAGGATATCTGCTATTTGTTCATCTGTAGGAATGTATTGGAGTTTCACTGTCCCCTTCTCCACATAATCTCCGATGAAGTGATACTTAATCTCAATGTGATTTGACTTGTGATGAAACATTGGATTCTCAAAGAGTTTGATACAACTCTGATTATCACAGTAAATGACTGTAGGATCTAGCTCCTGATAAAAGAGCCCAACTACAAGTTTTCGAAGCCAGATAGCCTCACATGTAGCCATACTAGCTTCCATATACTCAACCTCCGCATAAATCAGTGCAACTGACTTCTGTTTCCTGCTGTACCAAGAGATTGCTCCTAATCCCAAACTGAAATTGCACCTTGAAGTGCTCTTCCGGTTAGCTATACTGCTTGCCCAATCTGCATCGGTGAATCCTTCGAGCTTCACTCCATCTTGCTGAACATACTTTAGCCCATAATCAACTGTGCCTTGGAGATAACTCAAAACATGCTTCATAGCTATCCAATGCACACATTTAGGTTCCACCATGAATTGACTAAGTGAGTTCACTACAAAACAAATGTCTAGCTTGGTGTTGACTAGATACATAAGAGAGCCTATCAACTATCTGTATAAAGTTGGGTCCACTGCCTCTGATCTGGAAGCATCAATATTCTTCTAGTTGGTCACAAGTGGCGTGGACATGGGCTTACAGTTCTCCATCCCGAATCCCTTCAGGATATCAAGTAAGTGCTTCCCTTGTCCAAGAAATATTTCCCTCTTTCTGCCACAACTCCAATCCCAGAAAGTAGTGCATCAACCCCAAGTCCATCTCAAACTCTCTTGCAAGATCCTACTTACAGTGTGCTATGAGATCCTTTGACCCTATGAGAAACAAGTCATCAACATACAATACCACAATGAGAAAATATCCCTTCACATAAAAAAATTAGAAGTTCGGATTTGTCTCACTCTTGATAAAGCCCACACTCTACAAGTAACTATCAATACGTGAATACCATGCCCTGGGAGCCTGCTTGAGCCCATACAATGCTCTTCTCAACCTGCATTCATGAGAATCCCTCTCATGTGCTTCAAATCCTTCTAGTTGTTCTATGTAAATATCTTCCTCAATCACTCCATTGAGAAAGACCATCTTTACATCCATCTAGTGAATCCTCCAACCCATCTATGTTGCTACAAAAATGATAGCTCTTATGGATGAGTACCTGGCTACTGGAGCGAAAGTATCATCATAGTCGATCCCTTCTTTCTAAGAAAATCCCTTAGCCACAAACCGGGCTTTGAAATTTTCCACACTGCCATTTGCCACATGCTTAATCTTATACAACCATCTCAAGCCCACCATAGACTTACCTTTTGGTTGTGGTACCACCTCCCACACGCTGTTCTTCATAATGGAGGAATACTCTTCCACCATGGTATCCCTCCATACTTGGTGTTGGGATGCCTCCTGAAAGATGGAAGGCTCTACTTCAATTAATTCACTCATAAGTACCACATACTTAGAATAGTGTCTAGGATCCTTTCTTTGTTTGACCAAATCCTATGGATCACCAACATATTCTTGGGCCTCTATCAGTGTCTAATCAACCACCTTGTTTCTCCTCTTCTTGGTAATAGGAATCTGAGGCTAAGGAATTATTTGTTCCTCCTTTTGATCAGTCTGCTTGGCTTGCTTGCTCTGCTCTCCAACTTGCGTGACTAAATATTGAAGAACTTGTGCTACCTCAACCATGGGTGATTGCTCCTCCTCATACATCAAGTTGCTAGAATTTTGAAGATCCCTCTCTTCCTCTAACTTCATATCCCTGCAAACAACTATTTTCTAAGGGCATAAATGTAAACCTGATAGGCCTTAGAAGTTTCACTATACCCAACAAGGATACCCTTCTCTACAGTTGGTTCTAGCTTGGTTCTCTTATCCAAAGGAATGTGACAATACGCAAGGCATCCAAAGATGCAAATGGTTTCTTACCGGTGAATGCCTCTTCTAGAGTCAATTTTCCCAACACTTTGTGAGGGATCCTATTTTGCAAATACACAACTGTATTGCAATCTTATGCCCATAAGAACCAAGGTGGATCCTGATCATGAAGCATGACCTTGGCTGCTCCAACTATGGCCCTATTTTTCTATTCAACAACCACATTATGCTGAGGGTTGTATAGAACTATTAACTCTTTCTTGATACCTTCCTAATCACAAAAATCTTTGAAGGCATTCGAGGTATACTCGCCTCCATTATCAAACCTCAATATCTCGATCTTCCTCCCAGTTTGGTTCTCCACGAGAGCCTTAAAATCTTTGAGCCTACTAAAGACCTCATCTTTATTTTGTAGAAAATATATCCACGTCTTCCTAGAGAAGTCATCAATGAAAGTAACATAATAATCAATACCCATTCAAGGATATTATTGTCATGGTCCCACACACATTTGAGTGTACACGATCCAAAATCCCTTTGGATCTAGTGTCACTGCTTGGAAAACTAGTCTTGGCATATTTTCCAAGAGCACAACCCTTGCACATCTCATGACTATTTGTCTTCATCTCAGGAAACCCCATCACTATATCCTTAATAATATTAAGTGCTCCATGGTGAAGGTGATCCATCCTCCTGTGCCACAATTCTCCTATCCCTCTACAACTAACCAACACATGTGCTGGCTCAAACTGTAACTAAAACAAGTTGCCATGCTTGAATCCAATCACTTTTGCAACCTTGGAATCCTTGGGACGAATATAAAATTTTCTTCTCTCAAAGGTCACTATGTAACCCTTGTCTTCCAAAGTAGAAATGAAGATTAAATTCTTTGTCATGCTAGTGACATACAACACATCCTCCACCAACAGAGGTTTGTCAGACTCCCTCTGAAACTTGACTGTGCCAACACCAGTTGCATGGTACTTGACATTGTATCCTAGCTCAATATAGAAATCCAACTTCTTCTCCTCCAACTTGGTGAAACATTCTTTGAATCCCATCATGTGGCAAGAAGCCCCACTATCAATATACCATACCCTGTTGGCAATTGAACTCGAGAGATAGGAAATGAGAGAAAACTCATTCTCAAATCGTGATGCAAACTTGTCTACTTCTGCTATAACAACAACTTGCTTCTTTTTATTGTCTTTATTTTTCTTATTTGGAAATTGACTGGCATAGTGAAAATTGACTGGCATAGTGACCCAAGTGATGGCAGCAAAAACATTTTTATCTTATTCATATCTTTCTTCTTCCCACTCTTGGAAGAAGAACCTTCTGTTTTCTTTTTATTGAAATTCTTCTTACCCTTGCTTGCAAGAGCAATATTTTCTTCGTCTGATCTCCTCGATGAGAACCTTCATGGATCTTCTCTTGAACAAAATCATCCCAAAGCATCACCCAGCCGAGTAGGTGATCTCTGTTGACAACACACTTGACAAACAATTCTTAGTGTTTCGAGAAACCCTTCAAGGCTATATGCATCAACTCATCTTCAACAATCATCTCTCCAATAGCAGCCAACTCATCCTTGACCTATGTCAGCTTGGAAAAGTAAGAGGTCATGCTCTCACCTTTGGACATCTTGGTGTTATGCAATTTGTCCTTGAGCATCATCTTACGACTCTGATAGTCACTCTGATAAGGTTTTTTGAGTGTATCCCACATCTCCTTGGTGGTGTCTTTCCCCGATAGATGACGAATTAGATGATCTCTTACCATACCAAGAATAATCCTCCGAGCCTTGGCCTCCTTGGCTTCATGCGAATATAGGGAAGTAGGATCATTTGTTGGTGGTGTCACCTCTGTACTAGCATAGAGCCACAATCTATTCTCCTTGAGAATTGATGTAATCCAAACCTTCCACTATAAGAAGTTAGATGAACCCTCAAGCCTGTCTTCATATCGAACACTGGTTGCCATAGTCACAGAAGAAACTAGAGACAAAATTATGTTTTTTTTCTTGAAATATGCGTCACAAATCTTGGCTTTGTATTTAGAGTTTAGAGCTCTGATACCATGTTAATTTCTTATAACCCAACAATAGATTAATTACATAATAAAATCCCAGAAAATAAATATGATTTATAACAATTAATACACTAGGTTGATTAATAGCTAATAACAATGGAAGTAAAAAATAACAAGAAGCCAATGACAAATAGACAATAACACAGATATACCCATGAAACCCCAGTGTGGGAAAAAACCTATAAATGTTGGATCTTCTATTTAGCCTAACAACAAACTTTTCTTCCAGAATACAATACAAGTTTGCTACAACAATCTTACATATATAGAGCCCTGTTGATTTACATCAACATGAAAGAAAATAAACTTTCCTTACATTAATCGACTAACTCACACATAAAATCACTCTCGATATATCTCAACCTCAAAAACACAGAAACATCCTATGAATAAATAAAAAATCTGCTATTGCTAAAAATCCAACCTGAGTTGATTTAAAGCAACTCCACATTCCACCTTTCAAGCTACAAAAAATCAACATAACTCCAATCACAAAGGAAGAATGCAACAAGGATAGGGAAATATATTGTGGTAGTTTGAATAATTTCTTGTATTGTTAATATGGATTGCATTTCACTAAATGATCATGTGAATATTGTCAAGAAAATATCAGGGCTTTGATTCTTGTTTATAAATTGATTATTTTATCAAACTTGATTAAAGATCATGGTATAGTTGGTTGGGAGAGATTTTATAGTTTGGCTGATCAAGGTTTCCCACTCATTGAATGAAGTGATGATGAGGTAAACCTGGACAGGGTGGGTGGGTGGCAATAGTTGCTAAAATTCCCTGTGGTTTAACTAGACCCTTGGAAGATAAATGGCTAGAACCCTAGCACTAAAGTTGGCTGAAGATAGCGCAATTTCTCTCTAGTGAGTAACACAATAGCCTTACCCTTACTAACTCTCATTAAGACAACCACTCATGAATTTATCATACTTTTATTTCTTCTAAAGGATTATTTTTGGAGTAATGGAAAAATCAATTATTGTTGGGTATGATTTTCATACATGGAAAATTGAGACAGTTATTTTTAACTGAAAAAGATCTATGAGACATTGTGATTGGAAATATAAAATGACCACATGATGTAGATGAAGCAATAAAATGGATGACTAAAGATCGTAGGACTACAATATTGATTGGTCTTGAATTATCTAATTCATATTTGCATCATATTGATCTAACAAAAACATACAGAAAATATCAGAAGGGCTTAAATCTTTATTTGGTTCATAGGCTTCACATGATAAAATGTCCATTAAACAAACAAAAATTGGTTTAAAGATGAAAGAGGGAGATAAAATTGTTCAACATATTAGTACATTTCATTCCCTTCTTAATCAATTTGTGTAAGAATCAAACATGCTCTGATACCATGTAAGAGCCTCAAATTGCTCTGATACCATGTAAGAGCTAGAGATATTAGCTCGACACCCAAGAACACCTACAAAAACAATGAAAAACCTTCTACAAGAGGATATGCAAGAATATGAGCTTGCTTGATATTAAGACCTCTCAAATGATGAGGTATGAAATGATAAAGTATGTTCAAATGATACAATAACTCTCCTTATATAGGAAAGGGTGAGATACAAGATGCATTAAGATGTTTCCATGTGTCTTGATCAAACATCATGTGACAACATGTAAACCCTAACAACCTACCTAGGGAATGATAAACTAATTGAGATAAGTTCTAAAAAATACAACTCATCTTCTAGAAGGTAATCTTATCTCAACAACATTATTTATGATTAATTTAATAATGCAACCTAGGACTAAATGATTAGATGCAGACCTAAGTTAACTTATTCTAGTGTAATAATTAATTAATTATACTAACAACTTGCACGTGTAAAATTTAAAGTCGATGATGACGATGATGATTCTAAAGCAATCTTACTAAGTAGTATGCCTTCAAGTTTTGATCATATAGTTTTTACATTAAAAAAATCCCGATTTGGAAAGATGATTTCTTATTTGATTGATGAAGAAAGTAGAGTAAGTAAAATTCATTCAATTGTTGAGGAAACTACTTTTCTTGTTAAGAATTCTAACATTTCAATAGGGAAAAAATTTAAATGATATTATTGTCAAAAAATGGACATGTTCAATTGAATTGCATTCAATGGGTCAAGGATCTCATCGATGGGAATTTGAAGAAGAATAAATATTTTTCTGCAATTGAAAGTGAGATAGAAGATTATGGTTTTGTAGTGCATAAGGAGACTCTCCCCACCATGATAGTGACAAAGAATATCTATTTTAAGAACTAAACATATATCTTCTGAAGGTTGGAGGAAATGGAGGTAGGCAACTTTTTATCATCCCGAGCTAGCTTCTTGCTCAAGGATGATTCATTGCATGAGAAGCACCACCTCATATCTATGTCCCTTCATAGAGAAAGAGGGAGCTTGGATTTTGTTGACGTTTCTTGTGAGTTCAGTTGATATTCACTTTGGTTGAGGTTTGTTTATAAAAAATAGAGGAGGCACTATTTCCACAACATTGGAGGAGATATTTGATACACTCGGAGGAGATGTGCACTCTCAGAGGAGAGTTGTTCTCTCATGTGTAGCACTAGAGGAGGGATTTTGACACACTTGGAGGAGATGTGGAATTTTGAAGGAAAGTTGTCTCATTGTGCAAGGAGGATGGGGACACTTTATGTTCTCTCATGTTGTGCAGGGATTTTTAGGTTCTACAATTAAGAGATCCACTGATGGAGTCAATTTGGTGTTTCCTATGTGAATGAGGAGAATTAGTGAAGGTGCTTCATAAAAACTTCCAAAAGGGTTGTTGTGATCAACTCTTGCAATGTTCAATCCTTTTTTAAAATTAATGTAATAAGGGGGGGGGAATGTTGGATATTATATTAGTTTTATATAATTTTAGTTTAATTTAATAATTAAATTTATATTGTTAATAATTGTACTCTAGTGTAGAAAAATGTATCCCTTTTACATTTTCTCACTTGTTTGGGCCCTCCTAATTTAAAATAGACTTAATAATGCCTTAATTTAATGTTGAGAAATATACCTCCTTACATTTTCACATTTATTTGGGCCCTCTTAATTAAATTGAGCTTAATTATGCCTTTTATTCATTTACAAGCCTAATAAATTACATTTTATGAAGAGGAAACCCGACAATAATTAATGCCTAAATATAATAATTTACATTGAGCAATGTGTGTTCCAGGTAAAGGGACCTGGGACCCATTCACCCATGGGCGAATGGGTCCTCCCTAGACCTTTGGACCTAAATTTAAATTATGTTTTTGGTGGTATTTTAACATTTTCAAATCCATAATTCAATGTTGGCTTGTGATATTTGGATTTCAGGAAATTAAGGATACATACTTATAAATACAAGGTCATTTCACTAAATTTCATCTAGAATTTTTATGTGACTTCACAAGAGCTAAGGTTTATGATCAAGAGCATTCAAGAGTAGATATATCAGAGATTTATTGTAGCAATCAAGATCTATTTATCATGTCAAAGTCTTCTTGCATCTTTCATGTTTTTGGAGCTAACATTGTGATGCAGGTTTCAAGATCAATTTCAAGTGTCAAGATCCACATCCAATTCAGCCATCTCATGCAAGTTGAAGATCTCCTAAGATCTCCATTATCAAGGGTTCATTCAAGGGGTTTTTAAGTAGTAACATAGCTTTGTTCATTATTCATTCCCTCTTTCATTTCATTATTTCAATTCAAGGTTTGATTACCAAAACGGGATTTGACCAAGGCCAATGTAATGTCCCCCTTTGGGATTTATCATACTTCTTGCCATGATCTTCTGAAGATATCCTTTATGATGGTTTAGTGTTCAAACTATATTATTTTTCTCATTTTCCTGATTAATCATAAGATAAAAACATTCATAAATCTATTCATTTTTATATCAAATAATCACAATTACTTACAAGGTTTAATAATTGCAACAAGCATCATTAGTGCATAATGGTATAATACATATACATATGGATCTATATATATAAAAATATATTCTTTTACTTATATCCATTAGTATTCATATATATTTATGTTTATATAATTATTCTCTCCTTATTCATATATATATTCTTTATTCATTGCATATTATTCATTATAAAATTTATCTATATCTATGCATATATACTTGTATGCCTATTAGATAATATATATATATATATATATATATTAAATGACTCTATATTCCAATGCATAACAATCATTGTTGCTGTTGTTCTAAATTGCAGATCGTATTTATCCATGTCTTTCTTCGCCTCTTCCTTATTTTCCTTCCTTTTATTTATACCATTCAAGGTAGGTGACTCATGGGGGGAATGTATTGTTTGGTGAAAGAGGTGACTTTTCACAAAATATATCCCTTTGTTAGATTTAATTGCTGCCTTTAAAGGCTTATTATCCCAATAATATCTATTTTGAAAATAATATATTATTACTAATAATTATGATATTTCAGATTATATACTTATTTTATTATTTTAATTTGATGTTTTATTGAACATATTTTAACATTAAAATATAATAATAAAACCAATTTTCTAATATCTTATTATTATTTTATTCTAATATATTACAATCTTTGATGTGCAATGATTATAATATTTATTTATTATTATTTTTTGATATTAAGTTATTTAATACTAGAATGTAATAACAATAATTTGCCTATATATTTATTATATTTTTTTATTTCATATTAATATATTTTATATTGATATGGTACACATTTATTTTATTCTAATATATTACAATCTTTGATGTGCAATGATTATAATATTTATTTATTATTATTTTTTGATATTAAGTTATTTAATACTAGAATGTAATAACAATAATTTGCCTATATATTTATTATATTTTTTTATTTCATATTAATATATTTTATATTTTATTTTATTTTTAATAGTTACAATATTAATTGATGTTTATGTTTTATATTAATTATATATGTATATTTTTAATAATGTTTATAATATTTAAATCATTAACTTGTTTATATTATATTATAATTACAATATTATTATTTAATTGTTCTATACATTTTATATAATAATACTATATTTTATCTCTATATTGATATGTGTAATTTTTTAACATGTTATTGTATATCTAAAGATATAAATATATTAAGCATATACTTATCTCAGATGCTCCTTTGTGATGGGGACATCACAAGTTTCCCCCGCTTGACTTTGCTTGTCCTCAAGCAAAAATCACTTTAGTTTCTCCTAGGATCTCTTCCTCTCATCTGTCATTAACGACACATAGGTTAGTCATGTTTATATATATATATAATTTAAGTGAGAATGTTCTATAATGATTACTCTATTTGAATGCATAAATAGATATTAAAATATAAATATATTAAATATATACTTATCTTTGTGATGGGGACATCACAAGTCTCCCCTACTTGATATTGCTTGTCCTCAAGCAATTCTTATAGCTCCTTCCTTCCTTGATGGTCTTGGCTGGTACAATGATCTTTATCTTGGAAAGACTATAACGCCTTGTTATGTCTAATCTTTTTCTAGGCCTTCTGGATACATCCTTAGGGAGGATATCCAACCTAAATCCTAGGAGAAGATTGTATCATTCTCTAGGACTTCTGGATGCCTTACTTAAAGGCCATCCAACCTTAGAATCCTAAAGAGAGGTTGTAGCATCTTCTCTTTAGGCCTTCTAGATACCTTTTAAGGGTAACCAGCCTAGAAATCCTAAGAGAGGGTTGTGAAACCTCCTCTTAGGCCTTCTAGATACCTTGTTTAAGGGTAATCAACCTTGAAATCCTAAGAAAGGGTCGTGAAACCTCTTCCTAGGCCTTCTGGATACCTTATAAAAGGGCAACCTCTTCCTAGGCCTTCTAGATACCTTGTTTAAAGGTAACCCGCCTAAATAAATCCTAGGAATAAGTTGACACCTCTTACTAGGCCTTTTGGATACCTTGTTTAAGGGTAACCAACCTACAAATCCTAGGAAAAGGTTGTGACACCGCTTCTTAGGCCTTCTGGATACCTTGTTTAGGGGTAACCAGCCTTAGAATCCTAAGAAAAGGGCATGGATCCTCTTCCTAGGCCTTCTAGATACCTTGTTTAAGGGTAACCAACCTTAAAATCCTAGGAGAAAGTTGTGACACCTCTTCCCGGGCCTTCTGGATACCTTGTTTAAGGGTGACCAGCCTAAAAATCCTAGAAAAAGGTTGTGACACCTCTTCCTAGGCCTTCTGGATACCTGATTCCTCAAGCGTATCCAACCTTGTAGTTCTTACATGCATTATAATGTCAAGTTCTTCTTGGGTATGGAAGTTTTCTTATTACTTAATTTTGAAAATATTACATCCATGAGTTCATTTCTTGTTCTAGTTAAGGGCCATCATGCTTTGCCCTTCTTGAATTTGTTTATCTTTTAATAGTTTCTTCTCTTTCCCACGTAGCATCTTCTTTAGGAAGTCCCTTCCACTTGATTAGAGATTCGGTAATGATCCTATTCCTCAATTTCCTTTCTTTGGTGTCTAGGATAAACTCTAGCTCTTTGGTAAGTTGTCCTTTATCATCTAGAGGTGGTAACTCTGGTAGCTCAAGCACACAAGAAAGTAGTTCAAGCAGGAAAACAAGCAACTCAAGCACATAAGCACATAGGAAAGTAACTTAAGCACGTAGACAAGTAGGTAGCTCAAGTACACAAGAAACTAGCTCAAGCATGCACAAGATGGTAGGAAAGATACTCTGATACAACTGTAATGTCTGCCTTTGGGATTTACCATAATTCTTGCTCTGATCTTCTAAAGATATCCTTTATGATGGTTTAGTGTTCAAACTATATTCTTTTTCTCATTTTCCTGATCAATCATAAGATAAAAACATTCATAAATCTATTAATTTTTATATCAAATAATCACAATTACTTATAAAGTTTAATAATTGCAACAAGCATCATTAGTGTATAATGGTATAATACACACACACACACACACACACACACACACATATAATTATTCTTTTACTTATATTCATTAGTATTCATATATATATGTTTATATAATTATTCTCTCCTTATTCATATATATATTCTTTATTCATTGCATATTATTCATTATAAAATTTATCTATATCTATGCATATATACTTGTATGCCTATTAGATAATATATATATTAAATGAATCTATATTCCAATGCATAACAATCATTGTTGCTGCTGTTCTAAATTGCAGATCGTATTTATCCATGTCTTTCTTCCCCTCTTCCTTATTTTCCTTCCTTCTATTTATACCATTCAAGGTAGGTAACTCATGGGGGGAATGTATTGTTTGGTGAAAGAGGTGACTTTTCACAAAATATATCCCTTTGTTAGATTTAATTGCTGCCTTTAAAGGCTTATTATCCCAATAATATCTATTTTGAAAATAATATATTATTACTAATAATTATGATATTTCAGATTATATACTTATTTTATTATTTTATTTTGATGTTTTATTGAACACATTTTAACATTTAAGTATAATAATAAAACCAATTTGCTAATATCTTATTATTATTTTATTCTAATATATTACAATCTTTGATGTGCAATGATTATAATATTTATTTATTAGTATTATTATTTTTTGATATTAAGTTATTTAATACTAGAATGTAATAACAATAATTTGCCTATATATTTATTATATTTGTTATTTCACATTAATATATTTTATATTGATATGGTACACATTTATTTTATTCTTAATAGTTACAATATTAATTGATGTTTATGTTTTATATTAATTATATATGTATATTTTTAATAATGTTTATAATATTTAAATCATTAACTTGTTTATATTATATTATAATTACAATATTATTATTTAATTGTTCTATACATTTTATATAATAATATTATTTTTTATCTCTATATTGATATGTGAATTTCTTTAACATGTTATTCTATATCTAAAGATATAAATATATTAAGCATATACTTATCTGAGATGCCCCTTTGTGATGGGGACATCACAAGTTTCTCCTGCTTGACTTTGCTTGTCCTCAAGCAAAAATCACTTTAGTTTCTCCTAGGATCTCTTCCTCTCATCTGTCATTAACGACACACAGGTTAGTCACGTTTAAATATATATATATATATATATAATTTAAGTGAGAATGTTCTATAATGAATATTCTATTTGAATGCGTAAATAGATATTAAAAAATAAATATATTAAATATATACTTATCTTTGTGATGGGGACATCACAACCAACCCCCATTCACCAAAAAACAAACATTTTTCTCTCTCTTGTGTGTGTAATTGCATATTTAGGTTGAAGAAGGATTGAAGACCTTTTGAAGATAAATATTTATAAGCTGTCAAAGTTGTCAAATCACATAATCTGACCTACATATCTGATTCCCAACTTTTCGACATTGAAACTTGGACAAATCAGAAGCTACAGATCTACACCAAAGGCTCCCGAAAGGTTGTTGAAATCCCTGTACTTGGACCCATTCACACATGGGCGAATGAGTCTCAAATCATCTTCCAAAAAGAACTTTTGGTGACTGGTACACATGTTTCTTCCCTTCTCAAATCTGCATTTTATTTTCTGGTTTTGCAAATATTGAGTTTAATATTGCTGTTTCAAGTGTTAGATTGCATTTTGGAGTTGATTTTCTATTTTTAGTTTTTCTCCCCAAAGTGCTATTTGACCTTGACCCCCGTCCTTGAAGCATAAGGAAATCTAAAGATTCTCACATTGGGTTGATTCACCTAAGGGTTGTTAGCCAATTCTTTGTGGGAATCTCATTTCCTAATGAAATAAAGGAAAATAGGTCTCTCATCACATCACATTTGATAAACCTCATTAAACCCTATTTTTCTTCATTTCAGTAATTAGTGGTTAATTTTTGGGAAGTTATTCTTGTACATTAGTTGGTTGCTGGAAAATATGGCTTTATAAAGCCAATGCTGTGAAATGTAATATCATCTCAAATACATTAATATATCTCTTTATTTTATCTAAAGTAATGATATAACCATTTTTTATTTTCAAAATTTCATCAGTTTTCCCATCAAAACCTGTGAATCACCCCTATAATACAAAACATCAAACCTTTGCAACCATCAAGCATCATCAAAAATCAAAAGAAAAACTCTGAAGAGTTAAAAATCAAACTCCAAAAATCTTCTTGCAAACTAAATGTTGAAACTCTCATCCTATTATCTTCATCCTAATCAAATTAATCCATCTCAATCAATCCTCCTAACCCAAATACACCCATTCAAATCACAAATTATAAACCTAAACCTAATCCCAAATTCAAAACCAAAACCCCAATTAAACCAAGACAAATAAAAGAACATCAAAATATTAGGCAAACTTAATCAACTCTCATACTCTCATCCTAATCTAACCATAATACACACCAATCCAAATAAAAACCTAGAACCAAAATCAAGACCTTATGATTAGACAAATCTAATCCTTGCTTAGGAAAATTTCCTATCCTAAGTATATGCATTCAAAATCCAATCAATTCCCAATCCTTTCTTGGGGAATTTTCCTATTGTAGGCATAACCATCTAAAATATAGATCAACCTCCAATCCTTTCTTAGGAACCTAGCCTATCTGAAGTATCGAAAATCAATCAAATCATCCTAAGTTCTTCATCCCTTGATCATCCACACAAAATCAAACCCAAAACCAACCCTAGTAACTTCCAACCCATCCCAATTCCTAATCCAAAATGATAAGTAATCCAAGAAAAACTAGACAACATCTGAAATCCTAGGTAATATTAATAAAATCCCATCCCCTTATCCTAATACAAATCATCTAATACAACTATCATACCCACTATCCAAATCAAAACCCAAAATTAAGATCAAGACCCTAAGTTAGAAAAATTCAATCATTACTTAGGAACTTTTCCTATAATAAGTATAATAATCCAAAATCCAATCAACCTCCAATCCTTGCTTAGGAACTTAGCCTATCCTAAGTAATAAAAATTAGTGAAATCATCCAAAGGTCTTTATCCCTTTATCATCCACCCAAAATCAAACCCAAAACCAACCCTAATCACCTCAATCCAATATTATCCCAAACATGAGCTTTAGTAAGTCAAACTCAAAATCATTTTATATCAAAATAAAATCTTAAATCTCAATCCAAATCAATCCATCTTCCATCCCAACCCAAATAAAAATCATGACTCCATTTTGTTTTGAGGAATCCTCTTGAAATTAAAAAAAAATCCTTTTGATAATTATGATTATGCTATCTTTTTTCAATCAAGAATAATATAATCCCTTTGAACATAATGACAATGATTCGAGTGCTATGGATAAAGATAAATACATACATGAATCCTTAGATGAAATTACCCTACCCCAATCACCCAAGCACAAACTATTAAGAATATATAGATCAAGAATTATCTAACACAAGCTAGCCCACAACTCCTAAACACATATCCATTGGTCATCCTTACGGTACCATTCATTAGTGGTTTGAGTTGTAGGCCCCAAATTTCTAAGGCTAGATAATCTCTTGAGTGCTAGGGGTGTCAAACTTGGGAAGAAAATCACAAAACTTATATTCAAGTTGGGAAATTGGGGACCAATTATTGAGGTATGTAATACCTTCACTTTTGGTTCTAGAAGGCCAAGGGGGGTTTAGTTATATGATATCACATGGAGTTATCTTATTGAAAACCATACCAAATATAGTGTACCTCTCTATTGAAAATGGTTATATAATGTTTAGTTTGTTTTAATGTAT
This sequence comes from Sequoiadendron giganteum, assembly GCA_007115665.2. Taxonomy (NCBI): domain Eukaryota; kingdom Viridiplantae; phylum Streptophyta; class Pinopsida; order Cupressales; family Cupressaceae; genus Sequoiadendron; species Sequoiadendron giganteum. Next base: position 380,862,735 of record CM021106.1, on the reverse strand, counting down.
TGAGATGATAGAATGAGGAGAAAATTATAGATCGATCCTTGTATCAAGTGAGCATAGAGTATTGGATTTATATAAAATATATAAGAGCCGAAATAAAATGGGATAGATTAATCAAGATACATTTGAAGACTATATTTACTCCAATGCATACATAAACTAGGTTATACACATATAAATGAATAGAATATAACTTGCATAAATTGATATGTAAGTCTACTTAGTAATCTAGCAATAACCATGCATATTTCTTTGTTGGTCTTGAGGAGATACATTAGAAAAGGTTTGGAATGATTTTATGGTCTTATGATTGACCAACTAATCAAAAATCATCAAGACAATACACATAAGACTACTAGAGACATTGACCCAATGACACTTCTAATAGTTACACTTATTCTTAAAAATTACAATGATTTTATAACATATTTTAGACAAAACCACATGAATACAATCTGAAAATTACACTACTCAAAAACTAGAAAAATGAAAGTATAGGGATTCTTGTAATATTTTCTTCTTGCTTTCTTTATAACTATTTTCTTCTCTATTTTTTCAATCTTTATCAAATGACATCCTCTTGATTCTTTTTACTACTAAGAGACATGCCAAGATGTGCAAAAAATGTGCAAACCCACAAAATGTTACATTGTAGAGGATGCCCATTCCTATTGGGCACCATTTTCCTTAACTCATGCCACAAATTGCACTATGAATTTTCTTAGATGTATTGGGAAAATGTGAGGAATATTTTTTATTAATATGCAAGTGCCCTCATCAATAGTGCCATCGTTGGTTTTAGAGTGCAAGATGAGAAAGAGACTGCAATGTTTTTTTAGAATAGTGGTCGAGCTTCACCTATTCCTTTACATTTTTTTTCAACATCATCCCCTTTTTTAGTTGCTAGAAATGTGTGAATTCACACCCATATTGATGAATACTCATTTCCAAGTGAGAAAATCTAATTCCAAAGGTCCTTGCACCATATTAGGTCATTAATGGTGGCCTAGGGTACATTGGTGGTAGGTGAGAGCAAGCTTCAAGGGTATGCTAATGCTACAAGCCATTTGAAAAGCTATTGCATCTGGAAAGGGACCTTGGAACCAAGTCCAAAGGTGTAGGGGAAATATTTTGGCTCGATGGAATACATGTGTGAATGAAATAATAAGAATCGGGAGGTGGGAGGAAACAAGGAATTGTGATCAAGTGCAGAGGTGCACAATTCATGTGGCAATTCAAGGATCTAAGAAGAATGGGTTAGGGATTGATAGTCGGGAGGAATCTAGCACATTATATATGAAGGTTAGGTGAAATTTTCATTTGGGAGTCTGGGCTTTGATAGGAAACATTGATTTGGGAGCACAATAAAAATTAAAATGGGGACCTAGAGATGAAATTGGTACTAAGTTTGAGCTTCTCTTGAAAATTCAAACTTTTATATGAAAATAATAATGAAGTGAGGATAAAATTTTGTGGAGGATCCTACACTTGGAAATTAGTGCAAGGGTTTGGATTTCCATTGGAGGTCCAACGTTTAGGGAAAGGGGAGTTGTATCAGGGTTTTGAGGTCATGGGGAAATTTTTACAAGGAAAAATATGAAGGGGACTATGATGATTGGGGATCAAGACAAGGAAAGGATTAGGGATTGGGAGCTTGACATACCTTATAAAAAATACTAAAGTGAAGGTAAAGAGTGAAGAGTATGATGAGATAAGGAAGTCTAGAAGTTTGACACAAATGAAATACTTAAGTGTTTAATAAAAAATATTTTGGGATTCAAGCTTGGGGATGCCAAGGAAATGGCATTGGGGAAAACATGAGTATGAAACTATCACGATTAATTTTTCTTAAGGCATTATGCCAAGGTTTTGGGGCACAAATGAATGGTATTCCAACATAAGAGGGTCTAATATTTTAAAATCTCCACTTAGATAAATTTTACAAGGCAAAGGATTGAGATGTTATGATTAGGTGGAGAGGTATACCAGGAAGATGATATGTGACAAGTTGACAAGGGCAAAGGGGAAGGCATAGATGGATTGGATGACACACCCAACACGAACATTTTGGATTATTTGAAACTCTGGACACATGATGAGTGCATAGGGGATAACAAAAATAAACACTCATGGGAACTCACTTGTACTATCTTAGATTGGTTATAAAAGGTGAGCTAACACAAAGCCATTACAACATAGGGGAAAAATATGGAAAAAGAAACAAATTGGAGTGCCAAAACCATTGAAAAGGGAAAAACATCATTGGTCCAAGGTCTTAATTGCCCATCCATATCACAAATACCACACTCACATAAGTTCCTTATAGCTTCCACCTCCTATGCTAATCCTTTATTTTCCCAACCTTCACAATCCAATTGTGAATCAACCAATACCACCTTTATGTATTTTATCAAAGGACTATTTTTAAATGGTCATAATAAATAAACCACAAGCCAAGGTGTGGAATTTTTCAAAAAAAATCATTCTATGCCATCCATCCAAACCCTCACATCCATCAAATCAATAATTCATAATTTTGAGATGCTTCTACCATCCATGTTCTCAACTCAAAGTTTCCATCCATGTATTCACTGCTAGTAATAAAAAATTCTAATACACCCTTGTTCCATCCAAGAAAATCCAAACATGTTGAGATCTTGTTATAATCCATGCATGAGCATATCCCCATCTAAATCAAGATCCAAGCATCCACACTAATCCGTCTTATGATCCCATACCCTCTAAATATTAGACCATCCCTATTTTTTTTTTGATAGGTAAATGCTTTTGACTGGAGTTTTGAACTAGTGAGGCCACAATTTGTTGAGGACCTCATCCCCATGATTTGTCTGGTATTAACACTAATCCTTTCTCCTTCTTCCTCTTTGTTGGCTCATTCCGTCTTCTTTTTCTCCTCTACTTCCACTCCTTCCTCCCACAACCTCCTCCTTTCTTCTCTCCATTCTTCTTTGCTCCACTACTCCTCCCTCCCATAGCCTCCTCTTTCTCCTCCTCTCTTCCTTATATCCTCCCTCCTATCACCTTACTACCTCCTCCCGTAGCCTCCTCTTTCTCCTCTTCTCTCCCTTATCTCCCCCCACCTCCTCTCACCTTCCTACCTCCTTCCTTCTACAGCCTCCGACATCCTTCCTCCTTTCTTCCATTACCCCTCCACTTGCTTCCTCACCCTCCACCTTCTTTGGACACCCCTCCTCCCTGCTTCCTCTGATCTCCCTCCCCCTTCCATCATCTCTTCACCCTATATCCATTGCGTCCCTCCTTCATGATTCACTATCTTTGCTCCTCGATTCTTCCCTTCACACCATCTACTGCTTCCCAGACTCCTTACTTGGTGAGATTCAAACTGACAACACCCTATCAATAGGGCTCGTGACTCAACCATCACGCTGTGGGGTGATCCCCATTAGACCATCCCTATTAAACTAATTCCCATATCATAACTCTACCACCTTGGTTTCTCCACCTATATTTGATTTTTTTTTCTCGTTGTTGAGGAAACTACAATCATCCCCCACCTTTACTTGTTTTGGTTTTCTTGTTGTTAAGGAGACTACAACCAACACCACTTCTTACTCATCTAAAATTAGATTCACTTGTTTCTTTTAAAATAACAAGTATCCCATTAAAAATAATATTTGTTAGAACATGAGTTATCATGAAAAAATATTAGGCCTTCCCAAGTAAGGCATCTTGGAGCCTATACAGATTAAAGCAAACCCAATATTTTAGGGCCTTGACTACACACGCCATGGTAAATAAATTGGTAACACCTTGGAAAATCTTAAGGAAACTTATTTAAACATCTAAATAGGTGCATTCCATTGCTCCTATTAAGGATTTTCTTCCACCAATCATTTCATTGACCACATTCCTAACAATCCATCACCCATCATCCTTAATTAAGAGAAATAAAAACACATCATTAGAATTATTCCAAAATGGTAAATCCATTTCCCAATTCATGGCATGTCAAGATCATATCTTCCTATGGGACCAATCCATTATTAATGGAAGAAATATGGAGGCAAAAACATATAAATAAAATCCACATAAATCCAAGGATTTCCATATTAGAATGCATCAATATGTACACACAAAGAAAAATGAAATTCACAAGCGAAACAAATCAAAAAGGAAACAAAGGCCCACCAAGAAAAAAGGAAGCACGTAAATAATGTAGGTACCAAAGAAAACAAAATCCATGCATCTAAATTTTCACCTTCAAAAGATAATCTCATCTATCTCCAATCCCACTCCCAAAACACTCCATCTAAATATGAGGATCCCCATCCTAAAATATCTAAATCCATTTTAGGTTCTTATATCCCAAAATTAGAAATCATAAGTATCCCATCTAAATCCAAAAATCTAAAATCTCTTGCACCCAAATTCCAACTTCCTAATCATAACCTTCAACATCCATCATAGTATGTGCAATTTTTGGTCCTGTTTCTCCTCATTCCCATGACATTTTCTCATGATTTCACCATCACATCCTTCCAACCACTCATTTTATATCACCCAATCTATTATCCAACATATCATACCCCTTTTATCCTTGTTTTCAATTAATCCCATCACTCTCCATCCACCCTTTATCCATATCATTTTCCCCTAAAAACTATCCTTTAATGCTAGAGCTACAATGGTACCATGTTTACTCTTTTGAGAAGCCAACTTATGAATCAATAATCTTTCTACAAACATACATGTACACAATTCTAATAAATGTGGTCCAACTATTTATCAAGGGATACTATCACCATGAAAATATAAAATAGAACAAAAATCCACTTCAATGTCCCCCATCCAATCCAATCCACATATCCTAAATCCAAAATTTTCCACCATATTTGAACATCAAAATAAAAGAAAAAAAAAATCAAAGAGAAAAATCATCCAATAATGAACAATTTATTTGGTGCCCTGGAAAGTACCATGATAAATACCTAGAAAATATTCATCATGCATATATCCCATATCCATAGCATGCTACACTTAGGGTCAAGATTCTTCCATACTATCTCCCACCCTATCCATACCTATCCTCCAGACCTAATCTGCCCTCCATTCTTGCTTTCAACCTTGACAAGGACAAGGGATTTTGGGAATATTTTCAAAGTATTGATTTAGGCAATACAACTTCTAATTTCTCTACAATCAACTCCTATTTCATCCTACATTCCATGAATACTTCACTACCTTGAGCCATTGAAAACTATCCTCTCCCATATCTACTCCCTCCCATTACTTGAGAAATTTTATTAAATCCATCTCATCTTCTTTATTTGTCATGAACAAATAATACCTATGATGATCTCTCTATATTCATGCTTCCTTCAAGCATTTATCCTCAACCCATACCTTTTTCAATACACCCCTCCATCCATTGTCTAAGAAATACCCCCACCAATTCATCCTTAAAAAAATTCTCTCCCCTTATCATTGGTACTAAGCACAAGGATACCTAAACACACTACCATTCAATCTCTTACTATTCCATCCTAATGCACACAATCATAATCCATGCCAATCTTGCTAAGAAATCTAGCACATCATCCAAAGCATCTATGAATTTTGTTCTTAGCCTTGTTACAAATATTGATCTATTTTACTCAATCATTTATGTTGGGATATATCAATTCTAATCCTCACATTCTCATCATCATAGACATTCACACTTCTAAAGGAATCAATCCTGTTTAAGGCTAAGGGTCATTTTTGAAGGGTGGATAGATCAAGTCATCAAGAGTGATTGATGAGAGGAAATTACTAAGAGTGGATATCCTCTCCTTCACTTTGGGTTGAACTAGACATAAAGGGTATTACTATAGGTAATATTTAATAGGTTTCATCAAAATTACAAATAAATGATTTGAAATGACTGTAATAGCATCCAATGTATGCCTAATCCCAAAAGTTTTCAATAAACCAAGGACTAAACTAATACAAATGTAACCAGATGACGAACACATCATTGCATAAATGCAAGATGAAAGTATGCAGGTAATAATCCTCTTAGGATAAAATCTCTTGAATATTATTGGATTTATTTCCCTAGGAATAATATTGAATCACGAAATGCACACAAACTAAATTCTTACTCCTAAACTATTGGATAAACATTTATATTTATTTTAAGTGCATATGGGGTCAAATTTTTCCAAGACTAGTGCCTTTTATTGAGTTACAAAGTTGTACTTAACTGGAAGAAATAAAACAAAAAGTAACAAAATTGATATGATATCAACAACTCGACATGCTTAATAATTCCTCCTAAAACTCCAAATATCCATATTCAATATATATATAACCATTAAAAATATAGTTACTTACAATTTTTTAAAATTCATGAAATTTGTATTACAATCACAATAGTGAATGTGGCAAGAGAAAACCCTAAGCTAGAATGTTGTCACAAATTGTCACTTGAGAGTTTTCTTGAAAATGAAAAAGGAGAAATTTAGTTATAATATTTTCTATGCATTACATACCTCTTTGTGATTAATAAAATGAACCACTCAATAGAAAAATGAAATTACAAGATTTGGAACTCTAAAATATTGCTAAGACTTGAAGTCATGTCAAAATGAAGAAATAATTGAATGTTTTTTGGAAAATGAAGTAATAGTTATGGCTTGTTGTTTGGTCATTGAATCCTTGTAGGAATTAAATTAAGAAATATACTTAATTAATATGGCATGCAAAACAAGTATGAACCCCACATAATCTTTCAAATAAATTATTTAAATTAGGCATGAGGACCATTAACATCTAGATCTCAACAAAGGCATTGGTGTCAACATGGCTGCCCTCATCCTCGATCATTGAATTTATATTTAAATCTATGCCCTTGGAAAAAATATTTTCTAGGTAGTTATAGGGGTGAAATTAGATATGAATTACATACTAGGAGGTTTAGAGGAGTGGTTAGATGAACACAAAGAAAAATAGAAGCTTGAAAGAGGTCAAGAAAAAAAAGAGGTGGGGTTTTGGTGTGAGAATAAACATTAGGATTATACATAACATTGGAAGTTCAAAAGTCCATTGAAATTCCACAAAAAAGGGAAGCAAGAGAATGAACCAAATGGATGAAGTGTAGAAAAATCACGAGGGAATGGACATTAAAATATGATATATGGGTGAAAAGATAGTCCTATATTTAAGTCAAACTTTGCATAGTTAGAAACAAATGGAAAATGTTAAGGAAAACTTTGTGGGAAAACAATGTGGAAGTGGACACATGAATTGGACATTAGAGTGGAAGTTTGGATGTCTATTGGATATCCACAAGATTTGTGAAAGGAATGAATGAAGTGATTGGGAGAAACACAAGGAAGGGATGTGAAGTCAATAGAGGGAATTGGATGTGAGGTTGGAGGAAGTCCATGGGTTTATAGGTGCAAAGGAATTCCATAAAAGGGAAGTAGATTGAGGGAAATGGGAGCCAAACTAGAGGAGGGAAGTTGACATGAGGAGGAGGAAGAAGAACTAGATCCAATTCAAAAGTTTGCAAAGGGAAAAATATGAGAGATTGGAGGTTTGTGGGAAATGAACGAAGCTCCATATATTTGGAAAAATATATAAAAAGGAGGAAATAAGGAACTTAGTATGGGAATGGGAGAATACAAGGAATCAACATGGAAGTGGATCTTAGGGTCAGAGGGGAGACAAATTTCCACATGACCATCAAAATATTGTAAAAGGAATAAATTAAGGAAAATGAAAAGAAGGATTGGACAGATTTTGTGGAGATTATATGCAAGAAAATATGATAGGACAAGTAGGCAATGCATTGGAGTCCATGGAAAGTCTACAAATTCAAAAGAATAGCAAAATTTTAATGATGAGAACACTACCAAACTTAGAACCTTTTAATATTTTAGGAAACTTTCAACAATTGATAGGGATATAGAGGATGATGAGAACTCACATATTTCAAATTTGACCAAAGGGAACCCATTTAGATATTTGTTAGATAGGGTATATATGATGGTGATAATGAGAAAAAATACATATAGGGACATATACCAAGTAAATTAAGGCACTGTAAAGTTGGACACCAAAATAGGCTCTAGTTGGGGACATGTGTCTCTTATAGGCATAATGAGAATAAGTATCTCTAGGTGTAGATCATAAAAAGAGACACAAAGAGGGAGATAATAAAATTTCATCATGACTAAAAGGGGTGATGATTGCAAAAGATAAAACACACACAAAACAAAATATGTACAAGGAAAAACCACCACTTACAAGAAGTAATAATCAATCCATAGTTTCATGAACTAAAAACTTCATAATATATACCAAGTGAAAATATTGAGGTAGCATGAATGATTATTATTCTCATGAAAAAATTCATATGGCCATGCCACAAGCCATATTATTCTCCATTTTGAGAATTTGAGTAGCAATCTAGTATGATATTTTCATAATAAAATAATATGTATCAACACATAATTTAGGGACAACTCATATGTTTCTTGTTGATTGCCATTATTTTCAAGGGGAAAATTAATGTTCATTAGGTAAAATATATCATCCCTATATAATGGATCATCCTTGAGGTAGAAAAAAGTGAATGCACATGTGGGATTTATCTCATCAACCATTGTTACATCTAGACTTACACCTTACTTGGTACGGACTCCAACATCATGCAATATCATATTCACTAGTGACATCAAATTGATTGGTGTATAAACTTATTCTTAAAAAAATAGCTCAAATGAGCTACTACCAATAGATTCTTTGGATTTTATATTATTCTCCAATGGTATAAACTTCCATTTGTCATCATGTAATAGTTTGCTAACAAGTGTAGCATGTTGTTCATACCCATCTTCATTATTTTCAAGCACAATAGTAGCAATATTATATGATGAAATAGAGTCACATTTGTGGAAAGGAATGCGGACAATAATTACCAAGACCTACACATCTCAAATATTTTCTTCATTTTCCATATATGCTTCAATAGGATTCTCATTCCAAGTGATTAATTTTTTATTTATATCCTCAACAAGAGTGAGGAAAGGGAGAAAATGAAAAATGATCTAGTCTTTTGAACATCATGATGCCGCAAGAGGAAGTCAAGATGACCATCCAAGGATGAAGTTTCATTTATGATGTTGTAGTTGTCCTCAACAATGTGCAACAATATCTCCTCCATTTGTAGGTTGACCTCTTCATAATATGATAGGTCCATTTGATCATGTAGGAATTTCAAGTCATTTGAACCAAGAATACAAGGTTTGAATTGGATACAAGATAACTTGATTATTCATTATTTTTTATGTCAACACAGTGTTCATCCAATTACTAGGATTGAATTGGTTGTGCATTATTATGAGATTTTGGCACATTCTTTTTCATAATCATCCACTCCTAGATTGAGCTACTCTTTTTTCATCTCCTTTTTTATAACATTATCATTCCTTGTCTTAGTCTCTACCCTTTGCTTCACATTATTTATGTTGATGTTATTTCCATTTGATTTACTAGTATTAATATCACTTTATACAAGGACATGCCCATCTCTTACCTAATATCAATTTTGGGCTTGCACTACCACGGTGTTTGTATGGGATGCTATATTATCACCTGATAGCTTGGAATAATGGTTCCATTGCACAATATCCTTTGGATGTTCAATACAATGAGTGGAAAAATCATGCTAATTAAAAATAGTTTCATGTTCATAATGAAAACTCTGATTAGTTACATCATAATTTGAATATTTAGTTTCTTCTCCCATGGAGTCATATTTAGATGCATCGTATTGATCATCCATTTTTTTATACATTAAATCAACATTGTGTGGGAAAGAGAAAGCTAAATACTAGAGAAAAGGGACCTATGTATGTAGCATGATATCGTACCCCCCATCCCCCATCTGTTGCGGTGGAAAAAATGGCCCCGACAGAAAAGGTGGCTAGCTAGACAAATACCACTAATGGAAAAAGTTGACGGTCGAATGTTAACTCCGCCATGCCGTTGCTTGTCTTGTCGCCGAGAAAACGTGTCAGTGCCAACGGGTTTTTGAAATCATATTTCAGGATGGTCAAAAATCCTAGATGAGGTCCCATTTTCGACAGTGACATTTTGGTGGAGAGCAACGAGAAGGAGTTGCAGGTGTTTGGAGCTAGTAGGTATGTATATCTTCTTGAAGTATTTTCCATTTTTCCATTCTGCTTAGGAACTATGAAGAAACAAATGACCATTCTATGGGGTTATGGTTTATGTGATTTTTTGTTGAGGGTTTTTAATTTTTGTTTCCTCCTATCTACTGGTTTTGAAATTTTGTGCTTGCCGAATGAAATAGTTGACAACCCATTGTGGAAATATGAGTGAAATAAGTGAATAACGTTTACAAAAACCAAAAATCATGTGAAATATATGATGAGGTTGGAAAACACAACATGGGATCTACAATGAAATGGTATATTGTGAAAACCATATAAAGCCCAAAACGTTGCCATTGTTGACATTCTTATTTTGAACATTGCAGGGTTTTCGTTGGGGAAAGGGGTATTTATTTGAAATGCAAGGTTGTTAATGTTTTTTGTTTGGAGGGTTTTTTAATTTTTGTTTCCTTTATGCTGGTTTTCAAATTTTTCCGTTGCCGAATGCAATAAATGACAACCCATTGTGGAAATATGAGTGAAATTACTGAATAAAATTTATAGAAAGCAAAAACCATGCGGAATATGTTACGAGGTTGAAAAAGGCAACATGGGTTCTACAATGAAATGATATATTTTGAAAACCACATGAAACCCAAAACGTCGCCACTGTTCACATTCTTATTCAGAATGGTCAAAGAAGCGCAAAACATGGCATTTGAAATCATAATTTGTAAATAGAAAAATGCCCACATGAGATCCCATTTTTTTTGCCATTTTATACACTCTTGTTTTGGAAAACACCCTATCTCATAAAACTCTGACTGTTGTAAAACCCTTTAGAAGTAACAACCCAATTGGTTACTCACCCCTGACCTCAATTTGGTATGTTTTTTGATTGTTTGGAGAACCTTTTGTTATTTAGATAGTAAGAATGTAATGAAATTCAAAAATAGTAGGGATTATGAAACCTGCAAGGCATAGTGTTGGAAAACACATTGTCCCATGTCAGTTAACTCCTACCTACCTTTCCTGGACGTTTGGTCCTATCTACCGCTACACTCCACTTTGGTACAATCTAAATGTCATTTCACTTTCTTTATCTGAGTGGAACAAAACGCCTCGACGAAAAAGAAGGTCAGATGGACAAATTGAATTGATGGAAAGACTTGGTGGTCAGATGTTAAGTCAGACCTACCATAACCTGTCTCGTTGCCGAGAAAACGTGTCAGCGTTGGTGGGTTTTTAAAATCATATTTTGGAATGAACAAAAACCCCAAAAAAAGTGGCATTCAAAACCATTATTTGTAAATATCAAAATGAGGCACCAAGAATGTAATCAAATTGGGAAACAATAGGTATCATGAAACCTGCGAGGCATAGTGTTTTTATAGATTGTTTGTAGTGTTGGAAAACACACTGTCCCATTTTAGTTAGTTTGATATGAAGATTTTTATTTCGTTATGCTCCAAGAATGTAATGAAGTCCACTTTCAAATTTTTGAACAACTCTTTGCTATAGTCCAAATGCCATTTCGCTTTCTTTATGTGATTGGAACAAATAAAATGCTTGAATTATTTGTAGTGTTGGAAAACACACTATCTCCTCTCTATTGGTGGGAAAACTGACCTGACGACATTGTTAACTCCTACCTACCATTTCTCAGACGTTTGTTGTTCTCTTCCGATTTCGTGACTTTGATCCCCCATCTGGCGGGCTCTGCACTATGATGTCTCATCATGTCATGTATGTTTTCATGCGTTTTTGTATGTACATAGGTCACTTTTGTCTAGGAGTTAGCCGGCTCCAAAAATCTAACTTGTAGAAAAAAGGCACCTATGTATGTAACATGATATCGTACCCCCATCCTGCATCTCCTGCGGTGGACAAAATGGCCCTGACGAAAAAAGGTGGTTGGACAAAAAAATAGCATCGACGGAAAAAGTTGACGGTCGGACGTTAACTCCATCATACCATTGGAGAAAGATAACTCATAGACAAAAAGCACCTATGTATGCAACATGAGATCAAAATGGAATTTCACTTTCCTCATTTGATTTGAGAGGGTTTTACAACACTATATGGGTTGCTTGTTTCTTAACAACTTATATGGAGATAGTGTGTTTTCCAACACTACAAATAATGTGAGGATTTATTTGGTCAAATCGGATGAGGAAAGTGAAATTCCATTTTGATCTCATGTTACATACATAGGTGCCTTTTGTCTACGAGTTAGCTTTCTTCGATTGGAACAAATAAATTTCTTGCATTACTTGCATAGTTGGAAAACACATTGTTTGCTCTTAGTTCCAGAGGGTTTTAGAACACTATATGGGTTGCTTGTTTCTTAACACCTTATATGGAGACAATGTGTTTTACAACATTGTAAATAATGTGAGCATTTATTTGGTCAAATCAGATGATGAAAATGAAATTCAATTTTGATCTCATGTTACATACATCGATGATTTTTGTTTATGAGTTATCTTTGTCATGGTTGGAACAAGTAAATTGCTTGCATTATTTGCAGAGTTGGAAAACACACTATCTCCTCTCAGTTGTAGAGGGTTTTACAACACTAAATGGGTTGCTTGTTTCTTAACACCTTATATGGAGACAACGTGTTTTCCAATAGTGCCAATAATGTGAGCATTATTTTATTTGGTCGAACCAGATGAGGAAAGGGAAATGCCATTTTGACTGTACCAATGAGAAGAACAAAAATAAACAAAAATAAAATGCTCACATTGTTTGCAGTGGTGAAAAGCACACTGTCTCTTCTCAGTTATTCCCTCATGAAAAGTGTTGGTTTTGTACACTCCAAAAATGTAGTGAAGTCCACCTTGATCTTTTAGAACAATTCTTTGGTGATGTAAATATGACATTTCCCTTTTTTCATCTGATTGGAACAAATAAAATGCTCCCATCATTTGTAGTGTTGGAAAACACATTGTCCCATGTCAGCTAGTTCATTATGAAAAGTTTTGTTTCGTTATGCTCAAAGAATGAAATGAAGAGCACTTTGAAGTTTTTGAATAACTATTTGCTATAGTCCAAATGTCATTTCACTTTCTTCATCTGATTGGAACAAAATAAAAAAACTCAGAGTATTTGCAGTGTTGGAAAACACACTTTCTCCTTTTAGTTATTTCCTCATGGAAAGTTTTTGTTTTGTACACTCAGAAAATGTAATGAAGTGCACCTTCATATTTTAGAACAACTCTTTTGTGATGTAAATATGGAATTTCCCTTTGTTCATCTAATTGGAACAAATAAAATGCTTGCATTATTTGGAGTGTTGGAAAACACACTATCACATGCCAGTTAGCTTGTAATGGAAAGATTTGTTCGAGTAATTTGGAGATAAAAAAATCTATTTAGAAAAATCAATCTCCTGTGTCAAAATTATTATTTATTATTTGTTGGCAACATATATATAGTATGTATTGTTGAATGCATTCTTATTGTTTTCAAAAATTCTGGGTTAGGAAATAGTGGGTGTTATAGAATCTATAACCCACATACTATTCTAAAAACCTTTACAAGTAGCAACCCAATTGCTTACTAATCCTCACCTCAATTTGGTAAGTTTTGTGGTTTCCCCATGTGCAACTCTTTCTTGTGATCTTCACCCTCTAGGTTTGAGCATGGAGATTGAACCACATAGTGTTATCCAACATGTAATTATTCTATGCATTATCATATTTAACCAATGCCATTACCTACTATTGTTTTGGTCAATCAAGCTGATCATCAAGGTTTTCATTGACTTCTTAACATTTATTCTTGAATAGTCAATGCAAACTGTGCTTTGCAACCATAGAGTCTTGCAATAATATGTATTTTTTCAATTATCTGTACAAGTAATGAAATAAACAAAAGTTTGACAGTAGTGCATGGCATCTCTCTTGTGTGTCTTGTCCGCCCTTATTGATTATGCAAGTGATGTCCTCTTTCATATGCTAGGAGAGATGCGTTTGAGATATATCTCAATGAACGTTCATTGCTTCACAGTTCCAGCAGAATGGAAAAATGATAGATATAATTGCTGATATATATTACAAGTGTTAGCGATTGGAAATTAATTTCCCATGGTAAAGATTAATATGTTTGTTTATTGACTATACAAGTTGGCATGTTGCAGTTAGCACAACATATAATCCAATATCGATGAAGTTTGGAATGAAGTGAATTCTTTGTAGCATGAAATGTATTTAATTTTCCAATTTAATCTATCGCTAACACTTGTCTCTCTTCCAAGTGGTTGATATAGGTGAGGAATTTTTTTTGAAAAAAACAGGGGTAGGTGGATTGAGAAGGATGCTTCAGGAGACATGAAGCTTCTGTAGTAAATACAGGTGATTCTGGCTACCATAGCTTGAATCACAAGTGTACTGGGCAGTTAAATTTCCAATTTTTTTTTGCATTTAGAATTTTTTGATTTATATAGGGATGGGATGCTTATTGTGGGGAATGCAAAAAATTTTCACTTTAATTTAAATAAAATAAATGTTACATTATTGTGTGTGTATTATATCCTAAAATTTTACGTGAATCATGTTTCCTTGTTGAAGAGTGAGTGTTGCACGAGAAATGTTTAAAGCATTAGTGAAGGGTGATACTGCATCCTTTCAATTATCCTTCTCATAATTGTTTTGTGTTAATTTTAGGTTGATTTTTTCCACACTACATCGGTATCATTTTTCTCCCAAAATAGAACATGAACCTTTGGATCCTTGGTAATTAGATCAGATATATTTTGAAAAGAACATAATATTTATGATTTTACATTAGAGTAATTCTCCTTTTAAATGATGTACATTTGTTTAGTTGTGAAGCATTATTGCATAGTTGGGTTTCATAAGGTTGTGAATAAGGAACACTGTTATTCTAATTGTTTTTACTCAGTATAATATACCATACAAACTATAAAGGTGAGGCCATAATAACACAGAAATGGCCATTAGGCTTCCCAAATTTTGTAGTGGAATTTCTCTTCTATAACACAATGCAAAAGTTCTAAAAACATAATGTGTTTTGTAATGTAGAAGTCTCTTTACAAAAATGAGTTTTCCTTGTTGCGACTTTGGAGGTTTAGAAACACAATGTGTTGTCAATTATGTAGATGCTTATACCAAAAAGATGCACCTATGTACATACAAAAAACACATAAAACCATAAATAAAAGAATACATAACAACATACATGGTAACAAAAAGTGAGGAAACTGACAAATGGGACCAAACGTCTAGGAAATGGTAGGTAGGAGTTAACGGCGTTGTCGGGTCAGTTTTCCCACCTCCTGTTAGTCGAAAAAGGTGGGTGCCTTAGCTTTCCCGCGAAGTCTTGCTTTCATCCATGTTTTTTTCTAGTGCGAGAAAACTAGTGAATGACATGGGCCTTTTTGTTTCCAGTTTGGTCATTGAAAGTTGAAGGTTTGAGTGCATGTGGAGGAGTTGGAGGAGAAAAATGACCAAATTGGGGTGGTGGGAACTATCCAATAGTGTTGCAGAGGGTTTTACAACTCTATTTGAGTTGTTTGTTTCTTAACACCTAGGGTTTTCCAACATGAATTATTGCAAAACAAAATGAAGTGCGTACTATGAAGCACACTATGTGTTGAAGGTTAATAGTGCCCCCCTTAAATAAGAGATTTTCTATTTGATAAAATAGAACACCATCTATACGTTTGTATATTTTAATTTCAAGACAAAGGTTGGGTATAAGTAAAGGAAGGCTTCAAAATACATTGTGTTTTCCAACGTGCACTACACAATGTTCACCACTTTTAATGAGTTTATTCATTATTGCCAATAACAGAAAGAAATTGGTGTTCTTGCTATTTGTAATGCATACCTACATATATAGGTTTAAAAACCAGAAGGGCTTGGGAATGTTGTGATGTGGAGGTTGAAAAATTCAATGTGTTATGAAGCATGCAATTTGTTATATACTTCAAACTTAAACATAGCAATGGAAGGTGTGATTTTGAAGACATTCATACTGTTTTGTAACATTCCATGTTGCAAAAATGTATGTGTTAAGAAGCAAGCAACCCGCTATGAGACAAACCCTTACATGTAAACAAGGAGATTCAAACAACTAAAAACCCACACTATGTTTTCCAAAATACAACTATTTTGTGCATTTTTTTTTCAATCATCTGAAATTTTACACAACAATGGAAGGTGTTATTTTGAAGACATTCATAATATTTTGCAAAAATCCATGTTGCAATTCCCTACGTGTAGAGAAGCAAAAAACCTAGCATGAGACAACCCTTCACATTTAAACAAGGAGATTAAAATAACTAAAACCCAACACTGTGTTTTCCAAATTGCAATTATTTTGTGCACTTTTTTTTTTTAGTCATGTAAAATTTAAATACAATTTTTTCCCAAATTAAAAGTCCTTATAAATTCTGAAAGGGCTTTTGAATACATTCAGACTGACTATATTGTGAAAGCATTTAAAGACATTCTTTTTCGTTTAGTAAGAATGCATGTTGGAAAACCCTAAGTGTTAAGAAACAAGCAATGCATATAGTGTTGTAAAACCTTGTGCAAGTGAGAAGAGACAATGTGTTTTCCAACACTGCAAATAATATGAGCATTTTATTTGTTCCTATCAGATAAAGAAATAGAAATGACATTTGGACTGTACCAGAGAGTTGTTCAACAATTTAAAAGTGGACTTCATTACATTCTTGGAACATAATGAAATAAAAATGGAACTCTTCGTAACGAACTAACTGAAATGGGATAGTGTGTTTTCCAACATTGCAAACAATCTATAAAAAAACTATGCCTTGCAGGTTTCATAATACCTAATGTTTTCCAATTTCATTACATTCTTCGCACCTAATTTTTCTATTTGAAAATAATGGTTTCGAATGCCATGTTTTTTTGGGTTTTTGTGCATTCCAAAATATGATTTTGAAAACCCACCGATGCTGACACATTTTTTCGACAACGGGACAGGCCACGGGAGGTCGAAGTTAACGTTTGACCATCAAGTCTTTCCGTCAGGGCCATTTGTTCATCCAACCTTCTTTTCTATCAGGGCATTTTGTTCCAATCAGATGAAAAAAGTGAAACCATATTTTGACTATAGAAAAGTGAAATATGAAACAAAACCTCTACCTTTTCTACATGGTTTCTGATTTTTGTAAATGTAATTTGGATATTTCACTCATATTTCCACAATGGGTTGTCAATTATTTCATTCAGAAATTGCATAATTTCATATTTCCCGTTGCTCTCTACCAACCCACAAAACATCATTGTGGAAATGGTGGTGAAAATGGACCTCATCTGGGCTTTTTTCTATTTGCAAATAATGGTTTTCAATGCCACGTTTTGGGCTTTTTGTCCATTTTGAAATATGATTTTTAAAACATGATGAATGTTATGATGCATGTGACATATGTTTTTGTAGGGAGAATAGCCTCATCCCAATTAAAAAAGGTAATCTCCTTGCAACATGGCTTACACATGATAATGTGTTGCCCTTCTTTAGGGATAAGACATGTCTGATTATTATTGGTAGTTGATTTCTGCATTCGATTGTGTAATAAATTTTGCATCAACATTTCAGTTGAAACTCTGTGATCCATCATTAGGATGAAGAAGAGAGAATAAGGGGTGACGCTGATGGTCTCTTCTTCATGCTAATCTTGGATTATGGAGTCTGATCTAAAACATTGATGGAAAAATTCTTACAAAATCAAATCCAGAAATCAACTAGCAATAATCAATATGGATTGTGGAAAATTGATATCATTTATGTCTGATTATGTTATCATTTGAAAGACTTGTTTTTTCAGGGATAAAAGCTTGAGTTTACTATATTTTGTAGGGAGACTAGCTTTTGCCCTGCAATTGGATGTCACTATTCTCCCTACAAGAATGCATGTCAAAGGCATCATAACATACAAAAATGCATTAAAACATATAAAAATACATACACCTCATGATGGGATAGCATATTGTGGAAAATAATTGGAGGTTGGAAAACACTGTGTGTTGTGAGTTCTTTCATTATGCACTTTGAAAGATAAATGTTTGAGAGAACAGGGTGGAGCTGCAATTGCGGGATATATAAAAGCATGCAAATTCAACTAAGGGGGGAGTAATGAATTGGGATGTTACTTGTGAAGGGTTTGTAAATGGTATTTGGTTTGCAAGTTCAATAACACCCAGTGTTTTCCAACCTGCAATTACACATTGTTGGCATTGCCATTGTATGAAAAGGTTGACCTGTCAATTCTCAATAAAAGTGTTAGATAAGAACTCTATAAAGACATGAGAACATTTCATGACAATTGGGCATCTTTGGAGCTACTTTGTAATATTCACAAAACACGCTCTTCTCTCTAGCACACATCACCACCTCTTCCACAATCTCATCCACTCAGGTCCATGATGTCGAAAGATGTCATCGATGTATGATGGAGAGAAGTGCATGTTTTGGAAATGAGAAAGGTATAATTCAAAGTTGTCCAGTTGTCATGAAATGTTGTCGCACTGGCAGAGGGGGGTGGGGGGACAACCCTGTGTGTTTTCCATCCTGCAAATTTTTGTGTGCAACTTGTGTTCCAAATGTATAAAAATATTGAAATGGAGTGTTTGGTGCGAGTAAGGGTTGTTATAAAATATGAAGTTGAACTTCGATACACTATTTTGTTATATTCTGCATAACAAAAACTATTGTCTTCGAACAAGATTTGAGAAGTGAGGGACAACCCCTCAGTGAGTGTTGTCCGTGTCAACACACATAGACAATATGAATGCAATGACAATGTTCTGGTTACTTACGTAGTAAGAACCCAATTGGTTGGTCACTCCTCACATGAATTTGGATAGTATTATGTATCCTCCAGCATAAATTATATTGACAATATGAATGTCTTGAAAGCCTTTGATTTGTACATGCTAATAATGTAATTAAGTTCACCTTCAAAATATATAATAACTCTTACTTACAGTTTAAATTGTATTTGAATTTGTTCATACAGTTGAAAAAAAGAAATGCAAAAAATAATGGCAGATTGGAAAACACAATGTGGGTTGTCAGTTATTTCATTCTACATATTTAAATCTAAAAACTTGAGAGGACAGGAAGGACTTGCAGGTGCGAGATACATTCAGTTGCAGGTTTCTTAATGCCCTCTATTTTCCAAATTCATTACATTATTGCTATCTATAAGATAAATGATCTCAAGACAATCACAAAACATACCAAATTGAGGTGGGGCGAGTAACCAATAGGGTTGTTACTTGTAAAGGGTTTTAGAATAGTTTGTGGGTTGTAAGATTTATAACACCCTATTTTTTCCAACCTCAAATTTTGCATAACAGTTTGAATGCCTTGAGAAGATTTTCTTATTTAGATAGTAGGAATGTAATAAAAGGGCACCTCCAATAATTACAACTATTAGTTATGGTATACATTGCAATCTAGTATCTTTATGTGATTGAAAAAATTAAATACAGAAAATTATTGCATGTTGGAAAATACAGTGGGTTACTTCTATAGAATTTTACAATACTGTGGGTTGTACATTTCATAATACCATCTCTTTTCCAACCTGCAATTTTTGCTGATAGTAGGAATGCATTGAAAACCTATTTTTATTTAGACACAAAGAATGTAATGAAAGGCAGCTTTAAAATTTATCACAAGTCTTAGGTAGAGTAAAATATGCATTTGAAATTCTTCTTATGATTGAAAAAATATATTCTTGCTTACTGCAAATGGTGCAATAAATTTTGGAACTTTAACTGTCCATAACACTTGCAACAATTTTACAGTTTATAGAAAACCAAGGATGCATTATGTAAAAGGGAATGTGCTTTGTACAATGAAGAATGTCGTTGAGGTGGACAACACACTTGAAAGGGTGTCTAGTGGTACATCTTCTTCGGGACGGTCATGTTCCCCAAATGTATAGGTAAGATCTGGTAATTACAAGATGCAATAAAATTTATAATTTTAATCTCGCATAAGTGGTTATGATGCTGACTGGAAAGTGGGAATGTTTCAATCAGGAGGCAAAAACCGCAGTACAAATGAAATCCCCTCGTTTTAGGAAAACGCTGAACCCTGAGGGAACGACGTGTTCGGTAATTGATTGTGAACTTCCAATTTCCCTTTCCTTCCAATGTGTCAATCAAAATGCTTTACAATTTTAGTTAGAAAATAGCATGTCTGTTACAAATATGTTGATTTTGACAGTATATGGTTCCTTCAATTTAGGACGATAGTCAGGGAGATCATCACCCTCTTGCCATAGTCCATGACAATGAGGAAGAACATGCAAAGGGAGACCCTAAGGATGGAGAGGGACGCAATGAATCACAAGGTGATGTGGTGGATGGGAAGGTAGATATAATAACTCAATTATTGCATCATTTTATTGTGCGTATATAATGTGCATTAAAATTATTTTAATATCAAATATATTAAATAATTTTCTTTTCCAAATTTGCTGTGTAGGTTGCTGTTGAATACATAAGAGAAGTGGAGAATGCTAGATATGTATATTATTGTATTTTAGAAGAATTCACGAGAAAATATCATGATTGGAGAGTGTTCAACATGCATAGGATTCAACATCACCACCTTCCTATTCTCGCACCACCAAAGTGTGACCGAACTGCATCGGGGGGTGGGGGGTGGGGAAGCAAAACACCCCCTCCTCCCCTTTAATAAATTGAAAGAGTACCTTCAAAAGAAGGTGGAAAATATGGAGTACCAAATGAATCTACGACAACATCTTTGGTAGAAGCATGTTATTCAAAGTGTTTGTCAAAATTATGGGAAACATAGCTTCCTTCAACTTCCCCAAAAAGGGAAGGATGAAGTGAAGAAGCAAATGGCGTTATACAACATTGAGGAGAAAAAGGAGTAGAGAAGGGAAAAAATATTACAATTATAGGAGAGAAAGAGAAATGAAGGAATGGTAATGTCGAATTGAACTGTTAAATCTGAATTTTGTGCAATTCATATTTTCTGTTCTGTTGCATACAAGGTTCACTTAATGTTAACTTACATGACATAACAAGGTGATGGTCGAGAAGCGGTTCCTGCTGCCCAACATAGTAGTGTTCATTCACTAGAGGAAGCTATGCCCATGAAAGGAAAACATGATGTTGTTCCTCCCAACCTGGTGTCTAACATTTAAAAGAAGCCTCGTACATGGTTAAAAGTTTCAAGGAACCCTGTGAAGAAGAAATGAGAACAAATGGTGATCTCAAAATCTTCCGTTTAATGTTTTTTTTGATTATTTGAATGAATTGGTTGCATGCATTTGAGTTTGATGTGAGGTTTCAATTCCTCCTATTACACAACAAGGATGAACAATGTAGTGCTTCCCTCATAGGTTATTGTTTTTTCAAAAGATGAAGCAGTGACCATGGAAGCACAAGATGATGTTCCTCCCAACCCCTTGTCTAACATTGAGAAGAAGAAGAAGCATGTATGGTTTAAAATTTCCTCATGCCCTCACAAGAAGAAACAAGTATAAATGGTGATTTCAAAATCTTCTATTTGATGTTTGTTTTGATTATTTCAATGAATTGGTTGAATGCATCTAAATTTGATGTGACATTTCAATTCCTGCTATTACAGGTCAACGATGAACAATGAAGTCTTGCCCTCAAACATGATACTCTTGATTTGGAAGATGAAGCAGATGCCATGGAAGAACAAGATGATGTTGTTCCTCCCAACCTACAGTACAACATTGAGAAGAAGAAGAAGAAGAAGCAGAAGGAGAAGGAGCATATACAGTTTAAAGTTTCCTCATGCCCTCACAAGAAGAAATGAGTAGAAACGGTGATTTTGAAATTTTCTATTTAATGTTTGTTTTAATTATTTCAATGAATTGGTTACATGCATTTGAATTTGATGTGATGTTTCAAATCCTACTATTATAGGGAAACGATGTACAATAGAGTCCTGCCCTCGAACAAGATACTCCTAACTTGGAAGATAAAGCAGATGCCATGGAAGAACAAGATGATGTTGTTCCTCCCAACCCGGTGTATAACATTGAGAAGATGATGATGAAGAAGAAGGAACATATAGGGTTGAAAGTTTCCTCACACCCTCACAAGAAGAAAAAATGATTTCAAACTCTTCTATATATGTTTGTTTTGATTAGTTCAATGAATTGGTTGCATGCATCTAAATTTGATGTGACGTTTCAATTCCTACTATTATAGGGCAACGATGAACAATGGAGTCCTACCTTTGAACATGCTACTCTTTATTTGGAAGACGAAGTGGAGGCCATGGGAGAACAATATGATGTTGTTCCTCCCAATCCACCATCTAACATTGAGAAGAAGAAGAAGAAGGAGCGTACATGGCCAAAAGTTTCAAGGTGCCTTGACATGGAGAAACTAGAAGAAATGATGAATTAAAACTCTTCTATTTAATGTTTGTTTTGATTATTTCAATGAATTGGTTGCATGCAGCTGAATTTGAAGTGACATTTGAATTCCTAGTATTAGAGGGAAGGGATGAACGAAGTGTTGGGCTTGACCTTATTGGCCATGTGGTTGCAATTGAAATTAGAGAGGCTAATAGAGAAGGACATGCAGATGGGGAGA
Organism: Sequoiadendron giganteum; assembly: GCA_007115665.2. Classification (NCBI taxonomy): domain Eukaryota; kingdom Viridiplantae; phylum Streptophyta; class Pinopsida; order Cupressales; family Cupressaceae; genus Sequoiadendron; species Sequoiadendron giganteum. The sequence continues at coordinate 380,839,976 of CM021106.1, read as the reverse complement.
GCACTGGCCTACAAGTGGGGCATGGAAATAAATATGGACATGGGGATGGGGAGAGCACTGGCCTACAAGCAAGACAGGGTAACAAAGATGGACATGGGGATGGAGAGAGCACTGGCCTGCAAGTGGGACATGGTAACAAAGATGGACATCGGAACGGGGAGAACACTAGCCTGCAAGTGGAACAAGGTAACAAAAATGGACATGGGGACGGGGAGAGCACTAGCTTGCAATTGGGAGAGGGTAATAAAGATGGACATGGGGATGAGGAGAGCATTGGACTACAAGGGGGAGATGCCAATAAAGATGGACATGGGGATGGGGAGAGAACTGACTTGCAAGTGGGAGAGGGTAATAAAGATGGACATGGGGATGAGGAGAGCGCTGGCCTACAAGGGGAAGATGCCAATAAAGATGGACATGGGGACCGAGAGAGTAGTGGCTTTCCATCTATATCGGTAACAAACCCAACACACTTCCATGCTTTTGTTCTTATTTCTTTATGAATATTTTAATATGCCTTCAATTATGATTCACGTCAATGACGTTTCCATTGGAGCCAAATTTTATGGATGAATAGATGATAGAGTTCAAGGGAATTACTTTTAAGGGCGATGATCACATTGATCTTTTGAGGCATCATAAACGCGTTGCCAAAGGCATTGTACATGTTGTCGATAGAAAGGCTAAAACCCACAGCTTTAAGCACCTAGAAAATTATATGAGATTCAACATTGTTGAGGCCATTTCTGGTGAGCTCTATTTGCCTTTTCCACTTCCTAGCGTAGAGATCGTCGATGAGTGCATGGGCGGCTTCATGCTATGGAATCTCTCTGAGATGAAGCATTCTTTTCTAGAGGTACACATAAATGATATGTTGTTGTATATAGCATACTACTTTATATTTTTTCCATCCATACGTTAATTGTGATTAATTGTTTGTTATAGGGTGAAGGTGTTAAATGTGTCAAGGACAAAGCACGACCTATGAAGAAATCTATTATTTTATGTTCATCATTTGTGAGGGTTTGTGAAATTGGAATCACCCATCCTGAAATACACAAGAACCTAAGAAACGTGCCATGTATTACGTAGGCTTGAACTCGATTGCAAAAAATAGGCAGCATAGGATATGATGAGAGAGGCTCAAAATACTGATATTGTATTGTGGGTTTCATTATTTGATCATTGAATAATTATGGTGTAGAGATATACCATTTTCATATGTTTGAACACTATGTTGTTATACATTTCATATCAAACTTTTCATGACCCTTTGTAATTATTTGATTGTTGAATAATTATGGTGAACAAATATACCTTTTTCATATGTTTCAACCCTATTTTTTTATACATTTCATATTAGACTTTTCATGGCCCTATGTAATTATTTGATTATTGAACAATTATGGTGAATAGATATACTATTTTCATAAGTTTGAACACAATGTTGTTATCCATTTCATATCAGAATTTTCATAGCCCTGTAATTATTTTGTTACTAGAAAGAATGTAATGAATTCCACTTTCAATTTGTATAACAAGTATTTCTTTGATTGTATTTACTTTTTCCATGTGATTGGAACAAATTAAATGCTAGCATTGTTTGCAGTGTTGGAAAACACATTGTCCCCTGTGAGTTATTTCGTTACAATAAGTATTTGTTTTGTAATGATCAATAATGTAAATGAAGTCCACTTTGAATTTTAGAACAATAATTTGGTAGAGTGGAGATGGCAGATTTCCTTTCTTCATGTGATTGTAACAAATAAAATTCTTACATTGGTTGCAGTGTTGGAAAACACACTGTCCCGTCAGTTATTTGCTTATGAAAAGTCTTTATTTCGTACGCTCCCAAACTGAAATTAAGTCCTTTGAATTTTTGTAGAATGACTATTTGGTACAGTGGAATGACATATTTCCTTTTTCCATGTGATTGGAACACATAAAATGCTTGCATTGCTTGCAGTGTTGGAAAACACACTATCCCTTGTCAATTATTTTGTTACCAAATTTTTTATTTCTCACGCTCCAAAAATGAAGTGAAGTCCACTTTCAATTTTAGAACAAAGATTTCATAGAGTTCAAATGTTATATTCCCTTTTTCATGTGATTGTAACAAATAAAATACTTGCATTGGTTGTAGTGTTGGAAAACACACTGTCCCCTATCAGTTATTTGCGTATGGAAAGTGTTTATTTCGTATGCTCCCAAAATGAAATTAAGTCCACCTTGAATTTTTTTAGAATGACTATTTGGTAGAGTGGAAATTCCATGTTTCCTTTTCCCATGTGATTGGAACACAAAAAAAGTGCTTGCATTACTTGAAGTGTTGGAAAACACATTGTCCCTTGTCAGTTATTTTGTTACGAAAAGTTTTGATTTCTCACGCTCCAAAAATGAAGTCAAGTCCACTTTCAATTTTAAAACAATGATTTGGTAGAGTGGAGATGAAAATTTTTCCTTTTTCATGTGATTGTAACAAATAAAACGCTTGCAGTGGTTGCAGTGTTGGAAAACACATTGTTCCCTGTCAGTTATTTGCTTATGAAAGGTGTTTGTTTTGTACGCTCCCAAAATGAAATGAAGTCCAGTTTTTATTTTAAAAAAAAATATTTTAGTAGACTCGAAATGGAATATTTCCTTTTTCCATGTGATTGGAACACATAAAATGCTTGCATGGATTGCACCATTGGAAAATACACTATCCGTTGTGAGTTATTTCCTTTTGATTATTTATCTTTGATGCTCCAAAATTGAATTTAAGTCCACCTTCATATTTCATGAAATGTTTTTTTATTTTTTATGCTCTAAAAATGTAATGAAGTCCACTTTCAAATTTTATAACTAGTTGGTTGAGTAAAAATGGCATTTCCTTTTTTCATGTCATTGGAACAAATAGAATGCTCACATTATTTGTAGTGTTGGAAAATGCACTATCCTATACAAGTTAATTCATTATGAAAACTTACTTATGTATGTGAACTTACTTACAAATGTAAGCACATGCAATGAACACTTTATGTTTTGGAGACTGTAAAAAACTGGTGTATTGAAGTTTAGCTTCATATTTTATAAGAACCCTTACTTTCAGGAAACATTCCATTTGAATATTGTAATACGTTTAGAACAAAAGATGCACAAAAAAAAGTTGCATGATGGAAAACACACAGGGTTGTCCCTCACTTCTCAAATGTTGTTCAAAGACAATAGTTACTATTATGCAGACTGTAACAATAGAATGTATTGAAGTTCAGCTTCATATTTCATAACAACCCTTACTTGCAACAAAAATTCCATTTCAATATCTTCATATGTTTAGAACACAAGATGTACAAATAAAATGTGCATGATGTAAAACACAGAGTTGTCCCTCACTTCTCAAATGTTGTTCAAAGACAACAATTACTGTTATGCAAACTGCAACAACACAATGTATTGAATTTCAGCTTCATATTTCATAACAACCCTTACTTGCAATAAACATTCCATTTCAATATCGTCATATGTTTAGAACACAAGAGGCACAAATAAAAGTTGCATGATGGAAAAAACACAGGCTTGTCCCTCACTTCTCAAATTTTGTTCAAAGACAACAATTACTGTTATGAAAACTATAACAAAATAGTGCATTGAATTTCACCTTCATATTTTATAACAACCCTTACTTGCAGCAAACATTCCATTGGAATATTGTAATACGTTTGGAACACAAGATGCACAAAAAAAAATGCATGATGGAAAACACACAGGGTTGTCCCTCACTTCTCAATTCTTGTTCAAAGACAACAATTACTGTTATGCAGATTGTAACAAAATAGTACATTGAAGTTCACCTCCATATTTTATAACAACCCTTACTTGCAACAAACATTCCATTGGAATATCGTAATACGTTTGGAACACGAGATGCACAAAAAAAAATGCATGATGGAAAACACATAGGGTTGTCCCTTACTTCTCAATTCTTGTTCAAAGACATCAGTTACTGTTATGTAGACTATAGCAAAATAGTGCATTGAAGTTCACCTTCAAATTTTATAACAAGCCTTACTTGTAGCAAACATTCCATTGGAATATCGTAATACGTTTGGAACACAAGATGCACAAAAAAAATTGTATGATGGAAAAAACATAGGGTCATCCCTCACTTCTCAATTCTTGTTCAAAGACAATAGTTACTGTTATGGAAAATGTAACAAAAAAGTGCATTGAAGTTCACCTTCATATTTTATAACAACCCTTGTAGCAAACATTCCATTGGAATATCGTAATATGTTTGGAACACAAGATGCACAAATAAAAGTTGCATGATGGAAAACACACAGGGTTGTCCCTCACTTCTCAATTCTTGTTCAAAGACAACAGTTACTACTATGAAGACTGTAACAAAATAGTGCATTGAAGTTCACCTTCATATTTTATAATAAGCCTTACTTGCAACAAACATTCCATTGAAATATCGTAATACGTTTGGAACAAAAGATGCACAAAAAAAATTGCATGATGGAAAACACACAGGGTTGTCCCTCACTTCTCAATTCTTGTTCAAAGACATCAGTTACTGCTATGTAGATTGTAACAAAATAGTGCATTGAAGTTCACCTTCATATTTTATAACAACCCTTACTTGCAACAAACATTCCATTTCAATAGCGTAATACGTTTGGAACACAAGATGCACAAATAAAGTTGCAGGATGGAAAAACATACAAGGTTGTCCCTCACTTCTCAAATCTTGTTCAAGGATAACACTTTCTGTTATGCAGACTGTAAAAACACAGTGTATTGAAGTTCATCGAAGTTCACCTTCATATTTTATAACAACACAATGTATTGAAGTTCACCTTCATATTTTATCATCAAATAGGGCATTGAACTTATTAGATCTTTGTTGCTTTGCCTTAATGACTATCATCTCTATGAACAACAAAGTGCATAAATATTCAACTTAAGCTTCACATTTTATAACAATATTGAAAAATACCTTTATATTTTATAACAACGCCAACTTGTAGCAAACATTCCATTTCAATATCATAAGATGTTGCGAACAAAAAATGCACAAAAAAAGTTGCAGGATGGACAACAAATAGGGTTGTGAAAATGCTTTGAAATTTTTTCAGATTTGATCTCAGATAAACAATTCCCATCACATAGTCAGATGTAAAAACATTTCGAGTTAATATTATAGTTTGTGAAGAAAATTACAAGCCACATTTAATACTGCTAACATTGAGAACTATGTCAACCATTTATGAATAGGTATAATTTATGCATTCTTAGCATCCAGAAGGATTTTCTGCACTCTAATTTTCAAGGTGGAATTGACAGCATACAACGTTGGTACCCCGTAATATGCATGTAGCAGCTTGAACAATGGTATGACACGTTGGATCTTGAACCTGACAATGTGGTTGAACTTGAAGACAGGCAACAACCATTCCTCCACATGACCCATGTGATTGATAATTAGAGATTCCCCCTTATGGAATCTCATAAACCTCATGCTCAGCTCGTCCACAAGATTGTGCTTGTGTATGATTACAGTTGGTGGAAGAGACATTGGCCAATCACATAAATTTACAATCTCTATTTGTAGATTGTAATATTGAAAATCCATGCCCATTTTTTCCCATACACCAAAGACATTGTTAAAGAAGTGAGCATAATTTTGGTAGTTCAAATTAGTGTGCTTTGGCCCTTTTCTATCAATTCTCCTTAACATTTTTTTCCGCAACCTGTATGAGAGACTTAATTCTTCAATGTGAGCAAGAGTATTGCATGGAAGACAATGGTGGTAGTTGGTCAACGAACTAGCAACCCATTCTCATGAAAAGTGCAACATCTTCTATACAACTGGAGCAATAGGTGCTGAAATGCCTAAAATGAAAAACACTTTTTTAGAATGTACAACTGCATTTTCTAAGTAGAAAGACACTGTCAATGCAATGGAAACACTGAAAAAGAAGCAAGAAAAGTGGAAGATATAGATAATGTTTCACTGAAGATATTGTACCTATTCTTTGTAAAGTAGCATGTGCAGTTTCTCCAATGGGCATATAGCAATGCATGACTAGAACAACATGAGCTAAAATTATTGAAATGAAAGACAACAAAAATTTCAGCAGATACAACATTATCTAATTAGAAACACACTCTGTATGTTAGCTTCTCTAAATCCAAATCAAGGCCTGATTCTTGCACTGGTTATGATAGATAACAACAAAAAGAAAATAAATAAAGCTAATACTCAGGAAAAAGAGAACAACAAACAACATCAATTGTTTTATATATTTTATTGTTTTTCAAAAATAGAGTACACTTATTTATTATGCGGCTTGCTAGACTTGTTTGTTTATGCATACTTAAATAAAAAATGGTTCCAATACAATGAAAGAAGTTTCAAAATATTTGGAGTGTATGATACAATTGCTCAAAAAATTGAAAGGAAAGAAAACTTTTTATAATGAACTAACTGTGTAGGGACAATGTGTTTTCCAACAGTGCAAAGACTATGACCATTTATCTAAAACAACCACTGCATGTAACATAAAGACTCAAAATCGACTAAACATCTAAAACAACCTTTGCATGTGATGTGGGAGCATCTTGACAATATTATGATTCTAGGAAGCAAATCTTGAAGGTTGATCAATTTTTGATGTTTTAACATTGTTCAAGGGTCATGTAAGTCATTTTCCATTTATTGAAGTCATTAGGAGGGTCAATACTCAAGGTTTTGTGTCAAATTTGGACAAATCTAAAAGTTAACACAAATTTGTGAAGTTGCAAAAATGCAACATAGGAAGGTGAAGAGTCACATTAGTTTGGTTCGCTTGGAATGTAGTTAGAAACTCAAAGGCCATGATGATTTGTCATTAAAAAGGCCTTGTAACCAATTGAGAAGGTGTGGGTGATTGAGATTTGAAGAATGAATAAGGAAAACCTCTGTCTTTTATGCATTTTTGATAGAATTTCATTATTTCAAGCCCTTGTATGGATTTGTATAGAAAAGTATGCATGTTTAAGTACTTGTGAATAATGGTCCATCCAATCACCTTCCATTTTGAATTAATTTCATGCAAATTGGTATTAATTTGAATAAGATATTGAGATTTTACTGTAGACTAGTAAAGCCTTGTTCTAGGGTAAACAAAGATAATGAAAATTGTGTTTCTCCCATTTTGGCCAATGGAAATTCTCAATTCTTGGTGAAGACACTGTTTTTTGTATGTACCTTCATATTTCAGAGGTCAAAATTCAAGTGGTAAAGGAAAACATGTGGAAAGGTGAAGTTCCTTGACTTAAAACTGTGTTACAATCTAGAAAATAGAGGGTTCAAGAAGCCTAAGACCTAGGGTTTATAAAAATGATTATGGGAATGAACAGTTGATGGATTATTAAGCTTTAATAGACCTAATTTGGTGGGTTCCAAGGAATGGTTAGGAGAAATTGATGGCAGAGATAACATAATCAATAAGCCCTATCTAGGTTAAGATCTAATTAGGCCTAATTTGTATGTTAACAGTCCTAATTTGATCACTTCTTTCCAAAGTAACATATGTTGGTTTTCATATATGTTTTAAACCTCTTTGATGGGTATCCAAAAAGATAATCACAGTCTGAAGGAGGGATCTGAATTAAAAGATAGGTTTGACAGTCTTGATTTTAATGGCTACTAGGAATTTGAATAGGCAATGAAGGAAATGGGAATGGTGTGTAAGGGAAGACCTTGTGAAGAGTTTTATTTTTCTATTTTAACTCAAATAAATATTTCTTAAGCATTGAGTAGGTTGGTTGTGCCTTGGAAAATCAAGTTGTGTTTGAGTGCCATGGTAGCACATTAAGGATAGTCATGGAGAAATGATGAAAATATGAAAGGGAAGACTTGGTAAAGGTTTGTTTTGTTTGAATTAAAGCTTCTAAGGAGTCTAAATATGGTGATTAAATTGGTTTGGGCCTGAGAAGTCAAAAACCTAAATTGTGCTATGTTGAGAGTATTGTCTTTGTGAAGATTTCTTGTGGGATTGAAGCCCACTGTTGTGAAATATGCCTCAATAGAATGGGTTTGAGATTGGTGATACGAAAAGTGTGTTTTTCAACAATATAAAGACTATGACCATTTTCAGTGGTAATGAAACAAAAAATTTCACAAGGAAAAAAGTGACATGGGACAGTGTGTTTCCAATAGCGCAAACACTATGACCATTTTCAGTGACATGGGACTATGAGAACACTTGAAAAGAAGTGAACAATATGAAAGAAATAGATAAAATTTTCACTAAACAAACTCTTATTTCTCTTCACAGGTTGAGGAAGGACTACGTGCACTATGCTTACCTATAGATGATGGTTCACTGAAGTATTCTTGTGTAATCCTTAGTAACTCTTGAAGAAGCAGTGGAGTGAATGCACATTGGCTGACATCAGCCTGTCACCGTAGTCAAATTTTTATAAGGAACCATGGTATCACATAATGTCATATCTAAAATTGGACTTACATACACATAGTTATTAAATTTGAACCATACCTTCCATTGGGTTTAGAATCACAAAAGACAGTCACCGATGAGTACTCCTTTCCCCAAATTGGAGTGCTAAAGCGAACAAAAAAGGCCAAAAAAGAAATCAAAAATTTTATGACATGGTAGAAGCACATATTGGAAAAAGAAATCTGCAATGCCATTTCCTATTACAATATAGAAATTCAAATGGGTTTTCTCATAGTCACTCGTATTAGATGTTATATCCTCTGCCAAAGCCATAGCAGCTACTCCTAAATTTTGACATTGCATATTCAGATTCACATTGGAGCTATTGTTCGCGGAGAAGGGAAAGCAGTCATACAGAGGAGTTCGATGATCTGAGTGTTCTCCAACATACTTCGTATGACGAGTTGCACATCGACGATGATCCCTACTTGCACTAAACCATGGACACATGTGAATGGTGCTAGTTGTAGCTTCATCAGGATCAAGGATAAATTCAAAGGGCAATGCATTTGATTGATGTAGGTCCTGTAGAAACCTCTCCACACACTGTGCATATGATTGCACCTGTTGTAGACATTGTGGCGGTGTACTCATCACTTTGTTCAAGATTTGGTTTGTGTCATTCCAAATACACATTTTGAGCACGTGTTCATCATATATGTGAGTGATAGAAGAATCTTGTGTAGGGGTGAGCAGATCAAGATTGTTTTTTTGATGCCCCCTGTGACAATGTCTCATTCAAATCTATCCCTCTATCAATTGGTTGACCTCTCATGTCTAAATGACCAAATAGATGAAACTTGTATTAGGTAGTAGTAAATGTAAAACACAACTGACTCCCATAAATTAAGGAAATTAAAATTGAAACACTTATCGTGGACCACCCCTTCAATGGTAGATGATATTTTAATCAACCCATCAACCTTTAGGACATGTTTGCAAGTGTTCCCCTGTAAACTCCAAGGGCGGTCAAAAAAAAAAAGGTGCTCCCCAAATTTCAGAACAAGGTAGTGGTCATACCTACTTTGAATTTTCACCCAGTAACATCTAGGATGTGTTTCATCAAGAACATAGTGATCATCTGGAATTTACTTCGCTCACTTTGAACTAGATCGCGTATTTAAAAACTTATAGTTCGTTGAAAAACCATAATACTGCAACTTTTCCTTTTGCCTATAGAATGATTCCATTTTATACAAAAGTGTGTAATACAAATAGTCCATTCTCCTAGTGCATTTGTTAGAATGATCATGCAAGTACTGAGTTTTGAGTAAGCAATGATGCAACTCAATGGCTGCATTTGTATCCTGGTTGGCATGTGGGAATAGTCTAAATTTTTTTGCCCACATGGCTGTGAAAAAAAAAATCCAATAGTCAAGTAAACCACAACGTATTATAGGTAATGCTGAATAATCTGAATGGTGCGAATCCTACAAGGTGACATAAATTGTCAAATCATCAACTTGACCTTCTCCTTCGCACCATGTCTTGTTGAAGTACTCTAAAGCTCATTGCTGATCATTGAACTCCTCAAAGAAAGAGTTCAATAGCCGAGTGATGCTATCGTCACTGTCACTGATTGCCATCATGATCATGCCAAGACTACGAAAGATGTCCATTTCCCTTTCCTTGGATGCATACTTATATACATTCTTCAACCAAGCCCTTTTAACATGCCAAAGGCATAGCAACACATGAGATTGAAAGACAACCCTAATAGACAATAAAAATGATATTGTTTACCACTTATCTCCAAGAGAAAGTGGCATTGAAAATAAATAGCAAATAAGAAAGGTACACAAATGAACAAAGAGATGCACATACTGTATGGCTTGGATTTATGCAATCACATCATCAGTAAAAAATGCATTGATTCTCCAGTTGGGTCTAGCTCTTCTTCCACGGTCATGCAATATGCGTAGCCACGTAGAGATGTCCTCAATCATGTTTCGTGCAGACACTACCCACACAAATGGCACACCACTCGGTTGCTCGTAAAAAATGAGAAAAGAATACAATGGAAAATGTAGACATAACAACTTAGTATGAGCATTGTTAGGTTTATAGCCAGCAAGATCATTCAAAAGACGAAGAACTATTTGCTAATGTTTGTAAGGCCTCACCCCATTTTTGTTAGTGGAAAATGTGGAATCCATCGAGATGACTGAATTGTGTGAGTGGCTAACCATCTTATCCAACATCCACAGTGTCTAAACCCCTATAATGAAAGGTGCATCTTTCCCATTGGGCCGTTGAAAGTAGAAGTTGTCAAAGTCCTATCCATTCCACATCATGAGACTTGTCAAATTGACTTTTTGTTTTTGTGCATTAGTAGAACACACCTTTCGCTAGACATTCATTACATCCTTTCTTGTAAGGAATTGATCTCTCTTTAACATTGTGCCACATAAGACAGGATCGTTGATGTGTATCCATTATTGCATTGACACTGAAATCTATGAGCAAAAGGATTTCAATATAGCTTTTGCACTCTACAGATAGATTAGCGGGAAAAATAGAATGCATATCTCCACTTGTGTCACCAATGCCATGGAAAAATTCACCTTTTTTTATCGACGTGGAACATTTATTTGTAGATAATGTAGGCAACATCAAGTTTTCTATTCATAACCTTTACCATGAAGTGCTGTTGACAACCTCACATTTGTGTAAACGTCTTCTGTTGTTTCTTCTCTGGATCATGTTGGTCTTTATGGTCTGTGGGACCATATTGACACCAGTAGCTATGAAGAAGGCGTAATCTCATCATCTTGAAGCAAGAGAGAGTAAAATATCATTGGACCATACAAATGAATGTTGAAAGATACAAACCTATGATACTAATTTTTTTTTCCATAATTTTTGTCATTGATGGGACGTGTGGTGGTATGTTCTCTATTTTTCTTTTCCACAAATTTAGTTTCAAAACCTTCAATGCACATTTAACCATGAATGAAATCATCAATTCTCATATGAGGAATTGCTACGACAAGGTCAGTGACCCCATCCTTCTTGACAGAAATAGAAGTCCATTGCAAATTGAAAGAGGAAAAAGGAGAGCCTCCATTTTGTACATCTTGCATGTCCAATTCGTCTTGCTTCTTCCATTTCAAAGGTTTCCCCATTCTACGAAAGGATAAAATTGGATGAATATTTAAAATTAGTGTGGATTGTGTCAAGAAAAAGAAAGCAATGATTCATTGAACGTAAATAAAATGTGCTTACATTGTTGTCACCCACATGAAACCAATAGGAGGTTGCCGGCTTCAACTGAGGAAAATTAAAGGTGATAGATTAAATCAAGCTATGCATAAATATAACAAAAATGTGGGCTGGAAATAAAACTATCTATCTCACCATACAAGTGGACATAGACAACAAAAATAGAAAATGAAAACCACAAACTTTGATGACATAAAGACTGCAAATAAATTTGCAACCCCACATGTAAATATAACAAAGATTTCAGAGTATATGGGGTGTACAAACCTCTTTTACCTGAGGAGGCATGTTCTGATATCCAGCCTTCCATTTGGCATGACTTAACATGAGGAGAAAAATAACATCTAGCAATTGATGAAATAAATAAGCAAGGGTTGAACCACATGATGAGTGGTTCAACCTACAACTTTCTATGTGGCGTAGGAGTGTAACATGCATAATAATATGTAATTACTTATACAATAGCAACAAAAGATGTATTATCATGGGAAGATACGTTGGTTGTGGTGCGTGTATGTGTTAAAGCAAAGGAAGGGTTAGAGGGCAACCAAAACCTTTGATGACAACCTTGTATGTAAAAGTAAAAAGTGCATCCATTTCTGCCAACAACGCCAAAATGATAACATGTTTGTTGCATCTATTGAAAAAAAGATGAATCAGTAATGTAGAGAATGAGGAAAGCCAAAAAGGTGTAAAATTTCCTATCAACCATGATGTAAGCGAATGCAGGTTGGAAAACATAGTGTGTAGATGAACCTCCATGTGGACATAAAGACCGCAAGTAAATTCACAACCCCACATGTAAATATAAAAAAGATTTTAGAGTATATGGGGTGTATAAACCTCTTTTACCTGAGGATACATGTTGTGATATTTAGCCTATCCATTTCGTGTGAGTTAACATGAGGAGAAAAAAGCACATATATAAATTATTGAAATAAACAAGTGAAGGTTGAACCACACGATGAGTGGTTCACCTTAGAAATTCCAATGTGGCATACGAGTGTAATGTGGAAGAGTATGTAATTACGTATACAATTGAAACAACAAATGTATTATCTTGGGAAAGTACGTTGGTTGTGATGCATGTATATGTATTAAAAGAGATGAAGGGTTAGAAAGCAATCAAAACCTTTGATGACAACCTTGTATGTAAAAATAATAAGTGCATCCATTGCTGCTAGCAACGCCAAAATGATAACATATTTGTTGCATCTATTGAAAAAAAGATGAATCAGTAATGGAGAGAAAGAGGAAAGCCCAAAAGGTGTAAAATGTCCTATCAACCATGATGTAAGTGAATGCAAGTTGGAAAATACAACATGTAGATGAACCTCCATGCAGACATAAAGACCACAAGTAAATTCACAACCCCGCATGTAAATATAACAAAGATTTCAGAGTATATGGGGTGTACAAACCTCTTTTACCTGAGGAGGCATGTTGTGATATTCAACCTTCCATTTGGAATGACCTAACATGAGGAGCAAAAGCACATCTAACAATTCATGAAATAATTAAGTGAAGTTTGAACCACACGATGAGTGGTTCAACCTGTAACTTTGTATGTGGCATATGAGTGTAATGTCCATAACACTATGTAATTAATTCTAGAGTTGCAAGAACATATGTATTAGGGAAGATACATTGCTTGTGGTGCATGTGTATGTGTTAATGGAGAGGAAAGGTTAGAGGGATACCAAAACCTTTTATGAAACCTTCTATGAAAATAAATGTGCATCCATTGCTGCCACCAATGCTAAAAGAATAAAAAGTTTTTTGAATCTGTTGACAAAATCATGAATTAATAATGGAGTGAATCAAGAAAGGCATACATGTACATAAATTTCCCTATCAACCATGATGTGAACCAATGCATGTTGGAAAAAATAGTGTCTACTTGAACCTCCAAGCGGACATAAAGACCACAGGTAAAATCACAACCTCGCATGAAAAAAGACTAAGATACCATAGTAGATGGGGTCTACAAACCTGTTTTACCTGAGAAGGCATGTTTTCATATGGAACCTTCCATTTGGGTTGAGTTAACATGATCAACAAAAGTGTATATGACAATTCATGAACTAAAAAAATTGCAAGTTGAAAATTTGGATGAGAAGTCCAACCCTTACTTTATATGTAGCCTATAACCGTAACATGAATAATAACATGTAATTACTTATATGGCTGCCAAAAATATTTGAACATAAAACTAAACATGACCAGAAAAAGAACATCAAGCACAAAAGGAAAAATTCCAACCTTCAACTTACAACAAGCAAAAATATAATCGGAGGTTGGAAAACACAGCGCATTAAGAAACGTGTGACCCACATAGTGTTGAAAAACCCTCGATGTATAAGAACACAAATGGTTGGTCACCCCTTAGCTAAATATGGTTACTTTTATGTATCCCCCAACTACAACTCCTCTCCAAATTCTCCACCCTTTAGCTTTGTACAAGTTCAACAAACTAACTCGCAATCCACTGTGTTTTCCTAGCTGCCTATATTTTAATGATACGATGAAATCAAAACACAATTCATACTCTAAGTAATACTTTTGGTAAAATTTCAAGGTGTCCTTTCTTACGTTGGTAGTGTAAGGTTTTAATTACACTCATTTTTTCTATTGGTAATTCAATGTTGGAAAACACTGTGGCTTGATGAACCTGAGATCTTATAAATACTTCAAAAGGCAATAGGTACTAGAATGTATGAAATCACAAAGGAAATTTCTATAGAAATAATTGAAAAGAAGCAGACCATAATGAATGAGGCAAATACTGTATTGATTCAAATAACTGAAACCTGACTTTGAGTTTTCCAAATTACAATTTTTTGTGCACTTTATTTTTTCAATCATGCGAAAGTTAAACACAACAATGGAATGTGTGATTTTGAAGACATTCATACTATTTTGTACCATTCCATGTTGCAAAACCGTGGGTTTTAAGAAGCTAGAAACCTAGCATGAGACAACCCTTTGCATTTAAACAAGGAGATTCAAATAATTGAAACCCCACATTGTGTTTTCCCAATTACAATTATTTTGTGCACTTTATTTTTTCAATCATGCGAAAGTTAAACACAACAATGGAATGTGTGATTTTGAAGACATTCATACTATTTTGTAACATTCCATGTTGCGAAAACATGGGTGTTAAGAAGCAAGCAATCCAACATGAGACAACCCTTCACATTTAAACAAGGAGATTCAAATAACTGAAACCCAACATTGTGTTTTTCGAATTACAGTTATTTTGTGCACTTTATTTTTTCAATCATGCAAAATTTAAACACAACAATGGAATGTGTGATTTTGAAGAAATTCATACTATTTTGTAACATTCCATGTTGCAAAACCATGGGTGTTAAGAACCAAGCAACCCAACATGAGACAACCCTTCACATTTAAACATGAAGATTCAAATAACTATAACCCCACACTGTGTTTTCCCAATTACAATTAGTTTTTGCACTTTATTTTTTAACCATGCAAAATTTAAACACAACAATGTAAAGTGTGATTTTGAAGACATTCATACTATTTTGTAGCATTCCATGTTGCAAAACCGTGGGTGTTAAAAAGCTAGCAACACAACATGAGACAACCCTTTGCATTTAAACAAGGAGATTCAAATAACTGAAACCCCACATCGTGTTTTCCCAATTACAATTATTTGTGCACTTCATTTTTTCAATCATGCGAAATTTAAACACAACAATGGAATGTGTGATTTTAAAGACATTCATACTGTTTTATAACATTCCATGTTGCAAAACTGTGGGTGTTAAGGAGCAAGTAACTCAACATGAGACAACCCTTCACATTTAAGCAAGGAGATTCAAATAACTGAAACCCCACACTTTTTTTTCCCAATTACACTTATTTTGTGCAATTTAATTTTTCAATCATGCAAAATTTAAACACAACAATGGAATGTGTGATTTTGAAGACATTCATACTATTTTGTAGCATTCCATGTTGCAAAACTGTGCGTGTTAAGAAGCTAGCAACACAACATGAGACAACCCTTTGCATTTAAACAAGAAGATTCAAATAACTAAAACCCCACACTATGTTTTTTGAATTATAGTTATTTTTTGCAATTTATTGTTTCAATCATGCAAAATTTAAACACAACAATGGAATGTGTGATTTTGAAGACATTCATACTATTTTGTAACATTCCATGCTGCAAAACTGTGAGTGTTAAGAAGCAAGCAACCCACCATGAGACAACCCTTTGCATTTAAACAAGGAGATTCATATGACTGAAACCCAACAGTGTGTTTTCCCAATTACAATTATTTTGTGCACTTTATTTTTTCAATCATGTGAAATTTAAACACAACAATGGAATGTGTGATTTTAAAGACATTCATACTGTTTTGTAGCATTCCATGTTGTAAAACCGTGGCTGTTATTAAGCTAGCAACCCAACATGAGACAACCCTTTGCATTTAAACAAGGAGATTCAAATAACTAAAACTGCACACCGTGTTTTCCCAATTATAATTATTTTGTGCAATTTATTTTTTCAGTCATGTGAAATTTAACCACAACAATGGAATGTGTGATTTTGAAGAGATTCATACTGTTTTGTAGCATTCCATGTTGCAAAACCATGGGTGTTAAGAAACAAGCAAACCAACATGAGACAACCCTTCACATTTAAACAAGGAGATTCAAATAATTGAAATCCCACATTGTGTTTTCCCAATTACAATTAGTTTCTACACTTTATTTTTTCAATCATGGGAAATTTAAACACAAAAATGGAATGTGTGATTTGGAAGACATTCATATTGTTTTGTAGCATTCCATGTTGCAAAACCATGGGTGTTAAGAAGCAAGAAACCCAACATGAGACAACCCTTTGCATTTAAACAAGGAGATTCAAATAACTGAAACCCAATACTATGTTTTTAGAATTATAGTTATTTTGTGCAATTTTTTATTTTAGTCATGCAAAATTTAAACACAACAATGGAATGTGTGATTTTGAAGAAATTCATACTATTTTGTAGCATTCCATGCTGCAAAAACGTGGGTGTTAAGAAGCAAGCAACCCAACATAAGATAACCCTTTGCATTTAAACAAGGAGATCCAAATAACTGAAACCCCACACTATGTTTTCCCAATTACAATTATTTTGTCCACTTTATTTTTTCAATCATGTGAAATTTAAACACAACAATGGAATGTGTGATTTTGAAAACATTCATACTATTTTGTAACATTCCATGTTGCAAAACAGTGGGTGTTAAGAAGCTAGCAACCCAACATGAGACAACCCTTTGCATTTAAACAAGGAGATTCAAATAATTGAAACCTAACACTATATTTTTTGAATTATAGTTATTTCGTCCACTTTCTTTTTTCAATCATGCAAAATTTAAACACAATGGAATGTGTGATTTTGAAGACATTCATACTATTTTGTAGCATTCCATGTTGCAAAAATGTGGGTGTTAAGAAGCAAGAAACCCACCATGAGAAAACCCTTCACATTTAAGCAAGGAGATTCAAATAAATGAAACCCCACATCGTGTTTTTCCAATTACAATTATTTTGTGCACTTTATTTTTTCAATCATGCGAAATTTAAACACACCAATGAAATGTGTGATTTTGAAGACATTCATACTATTTTGTAGCATTCCATGTTGCAAAACCGTGGGTGTTAAGAAGCTCGCAATCCAACATGAGACAACCCTTTGCATTTAAACAAGGAGATTTAAATAACTGAAACCCAACAGTGTGTTTTTCGAATTACAATTATTTTGTGTAATTTATTTTTTCAATCATGTGAAATTTAAACACAACAATGGAATGTGTGATTTTGAAGACATTCATACAGTTTTGTAGCATTCCATGTTGCAAAACCATGGGTGTTAAAAAGCTAGCAATTGAGCATGAGACAACCCTTTGCATTTAAACAAGGAGATTCAAATAATTGAAACCCCACACTGTGTTTTCCCAATTACAATTATTTTGTGCACTTTATTTTTTCAATCATGCAAAATTTAAACTCAACAATGGAATGTGTAATTTTGAAGACATTCATACTATTTTGTAACATTCCATGTTGCAAAACCGTGGGTGTTAAGAAGCAAGAAACCCAACATGAGACAACTCTTTGCATTTAAACAAGGAGATTCAAATAACTGAGACCCAACACTGTATTTTCCAAATTACAGTTATTTTGTTCACTTTATTTTTTCAATCATGCGAAATTTAAACACAACAATGGAATGTGTGATTTTGAAGACAATCATACTATTTTGTAGCATTCCATGTTGCAAAACCATGGGTATTAAGAAGCTAGAAACCCAACATGAGACAACCCTTTGCATTTAAACAAGGAGATTCAAATAACTAATACCCCACAATGTGTTTTCTGAATTACAATTATTTTGTGTAATTTAATTTTCCAATCATGCAAAATTTAAACACAACAGAGGAATGTGTGATTTTGAAGGCATTCATACTATTTTATAACATTCCATCTTGCAAAATCGTGGGTGTTAAGAAGCTAGCAACCCAACATGAGACAACCCTTTGCATTTAAATAGGGAGATTCAAATAACTGAAACCCAACACTATGTTTTTTGAATTACAATTATTTGGTGCACTTTATTTTTGCAATCATGCAAAATTTAAACACAACAATGAAATGTGTGATTTTGAAGACATTCATACTGTTTTGTAACATTCCAGGTTGGAAAAATGTGGGTGTTAAGAAGCAAGCAACCTAGCATGAGACAACCCTTTGCATTTAAACAAGGAGATTCAAATAACTGAATTCCAACATTGTGTTTTTTGAATTAGAGTTATTTCATCCACTTTATTTTTTCAATCATGTGAAATATAAACACAACAATGGAATGTGTGATTTTGAAGACATTCATACTATTTTGGAAAGTTCTATGTTGTAAAATCATACGTGTTAAGAAGAAAGCAACCCACCATGAGACAAACCTTCACATTTCAACAAGGAGAATCAAATAACTAAAACCCAACACTGTGTTTTCTGAATTGCATTTATTTTTGTGCACTTTATTTTTTCAATCATGCGAAATTTAAAAACAACAATGGAATGTGTAATTTTGAAGACATTCATACTATTTTGTAACATTCCATGTTGCAAAACCGTGGGTGTTAATAAGCAAGCAACCCAACATGAGACAACCCTTTGCATTTAAACAAGGAGATTCAAATGACTGAAACCCAACACCGTGTTTTCTGAATTATAATTATTTTGTCTAATTTATTTTTTCAATCATGCAAAATTTAAACACAACAATGGAATGTATTATTTTGAAGACATTCATATGGTTTTGTAGCATTCCATATTGCAAAACCGTGGGTGTTAAGAAGCTAGCAACCCAACATGAGATAATCCTTTGCATTTAAACAAGGAGATTCAAATAACCGAAACTCCACATCGTGTTTTCTCAATTACAATTATTTTGTGCACTTTATTTTTTCAATCATGTGAAATTTAAATACAACAATGGAATGTGTGATTTTGAAGACATTCATACTGTTTTGTAGAATTCCATGTTGCAAAACCATGGGTGTTAAGAAGCTATCAACCTAACATGAGAGCCAACCCTTTGCATTTAAACAAGGAGATTCAAATAACTGAAACCCCACACCTTGTTTTTCCAATTACAATTATTTTGTGCATTTTATTTTTTCAATCATGTGAAATTTAAACACAACAATGAAATGTGTGATTTTGAAAACATTCATACTATTTTGTAACATTCCATGTTGCACAACCATGGGTGTTAAGAAGCTATCAACCCAACATGAGACAACCCTTTGCATTTAAACAATGAGATTCAAATAGCTCAAACCCAACACTGTGTTTTCCGAATTACAGTTATTTTGTCCACTTATTTTTTTAATCATGCGAAATTTAAACACAACAATGGAATGTGTGATTTTGAAGAAATTCATACTGTTTTGTAGCTTTCCATGTTGCAAAACTGTGAGTTGTAAGAAGCAAGCAACCCAACATGAGACAACCCTTTGCATTTAAATAAGGAGATTCACATAACTGAAACCTCACATCGTGTTTTCCCAATTATAATTATTTTGTGCACTTTATTTTTTCAATTATGCAAAATTTAAACACAACAATGAAATGTGTGATTTTGAAGACATTCATATTGTTTTGTAACATTCCATGTTGCAAAAACGTGTGTGTTAAGAAGCTAGCAACCCAGCATGAGACAACCCTTTGCATTTAAACAAGGAGATTCAAATAACTGAAACCCAACACCGTGTTTTTTGAATTACAATTATTTTGTTCATTTTATTTTTTCAATCATGCGAAATTTAAACACAACAATGGAATGTGTGATTTTGAAGTCATTCATACTGTTTGTAACATTCCATATTGAAAAACTATGGGTGCTAAGAAGCAATCAACCCAAAATGAGACAACCTTTCACATTTAAGTAAGGAGATTCAAATAACTGAAACCCCACACTGTGTTTTCCCAATTACAATTATTTTGTCCACTTTATTTGTTCAATCATGCGAAATTTAAACACAACAATGGAATGTGTGATTTTGAAGAAATTCATACTATTTTGTAGCATTCCATGTTGCAAAACTGTGCGTGTTAAGAAGTAGACAACCCACCATGAGACAACCCTTTGTATTTAAACAAGGAGATTCAAATGACTGAAATCCAACACTATGTTTTTCGAATTATTGTTATTTTGTCCACTATTCTTTCAATCATACAAAATTTAAACACAAAAATTGAATGTGTGATTTTGAAGACATTCATACTGTTTTGTAGTATTCCATGTTGCAAAACTATGGGTGTTAAGAAGCTAGCAACCCAACATGAGACAACCCTTTGCATGTAAACAAGGAGATTCAAATAATTGAAACCCCACACTGTGTTTTCCCAATTACAGTTATTTTGTGCACTTTATTTTTTCAATCATGCAAAATTAAAACACAATGGAATGTGTGATTTTGAAGACATTCATACTATTTTGTAGCATTTAATGTTGCAAAATTGTGGGTGTTAAGAAGCAAGCAACCCAACATGAGACAACCCTTCACATTTAAGCAAGGAGATTCAAATAACTAAAACCCCACACTGTTTTTTCCCAATTACAATTATTTTGTGCACTTTATTTTTTCAATCATGCGAAATTTAAACACAACAATGGAATGTGTGATTTTGAAGATATTCATACTGTTTTGTAGCATTCAATGTTGCAAAACTGAGGGTGTTAAGAAGCTAGCAACCCAACATGAGACAACCCTTTGCATTTAAACAAGGAGATTCAAATAATTGAAACCCCACACTATGTTTTCCCAATTACAATTATTTTATGCACTTTATTTTTTCAATCATGCGAAATTTAAACACAACAATGGAATGTGTGATTTTGAAGACATTCATACTGTTTTGTAACATTCCTTGTTGCAAAATTGTGGGTGTTAAGAATCTAGCAACCCGACATGAGACAACCCTTTGCATTTAAACAAGGAGATTCAAATAACTGAAACCCCACACTGTGTTTTCCCAATTACAATTATTTTGTGCACTTTATTTTTTCAATCATGCAAAAATTAAACACAACAACGGAATGTTGTAATTTTGAAGACATTCATACTGTTTTGTAACATTCCATGTTGCAAAACCATACGTGTTAAGAAGCAAGCAACCCAACATGAGACAACCCTTCACATTTAAAGAAGGATATTCAAATAACTGAAACCCAACACTGTGTTTTCCAAATTACAGTTATTTTGTGCACTTTATTTTTTCAATCATGAAAAATTTAAACACAACAATGGAATGTGTGATTTTGAAGACATTCATACTTTTTTGTATCATTCCATGTTACAAAATATGGTTGTTAAGAAGCAAGAAACCTACCATGAGACAACCCTTTACATTTAAACAAGGAGATTCAAATAACTGAAACCCAACACTGTATTTTATGAATTACAATTATTTTGTGCACTTTTTTTTCAATCATGCGAAATTTAAATACAACAATGGAATGTGTGATTTTGAAAACATTCATACTATTTTGTAACATTCCATGTTGTAATGCTCTACGTGTTAAGAATCAAGCAACCCGACATGAGACAACCCTTCACATTTAAACAAGGAGATTCAAATAACTGAAACCCAACACTGTGTTTTCCCAATTACAATTATTTTGTGCACTTTATTTTTTCAATGATGTGAAATTTATACACAACAATGGAATGTGTGATTTTGAAGACATTCATATTGTTTTGTAACACTCCATGTTGCAAAATAGTAGGTGTTAAGAAGCAAGAAACCCATCATGAGACAACCCTTTACATTTAAACAAGGAGATTCAAATAATTGAAACCCAATATTGTGTTTTCCAAATTACAATTATTTTGTGCACTTTTTTTTTCAATCATGCAAAATTTAAACACAACAATGGAATGTGTGATTTTCAAGACATTCATACATTTAAACAAGGAGATTCAAATAACTAAAATCCCACACATTGTGTTTCCTAAATTACAAATTATAAGGTGTTGTAGAAACCTCTAACTGCAATCAAATTGGTTGGTACCCCTCACTTTGATTTGTTCGGTTTTCTCCTCCAACTCCTCCACGCGCACTCCAAAATTCAGCTTACAATGTGCAGACTACCAAATAGCACTTGGATTTGGTCAGTTTTCTCCTCCAACTTCTCCACATGCACTCAAACCTTTAGCTTTCAACGAGCAAACTGGAAACAAAAAGGACCACGTCATTCGCCAGTTTTCTCACGCTAGAAAAAAGTGCTGATGAAAGCGAGACTTCACAGGAAAGCTAAGGCACCCACCTGACGACCCCATTAACTCCTACCTACCATTTCCTGGATGTTTGGTGCTGTCTATTGGTTTCATGACTTTTTAGCCCCTGTCTGGCAGGCCTCACACTACGATGTCTCGTCATGTTATGTATGTTACCATGTATGTTGTTATGTATGTTTTCATGCATTTTTGTATGCACATAGGTCACTTTTGTCTAGGAGCTAGCTGGCTCTGTGGGGGCCGAACCTAGAATTACAAAATATTAACAACATAGAGAAAAAATAGTTAGCATGTTTACAAAAAACTAAAACAATCCTTAGCTTCATCATTGAGCTCCTAATAGACACCACCAACTAGCACCCCCCAACACCACTTCCATCTAGTCTTCCTCATCACCCATCAACAACACAAGCCCACTAGAAGTCGTTGGGAGGGAAAGCACAGGCATATGATACCCAAACAAAAAGGCACCAAAGAGTTCCTTCAAAAGGGAGATGTTTCCTTTGACTTCCACCATGTAGGTCTCCAGGTCTTCACCAAAACAATGCAACAAGTGTTAGCATCAATTTCTCTCCATGAACAATGGGTGATGATTTCATGCAATAAGCTAACTAAGCACAACAATTAGTTTCTATCATTTTTTGTCCATTAACAATGGTTGGTGATTTTCATGCAACATGCTAACTAAAGCAAACAATAGTTTGCTTTCTTACCTCTGCTTGTTATCCCTGCAATTTATATTCCTGCGGTTGTTTATATATTTGTAAATTTTCATAATGAATAACAATGAAGTTGAGCTTATGCATTTTGTGTGCTTGTTAATTATATCTCTGATTTGCGGAATTCTACATGGTATCAGAGCCAATAGGAGATAATTTCACACTGCAAGTTATTTTGAAGGTGCAAGAGGAGGCATGCTATGCTTTGGTGAAGGAGACCACTCAACTCACAATCAACAATCTCTCCAACATGCCAAGTGGCCCTTGAAGGAGACTTTTCATACCCTTCACGCATTATTTTGTGTCATCATTTGGTATAGCTTGCTTGCACCATTATAGATACGAGAGTATTTGGTGGGAGATTTCATCATTTCCACGCAGACTAGGAGGGGCAGCAACCTTTAGGAAACCAGTAGTGGATTTTTTTATTTGAAAGCAAGCCAATTTAATTTCCATGTCGGCCATTGTTTTCTTGTACAACCCGCAACATCTATCAGTGCCCGTGAATTTTCTTAGGCCACGATTTGGAAGATGGAAAGGGGTGTGATTTGTGTGATTTTTTTTGCTCACACCACTTCTCTCACACATTTGTCTTGGTACATTTGTGAAGGTCGCCTATATTGAAGACTTCAAGTCTCTTTGTTGGCATGCGACTATCATTTTGAGGCATCAACTTGCTATTTTGGGGGCCTCAATCAACCTTTTTGGAGGCATCAACTTACTATTTGAAGGCTTGCATTACAATGCAAATTTAACACAGATACTTCTACGGATTTGTATCTACAAACTCCTCCAAGCAAGAATTCATTGGTAGGTCAAGGCATTCATTAACATTCCCCTCTAGCTTTTGATCTTTGCCTTTACACCACTCCTTTTTTAATTTTTGCATTCATTCTTGGGGGATTATACATGAATTTTGTAATCACGAATTGAGATAAAGTTCCATTTACGAGGGGTTTATCATGTTTCTTAAACACCATTTTCATCATTCTATTGTTAGGCTAGCTTTAGAGAACTATTTGTCTTGGAAACAAGGGATAAAGAATCATTGCCTTGAGCAGTATCTACTACTCTATCTCCTTAGGCTCATTCCCAAGCCAAGTAACTATGATGAAAATAATGTATGGTTTAATAATAATGACATTGTCTATGGACTAATATGTCTTACTATTTCAGAGGATACTCTACATCACATAGAGCACAATGAGTGCCCTTGTACTACTTGGATCACAATCCAACAATTGTATGGAGACATTGAATCTTCATCCGAAAGTGATATTTCTTTGGAAAACCAATCTATTGATGATATTGAGAATTATGCTACCTCATCTAATGTGGACTCATCTTGTATGGACGGTCAGTTCATTGATTCCTCATCAACAACACTTGTTGCAGATCTAGATTCCATAGATGCTTCTTCGAGAGCCTCTAGTGATTCTTTGTAGTGGAATCATTTATGTCTTTTGGATTCAGTCCATTGGGATCAATTTCTACCATACATTTCTTTCTTGTTTGTAGAATCCCTCATTTCGGATCTAGATGACACTATTGAGGACATATGTCTTCTCTTTGAGGACCACTCTTTTGTCTTTGCATTTGTTGCGACTTTTGAGTTTTGTGTTGCTTCTTTGAAAGCTTCCAATGGATTCTTACAACAGGGTATCCATAGTCTTCTTGATTCATCTTTTTGGGATGATCTCTTGACAGGAGTTTCAAAGTTGTTCATGGAGACTCACATTTTAGATTTGGAGGACACATTTGAGGGGTTATCTCTCCTCTTTGTTGATAGCCACCTCAATGTTGTTGGCCCACCATCTTCATTGCCTTTACAACTTTCTCTACATCAGTCCTCACAAGATCTTGGATAACCATCATCGCATTCTGATATGTGGACATGCGAGCAGGTTTTAGAGGCACACATCATATGAATTTGGATTCCAATATCACCCATACTTTTGGATTGGCTTCTCTAGTCACCAGTGGATCCTTTTATTCCTAAGGGGAGAAATGTTGTTTGTAGGTAGTGGATCATATTTTGTCTTCAGACATTGATTATTGGTATGGGAGCTCTTTCATTATAAGAGGGATTCATATCTTCCTTTCTTATATTCTCTCTATATATGTGGGGGAATTTATATGTAAATGGGTACCTAAAATGGCCTTGATGTTAGGACCCATCTTTGTTGCCTCTGTAGGCCTTTGTCTCCTTAGTTACATTTAAGGGGAGGCGGGGAGGGGAGGCGGGGGGGGGGGTTTGTTCCCACAAGGTTTTCCCTCTTTCCTCTTTCCTCTCTTTAGGATTTTGTCTCCTTAATTAGACTTAAAGGGAGTGTTAGCATCAATTTCTCTCCATAAACAACGGGTGATGATTTCATGCAATAAGCTAACTAAGCACAACAGTTAGTTTGTGTCAATTTCTCCCCATTAACAATGGTCGGTGATTTTCATACAACATGCTAACTAAAGCAAACAACAGTTTGCTTGCTTACCTCCGCCTGTTATCACCACAATTTATGTTCCTGTGGTTGCTTATATATTTATAAATTTGCATAGTAAAAAACAATGAAGTCGAGCTTATGCATTTTGTGTGCTTGTTAATTCTCTCTCTGATCTACGGAATTCTACAACAAGAATGGCACCCACGAACCATTGTAGTGCTAGGTGAGCACGAGCCACGTGCCCCACCCGTGGGCTATAAACCCAGGCCAACCACCACCATATCTAGGTAGTATTCCATGCCTACTCTCCAATGAGCCTTAACAAACTTCCTCATCAACCAACAAATCAAATCCTTCTCCCCGCGGGCTTGCAGAAGCTAGGCCATAAAGACAGATGGAAGGTCGGTGTTAATGCAAAAATGATAGGAAGACATGAGGAACTAAACGATGAGGATTCTCTTCATGGCCTCCAGAACCTCCATATCCTCTGTGTTGAAAAATATCCTTAATCTTTTGTCTGATGCCACTCCCCTGAAAGCCATTTATTGTTCTTTTGCACCCAGGAAGATTATGGATTCCATTGTCTATATCATGAGAGATGCACTCAAACCCGAGATATAAAGACTCATCGCTGCCACCTTACTACAACAACCATCAACACCTAAAAATATCATTGAGGTGCCTCAAACCTTGAGGCCAAGAGTGTCCTTCACGTGTGTAAACGCTCGCCATCCATATTCAAACACATCTCTCTCCCTAGGGAAAACAATGGCAGATTTGGATAAATTATCTGCTTCCCCATTCCCCTCATGATAAATATGGGTAACCTTAATAATTGTTGAAGAAGTTTAAATATTCTAATAGAAAATTCAAAATTTTCTCGAGCTTCTAATTCGGGGTATAGTTTCAACGAATGGTATTGATTGTAATTAACGTGTCCCCTTCGATATGAAATTTCTTGATTTAATTGCTTACCAAGCTTAATCCTCAATCATGCTACTTGCATTTTTGCTCAATTATTCGTTCCTACCCATAGGTACCTAGACAATTCGACCATAGTATTTCCTTCGTGGTTTCTAATGATGCATCCTTCCCTGCTGGACCCGAGTTACCCTGGGCAACCCCATCAAAATTCGATTTCACCTAGCCCTCATCTGGGGGGTGCCATTTCACATCTAACCTTGGATTAGAAGCCAAATCAATTTGAAGCATCCCATAAATGAGACATATTGATCATCCTTATCATCATATTTCTCAACATAATTATCCTCATAAAGGAGTTCTTTCTCTTTTCTTATTGAGAGGGTCTTTGCATGCCTATCAATTTTGGGTTTCAATTTTTTTAGATTTTTATCCCTATTATTAATAAGAAAATCATTCATTTGTATTTGAGAACCCTTATCATTAAATTACTCTTCACAATTATCATAAAGAAAAACCTCATTATTTCTCATCAAGAGGGAACTCACATGTTCAATTGTAACATATTGAGTTTTGAAAAACTCAAGTTTTTCTTGATACTACTCAATTTCATCTCCATATGATATGTTACGATTAGGATATTTTCCAACAATGTCCTAATATTCTATCTAGTTCCCTTATACCAATAACCATATCATAAATTTTTATATGGTATTTTTGGGAATTAGCTATTGTCAGAAGCTCTGAAACCTCCTAATCTAGTAAGGCGAGTACTCTTGTTCAATTTCATATCTATATGTCATATTGGAGAGGTCCAAGATGGTGACCATAAAAATATATTAGTAGATCCTTATATTGTATACCATAAATTTGCATATACTTATCAATAATTTTATGGACCTTTCTCCTCCCAATAAACATATATTCTATTTTTATCTCATAATCAAACCATTAAAATTTTTAGTGTTTTGATTATGTTATCAACTAGTTGTTTAGAAGTATAGATGCATTGATCTCTAAAATTTATAAACGAACTATTTCCACTTGATGTACTAACCTATTAATATTGATAGGTAGGTTTGAATGACTTACCATTATCTTGATCTTCCCATGTCATTCAATGTCTACTTCCATGAGTTGAAGCTTATTCTTGTTTTTGCAAGTACTTGGGCTACCTTATTTTCATTATCATATTTTGATGTGATTGTTGGTTCTAGGTTTGACTTAAATAAATTCATCACTCTTCAAATAGAAGAGAAAAAAATCTTCTAATTATTGAAAAATTTAGATTACTAGACCATAACTTACATCCCTATCATCATTTTCTTAGCATAAGTTGACTAGATACCAACTTACCCAAATGCACAACTATATAAATTTGGAGTTGCTAATGTTTTGAATATGTATTCAAATCACCTATTATCAAACAAAAATCAATCCATCTCCCCAAAAAACATTATATTGGTGTAAGTTGGCATGCTATCAATTTATCCAATAACACAAAAATATTAGATTACCAAGATTTTCAAGATATAAATTAGATCGACACTTCTCTAAAAAATGGTGCCATTCTATTGGTGTAGGTTGACGGGGTGCCAAAATTACACATAAATGAAACACACAACTATAAAACTTCACTAAAATACTAGGGTCTTAAATATGAGCCAAACCAACATCACAAACAATGAATAAAATATGCTTGACAACAACAATATTATGTTGGGTCCCAAAATTACTTCTCACACTTCTAGAGAGATCAATGCACTTCAAGGATAGGGAAAGGTCATTCTTGAAGGGTGGACATATCAAATTATCAAAAAATAGTGATTTAAAATAGGCCAATTGCTAAGAGTGGATATTATCTCCACTTTGGGTTGAGTTAAAACAAAGAGGGTATTCCTAGAGGTAATTTTTAATAATATTTTATCACAGTTGAAGATAAATGAAGAAAAATAACTACAGTAGTATCTAAAGTATGACTGGTCCCAAAATTTATCACAAGATTAAAAATTAACCTACTACAATATAACCTATATTAAGATGATGAAGACATCATTGCATAAATATAATTTGAACATATGCAAGACATGATTCTCTAAGCATAAAAAGTATTGAAGCTTGCTAGATATGTTTCCTTGGGAACAATTTTTGAATCATGAAATGTACGTAAACTAACTTCATACTCCTAATAGTTAAAAGTATTTTTCATTTTAAGTGCATGGAGTGTCAAGTATTTTTAGGACCAGCGCCTTATTTTGGGTTACAAATTCCTTGTTCATCAAAATAAATAACATGTGGAAATAACAAAAAAGATATGATATCATACTTGACCATGTTTAATAATCCCTCTTCAACATCTAAAAATTCATATGTAATATAGAAATGGCCATTAAAGATGAAATGAATTAGAATGTTTCAAAATTCATTATACTTGTATTATAGCTATATCAAATAATGTGGTGAGAAAAAATACTAGGTTATGCTACCATCACAATTCATCACTTAGGAGTTTTCATGAAAATATACAAATAAACAAGGAGGGGTTAAATTATAAAGATATACTACACATTAGCTACATCTTCGTGATTTACAAAATGAGCTCCTTGATAGGTGAATATAATTGTATTTGAAACCCTAGAAGATACTTGACACTTGTAGTAACATGAAAATAGAGAAACGATCAACCAATGTTATAAAAAAAGTATTGATATATATAAAATTTAATTTGGTTGTTGAGTCCTTGTGGGAATTCAAATAAGAGTCAAATGTAATCAATATGGCATGTGAATCAATTCAAAATCTCATGAAATTTACTAAATGGACAATTTAGATCAAGTGTGAGGACCATCAACATTTGGATCTCAATAATTGCATTAATTATGGTATGTTAATCCTCATTTATTATATCATTGAATTTGTTTTTTAATAAGTTCTTTGAAGATAACAAGTGATTTGTAGATTAAAAAAAATCTATTTGGGTAGTTATAGGGGCCGAATTTGATATTAATGGTGTACTAGGAGGTTTAGGGGAGTGGTTGGGAGAAAACAAGAAGAAATATTAAATTTTGATGAAGGTTGGGGTTTAAAAGATAGTTATGGTATTTTCGTGTAGGATTGGATATAAAAATGGAATTCCATCAAAAGTTTGCATAGAGGGAGAAGCAAGAGGATGAATTCAATGGACAAAGTGAAGGGAAATAATCTAAGATTACACATATGAATAAGATTTCTAGGTGGAAAGATAGATATATGAAATTTAGGTTGAACTCCACACAAGAAGAAACAAGTGGAAAATGCTAAGCAAAAATTTTAGGAAAAAATACAAAAGTGGACATAGTAAGTAGACAATGGTGTTAGAGCCCAATTTTTCTAGTCTCAAAATTGTGGATTATGTTATGCTTTGCTTCTTTGTTAGAATAAATTTATGTTATACCGCCTTTTATAATCTATATGATATAGTATAAGTGGGTTTTACATAATTAAAAAATTTCCTTGAAGTGTTGCCCTATGTTATCCCTTGTGTGCTCATTATGTGTTAAAGTTTGTAGAAAATATAAAAAATCCTTAGTTTTTGGTCTTATGGATAATTTCATTAAGTTTGTAAAATTTGTTAGATTTTCATAAACTTGGGGTTTTCTATCTTAGTATTCCATCCCATCCATCTCTACTCCCCTTTAATCCCTATTAGCTTGTTGGAATTCATCCTCCTAACATACCTTTCTACCCAATCTTAACATCCTAGTCCCTAATCTTGTAAAATTTATCCAAGTGAAGCTATTGGACCATCAATACCCTCCCATATTGCATACCATCCATTTGATCCATGAAACACTAACCTAGTGCCTTAAAAAATTTTAAGCACTAGAGTTTCAAACTTGTGCTTCCATTGATACCATTTACCTAGAATCCTTGAGCTATGATCACTAAAATTTTACACTAAACACTTAATTAAGTATTTTATTTACACTAAGCTTTCATAATTCCTTATCCTATCATTTATTTCACTCGTTCCCTATTGGACCGACAAAGTTTCCTTTCCTTGAGTACCCTTTCCATGTCATCCTCTACTATCAATCCTTCGTTGTTGAAATTTATTTATTTTTTAAATTAGAGTTTTAGACCATCCCTTATCCGAGTGCCTCATATTGACATTCCTTGATTCTTGATTCCCAAATCATTATTTTTCACTAAGAACTTTATCAAAGTTAGTGTTGCAACCATACTTCTATCTAGATACTTATTTAGTTTCATGCTCAACTCCCAAACCTCACCATTTTATTTATAATTTTTTATCAAAGTTAGAATTTTGTGCATCCCCTTTCCTTAGTAACTTTTCTTGTGTAACTCCAAAATTTTCCACTTGACAAATTCACTTAATTTTTTTATGAAAGTTAAAGATGTGGGCTTGCCTTTAAAGTGCTACCAGGCATGAGTCACCTCTAAAATTTGGTCCTCGAAATTTTGATACTCTCTTATCTCATCATGACTATTTATTTAGACTTCCCTTCATCTACATGAATTCCTCATCATCCTTGATCCCTAAAATTTTGACTTCTCAATTCGCATGAAGTATGAGGTATTCTTGACTGTTAATTATTGATGGTCTAAATTCTCACATTATCTTTTATATAGTCCCACCTACCTACTTGTACATCTAGAAGGTCATTTATCACCAAATTTGATGTACCAACTATTTGAAAACATTTTTTCCTGCTTGAAAAGAACTTGTAACAAATTTTGATTTAATGGAGTGGCTAAGCAAGGAGAGGAGTGGGATAGGTCGTTGAAATCCTTAGAGGGAGAGGTGATGGAGAGTCAGATTTAGATGATGATGATGTAGATTCAAATCCTTTTCAACCTGTGTTTGATCTACTGGGTATTGGATGAAAGGTGGATTTCTTTAGGTAGTGTCACAGGTGCTAATGCTACTTTTTTTGTTACTGTCTTGGTGTTGCTTCTGGGTTTTCCCTACTACTGCCTAGATCTGGTCAAGATTGTGCATGTTCCTTTATTTGAGATGGGTTTTGTGGTGCTTCCAAGCTAGGCTAAAGGCTAGATGGAATGGGTTTTTGGGGTGGGCCTCTTGGCTCTCTTTCCTATTCTTTTGGGGGTCGCTAGAGAACCCTGTGGCATCGTGGATGCTATGAATTTCAAAAACTTTTTGAATGTTGTCCTCCTTTGGGGGAATCTTTACTTATTGTTGGAATGTGGGAACTTCTACCTGTGTTTGGTGTTTTTAGGCCTTCTTGGTGGTGCTCAGTGGAGATTTCTTTGCCTTGACTTCAACATCGTGGTGTCAATTTTTTATAGTATCGACTATTTTTCATCTACCAAGTTAATGCTTTTGTGCTTGGTTTTGATCCCCTTGTGGTTTTTGAAGCTTCTGAAGATGATGGGGTTGTGGTCATTCTTGAAGGGATTCCTTGCTACTAGTGTTATTTCTCTCTTCTTGCACTCATGGATTCTTCCTATTGAGTTTGATATCCCTCCTTTTATGGTGGAGGTTGTGTTCACAAGTGAGGTTGAGGGTTTCTTTCTCTAGTTGGCTCCCTTGAAGGTTACTGTTACTTGGGGTGCTCTCAAGTTGTTGAAGGGATCTTTTGCTTCCCTCATTACTATTTTTTGTTGTTGACTAGGCTACACTCAAACCCTATTCTGAAGACCCAGTTGGTCTCGTTCTTAAAGGGAGCTAGTTTGAACCCCTTGTGGGTGATGGTATCTTTGTCGTTAAAGGGGTTAGTTTTTGTTCGGCTACAAATGATATTCTACCTTTGGGGCTGGTTTGTGGAGGATGCTAATTTCATGGTATCCTTGTTAAATATGTCCAAGGGAGTGGTGGCTATCCTTGTTTTGGTTTATTTTTTGAAGGTTGGGTTGCTCTTAATAACTTTCCTTAAGATCCAATTGATCGTATTGCTAAAGGGAGTTAAGTCTACCCTTTCTGCTAGATTTTTTTCTCCCTTCTTGTTGTCACAATCAATTTCTCCTATTGAGGTGGAGGTATCTTCTATTGAGGTGGATATTTTCTCTCTCTCTATGTGTAACATACCCAAAGTTCACCCTATTGATTTCAAATTTTTAACTCATAATGTGAAAAGTTCAAGTTCACAAATACATGGAAATAAAATTTTCCTTTTTAATAATAAATTTGAACATTTGAAATAAACCATTTTATATTATATTGCATAATAGAAGTAATATTACATAATTCCAAGTAATGAATTCATCTTTCAAATACAATTTACAAGTAGATTCAAAATCATAATTACAAATCTTAGCTTACAATAGCTTAATGGTACAAGAGTATATTGGTCAAGATGTTTACATCTGGAACACACACCTTCATTTTCTTCTATTTCACAAGTTTTTTCTACCAACTACATGAGGGAGAGAATCACCCAAATTATTTTCCACCAACCACACACTTAATGTGGCCCCCTGCACATCTTACTAACCAGTAAGATGGCCCTACCATTCAATGAAGAATTTGGTATGGAAACCCTCTAGAAAAAGCCTACCTGAGCATGGTGTTTTTTCCTACATAACTAGTGTTAACATACACCGGATACTCACCTAACATGCATGAAACTCCCTACTAGCTATGCATTCTTGGCTCATACTGAACCATCGAAGCATACACAGTGGCATCTACACTTACTTTGGCCAAATATTTTTCATATATATAATAAATCAAATCCACTTTCTATGAAGCAGTGTCGTATGTTCACCCACCCCCTCACTCAACTTGGAAACTCTATTGACCTCAAATAACTCTTGACTAGGTTTGGCCTTAAGATAATAAAGATGATTCTATTCCAAGAAGTGATAGCACACATATTGATCTAACTGACCAATTAGGTTTAACCCAACCTCTTAAATACCTTGTTACACATTTGTAGCATTCATGGGACTAGCAACTACCTTTTATTCAAGTTCTTTATTTTAATCATGGGAGTAACGACTCTCCTAGTTCATGCACAAATAGTTAATACTGTTGATGCCATGTCCTTAACTAGACACATCTGGTTTCATTCTAGAGCATTGCCAATATGTATATAATAGTTCGGAATTAAACTTGATTTGAAGATTACTTTCTCATATTGAGTTTTAGAGGATTTTTTGTCATATCTAATATGGATCCATCCTTCTATGATGCCATAACCAATCTGGTTATCCTTGACAGTAAATTTCATATAAAACCTCATGTTCATAGTAATGTCTTATAATAGTAAATTAGTCTAATAAGCTATTTAACCTCTGGTAAATTGAACTAAGAACCTTTTGACTAATCTCTAATTTCCTCATGGTTCTTTCCAAGTTATCATTTGCATCATTTATATAAGGTTCCTATGTTTGTATGATCATAACCTTGATCATAAATCCTATCCCTCAATATGACACATAAATTCACATGCTTAAAATGTATGTTAAGTTCATATCTAATCTAGAGGACATTTTTAGCTTGAGAGGAGTCTGTACTTGTACACCTTAAAGTCTCCTCACATTATGGATTTGGTTTTCCATGACGTGAAGTCCTCTTCTTCAATATTAGAATACTGTGAATAGGTATAGAATATTGGTCAAGTATAAGATAGTATCATTTAAAAAAGTAATTAGAATGCATATATCTCTAATATGTTTTCCAACCCTATTGTTGAATATCAATATAATCACATTCAAGTGTATACCCTATCCCTAGGGAATAAATTGATCTCCTGCTTTCAAGGGAATATGAGCATCTGAGAATGTAGGTTCTCCACTCATGGTTAAACTGTAGGCCCACACTTTACATTGCATCAAAAGTGATCTATCAATGCTCAAGACATGGATTGCATGAGAGGCAGTTAGTCCCTTGTCATGAGTCTTGAGGGGATCGTTGGCCATCCACCAAAAAATATACCCATGGATAGGAAATTTTCAAACTATCAAAGGGTTGTGCAAGGACAAAGGAGCCCTAGCCAACACCTCATCTAGTGCCCAAGCAACATGTGACCTTTTCAAACCCAATTTTTTGAACAAGGGCATGAGAAAACATTCCTTGACCAAGCCATACAATTTCATCGAATGATCAACATGGCCGAGTGTAAATAAATAGAAGGAATCACCCATAAAATCTACTAAAATAGCATTTTAGAGGGGCATCATGAAAAAAAAGGTCTCTACAAATAGTTAATGAGTCATGGGCACCACTCATCATTAATAAATTCTCACCAACTAGCATTAAAATATTCCATAAGGTACCATATATCAGATCAAGTAGTTGCACTATTGGTTGTTGAGCACTAATGACGGTAGCTGAGATTTATTCCCTTCATTTTTACCTATTGTGGAAACTCAACCCTCAAGTAAATGCTTAATCAAGCTCACAAAACATATTGTATCATATTCTAGTGGAAAATATGATAAAAAATGGTTCAGAGGAAGTTTAGGCCCCGAGTAATCATATCCAAATTCCATCGTAATCATCACAAGGTTTACATGACCTTTATATATTCATAAAAATCCATCTATGGAAAACAACTTCTATCAAGTTTTTATGGGAAATTTAAGTGAAAATACATCTACACTTTTTGAGACATACATCCAGTTCACATCAAATTATCTACAAACTAACTCATGTTATATTGGTATTCAATAGCCTCACCCTATCGAGTTACGACAAACAATTGGCCTCCGAGTGGAATGGGAAGAAAATCAAGTGCATCCGCCAAATGACCAATATATCTAGTTTGAATAGAAAACTATGAAAGGTACATTAACATGGATGATGTTAGTATGAGGCTAGAAAAAAATGGAAATGAATTGGTTCAGGGAAATTTGGAAGTGATGATGTCATGATGATGTAAGCAGGGTGGGATGACAATAGTAGGATGTCATCCGAATAAAAATTCAAGAAAATTGAATGGATCAGGCTTGCAAGAGAAACCATTTGAGTTAGATGAATACATTTGCAAAGGTGGAGTTCAAATGCAAAGGATAATCCTACAAAAGGAATGATACAGAGAAAATTAAGTGAACTGAATAATTTCTCATGAAAAGAGAAGTTCACATGAGAAGGTCCACAAAGAGGAAAATTATGTCAATAGACAAGTGTAGGAAGATGGATTTTATCGTCCCACAAAACCTTTACTCAGATGTTTTGGGAATGCACTTGTGGGAAGATGAAGAAAAAGTGAAAAATGAAGGATTTTTTTTGGATGTGGAATTGGTAGGTACGCATGGAAATACCCATAAATTTTATGTTGGGGAGGAATTTCTCGCAAAGCAAGTGATTCTAAGTGAACTGGGTAGAAATGACAAAAGGGTGAAGTTTAGATGGAAGAAGGATTCTTGTAAAGGTGACAATCAATTTTTTCACTTTCTTCACCATTGCGGGAAATTATAATGGAACTACACATTGTGGACATAGATATATGGACATAAACTAGACATTGTGGGGAAGACATTGACAAGTGAATAAAAGGCAGATTGGATGAAAAGGCCCACAAGTCTAAATGAACACTTATTTATTGCAAAGTGAGTAAAGGTAAGTGAACTAGATAGAAACTGAACAATAGATGTTCACTTGGCCATAGAAATCCCACAAAACCTATACTTAGAATTTTTAATATAATTGAAAACCTATTGTGGACATTTCCAACCCAATAGTACATTTACAAGAGAAACTAACTAATCTACACTTTGTGGGGAAAATGACTCAATCTAGATGGAAAGGGAAAACCCATAATACAATAACTTTTTCCCCTTAGCATATTTTTCAAAAATTAAAAAAGAAACTATACTTGATTTTTCATGCTCTATCCATTGGTGATAAGGAATTTTGGAGGAAAATCATTTCCCATGAATAATCTCAAATAAATTATAATTTTGGGGTGAATATGACAAAGGCACAAAAGGGACACAAATTTTGGGGTGCCAACATTATGATCATCCCATATGGATGAGTGAGCTCAAAGTACATAAAAGCTTGGATTAGAATTTTTTGTCCCATATTGGACAAGTTAGCCTGAATTGACAATTGTTAATTCTAAATTATAATATCAAGACTATCAAGTATAAAATAAGCTACAACCTATTACTATTTCTTTCTTGTGAAAAATAATTAAAAAAAAAATTGGTTAACCAAGTGGGTTGTTTCTTGAGCCTATTTTGTTTGGATAGATGCCTTTTCATTCAAATGATTGCCTATTTTTTATGGATAGAAGATTAAATTTATTTATTTTTAAAAGAAAGTGAAATATTGTGAGTCTTTTGGTATTCAACATCACAATTTATTTTGATTAGAGGGAAAAAATAGGTTTTGAAGGGACCCGAACCCTTTACAAGAAATTTTTGAAGGGACCTGAAACCCTACCCAAGCTAAGAAGGCTACTAAAAGATAAAACATATACAATTAGTAGCCAAACAAAAATATTCATCGAAAGATAGTCAAGGCCGACCCAACTACAACAAAAAAGTTTTGAAGGGACCCTTGAACCCTCTACAACCAGTCTTAATAGGGACCTTGAACCCTATCTGACCAAGAACACTGCCTGATATAGCTAGGCCACAACAAACAAACCACTCAACAATTTTTTTTATTGATCTAGGAAAAACAACAAACTTAATGATGCAACAAAACCACATCACCCAACTAACTTCTCCACCTTTATAGGAGAGTAGAAGAAAAATCACACCAAGGGGCGATAGGAGTCCCATTTCACTAAATCCATACTTCTTTCGCAAAATCAAACTTCACCTTGATAGGAGCCAAATCCACCTCAGAAGGATCTGTAAGAGAGATAGTCAACTAGAGCATAGTAAGCCCCCCCACCCTACATTGTTACACCCCGTTTCTAAGTTACCAAATTACTTTTACCTTTGTGAGTAAATATGATTTTAAATGAAAGATTATGACTTTAATATGTTCAATGGATGAATGAAATATATGAATATGCATTATGATGAGATTTATTTTTAAATTCTTTAATGATGCAAATGATATATGATGAATATGATTTTCATGTTATCAGCTAACTTTGTTCATGATGCACTAAGTTGGATGTAGGAAAGAATCGAGCCCTCTAGTGAGGAGACGAAGAGTATCACTCAAGAGAGGAAGTTGGTATAGAAACCACTAATGCGCTTACTTGAGTTAATGCACACACTCACAACCTAGGTTAGACAAGCTTTGTCAAGTTAGTTTGGGCTATGAGTCAGTAAGTAAACCTTAGCAATATCTTTTTGGGTTAATAGGAATGTTTGGGTGATTGTCTTTGATTCTCTATGATTGTTTAGTTGGTTTGAGTCATAGTGTTAAATACTTGTATTGAAACATGAGATATATGTTGTGTATTTAAATATATATAGAAGGATATGTATATAATAAATGT
The DNA here is from genome assembly GCA_007115665.2 of Sequoiadendron giganteum. Classification (NCBI taxonomy): domain Eukaryota; kingdom Viridiplantae; phylum Streptophyta; class Pinopsida; order Cupressales; family Cupressaceae; genus Sequoiadendron; species Sequoiadendron giganteum. The sequence goes on along the minus strand of CM021106.1, from coordinate 380,801,979 downwards.
ATAATTATGTATATATATACATTAACCCATATATATGAGTGTATGTGTGCATGAGCATGCGTACCTGTAGAAATACCTACATATAACCATACAAATACACGTCATATATATGCATATTTGTATGGATACAAATATATATACACATTATATATATACCTATTGATATATATATATATATATCTTGTAAAGATATTAAATAATAATATGTACATGTATACATTAATATATAAGTATATATACGTATGCATTTAATTAAATAATATATATACATATATATTAATATATATGTGTGTGTGTTGAATTTGATGAATGTATTATTATGAATATGTGTATTAATAAATATATATTATAATAACAAGTGATTATGATATATATATATATATATATATATATATATATGCAATGATATATTAATATGCCACTCACACATATAATACGATGGATAAGAAGTGTTTAAAGTTGAAAGTATCACACATGAAGTAATGCGATATAAGAGTTAATGGTATCGCATTTGATAAGCAAGTAAATGTTGCATAAAGGTGTGCATGTTATGCCACACATATGGCAGTGACCCAAGCTATTGAATTAGTGAAACCGCCATGTGAATGGCAAGATGGTGAGAGAAGTTTGTTTCTGTTTTGAAATGCATTTGTAATATGATTATTGTGCAAATCGTAGCTCCATTAAAGCGGCATAAGCAAGCTAAAAGGATGGAAAAAGCCACAATGGGAATATGAGAGAAAATGGGACTATGAAAAGACCACACATAACTCCATATTAAAAGCTTTGACTGAGTATTTCAACATGTGAAAGCTGTAAAAACTTCACGATTTGCATCAGAAGGAAAGGTGGAAAATTTCATAGCTATCTTTTAGCTTTGAGTCTGTCTCTTAATCAGTAAAAATAGAGGTCGATGGTATCTTATTTTTTTGTTTATTGTGATTGATCATTGTTGTTCATTCGTTGTTCTCTTGCTGAGTTATTTTCCGTAAGAGCATTGTGAGAGTTTGAGAGTAATTCTTTGTGATTTTGGAGGAGCAATTTCATTGTGAGTAAGAGCAGATTATTGAGAGTTGAAAGCTTTGATTGATTGGTTAGATTGGAGATAGGCTATGTTGGAGAATGCAATACGTTGAATCTTTGGAATTGAGCATAGAGTTGCAAATTCTTTGGGAAAGCTATATTTTCCAAACATGTTTAGTTATTCTTAACTCACATACTTTTCAATTTTGGATACTATGTTTTTCTATTTATTGCAAGTGTTTAATTGTTATTGCTCTTGTAGCTTTTAAATAGTGCTATGCATATAGCTTAAATTTATATATGTTGGATAAGTTATCTTAATAGCATAATATATTGCTACCATGATTTTAATGTTTGATTGAAATAAGTTAAGTGAAGCTATCTAGAAGGTATTATGATAATATCCAATATATAGTATGATACATATAATGTTGGTATGAGTTATGTTGTATGGAAATGGAAAGGGATTGATACCATGTTAGAAGTAATATGTCATTATTGTCTAGAGTATGATGTTATGTACACCTATGTTGGTAGTTTATGTTGGTTTGATTTATCATTGATGTCCACCATGGTTCTGATATGTCACTAATGTTAAAGGTTGATGGATCATTGATATCAAAGGTTGATGGATTTGTCATTGATTTCCACCATGGTTTTGATACTTTTTCATTCATATATATTGTTGATGCATCCAAAGGTTCATTTCATGTGTAGGTTAACAATTCATGGTTTCATGTTGTTGATGCAACAGTGAAGGAAACAATGAAGTGAAGGTACTTGTTATGCAACAGTGAAAATGGTAATAATGCAAAAGATGGTGTACAAAGATCATTTAGAGAGTTTCTAAGTAATTTTTGTTAATTCATATCATGTTATGATGCTTAGAAATGGTACAAGGTTGAGAGTTGGTTATATTTTCATTGGTGTTTATGGTTTATGTATCACAACTTTAATGGCTTCAGAGCTGCTTCAGGATAGTCAAAGACTTTGAAGGTCATCTCATGGTTGAAGGTCATTCTTATATGGTTCTAAACCCTCATGCACATGCTTCATCAAAGCTTATCTTTTGTGTCAATTTCAAAGGTACAATTTTCTACATTTGAGGCATATGGTGAATATCAGAGGTATACGGTGAATTTTAGAGGCACATGGTTTCAAGTTTATAGTGATTTAAATTTGACTAGGGTAATTTCATTGGTTACAAACTTGTTCTAAAACCCTAAATGAAGTTTATTTTGCAAAGTTGATAAAGAGATTACTTTTTGTTATGTTTGTTTGGTGACAGTATCACTAGTTAAGGATAACTTAAGTAATGACTTAAGGGGTTCTCTCTCATGATTTAACCGGACCTTCCTCTTAGTCTAACTGGCCAGGAAAGTTAGTAATTCATATTTGACTATTCAGAGAAAGATCAATGACTATTTTCTAATTGGTGAGATGGTGGGCTATTAGAATAAAAGGTCTGTATTTAATGTTTAAAACGGTCATTTAACTAGCACACACTTTGATGGTTGTTTGAATGTCATTACCTTTGGAATGATTACATACAGTTTTACAACTGTATTGAGGCAACAATGGATTTAATAGCAACACCAATTCTTTGAGAAGGTTCTGATCATGGATTAGGCTCTATGAGTGTATGTTGAAGGTTGCAATATCATGTTTATGTTTAGATAATATAGAGGAGAGAAAGATTGAAATAACATAGCATAAAAGACTTATTTATTCCTATGTATGAAAGTGTTCATAGAGTATGTTTTCTTTTCATAATTTCATGTAATCTGAGTATGATCACTGGTCTCTGTCAATTTATTAAGTAGGTTCTAATAGTGAGGTTTTTGAATACAATGATACTATTCCTTTTAAGATCAAACAAAAAAAGAAGACTTAAACAACAAAGTATCAAAGAACTATATGGTACATTTATTTGGCTGCATCTATGAAAGTTTGTTTTCATTGCATAGCTCAGTATGATCTAAATGAAAAATATTAGGTGATTAGACTTTGGTTTGATATAAAGACAACATGTGATTTTGCATAACAGTGTACTGGTTATCCAAATGTCTATGTGACTAAAGTCACCCATGTTCTTTCAAAAAGTTATAATGAAGGTGTGAGCAAAAGTTTGAGAATACTTTGTCTATGTATACATCAAATTAAACCATGTTTGTATTTGTTGAGATGAGAGGAGTCTTGTAAAGAAAATGTTATCCATGTATGCAAGGAGAGTCAAGTATTGAATATTTATATGTGAAACAAAATTTGGAATGTATTGTAAACAGAGTAATACTCTATAAATCTGTCTTTCTTTTCTTTTTGGAGTTTGTGCTCCTATTGGTTTTGGATTTGGTGCTCCTATTTGTTGCTATATTTGGTGCTCTATTGTACTCAGTGTTTGTTTGGTCAGTGAGACCTAATGATGGAGTTGGTGCTCTATTGTACTCAGTGAGAGTTTGGTTTGTGAGACCTAATGATAGAGTTGGTTCTTTATTTCAATCAGTGAGATTTTGGTTAGTGAGACCTGATGAAGATTTTGCTGAGGTTGGATAGTTGTTTTTCCCTACTTAGGGGTTTCCACTTAAATACTTGTGTCATGCTTTCATTTGCATAATTCTATTGTTTTCTATATCTTTGGCATGTTGGCACTAATTTATTCTATAAATATTTGGCTGATTAATGAACTAGTTTTTATTAGATCACTAATTCACCCCCTCTCTTAGTGATCCATTGTATTATGACAATATTTGCATTGGAGTCCATTTTTCATAGGAAATAAGGGAAGGATGTTTTTTTTTATAGAGAGGAGAATAGACATTTTTGCAGTGTAATGATTTAAGTTCATCCCAAATTTATAATAATATTTGTAACCTTTGTAGATTAGATGATTAAAGGAAGATTTGACCTTGATTGATTGTCTATATGTGCATAGTGTTTTTTGGATGTGTTTCTAATTATTTAGCCAGCTAGATGACTATAAAATTCTTGTAAATATTTTGCAAGATATCTTCTCAAAACAATAAAGGAAGTGTATGGGTATGCTCCTAGATGATTAAGTAGACTAATTTAATATTCTACAAATATCTATAGTTTTTTTGAATGTATGTGTAGAGACAAATTTTCTTGTGCATTCTAAAAACCCAATCTTTAATTATGTATTGATTAATGCATCACCTCAATTTTAGTTGTTACATGTTTTTTATGAACACAAACTCTATTTCACAACTAGATAAAGGCACCAATCTGTTATTTTCTTGCTTTCCTCATCATCCTCAACACACTCAAAATCAATCAATATAAACATCCTTATGTTTTCCTTTAGTTAGTGTGTTCTAACTGTCATTTCTGAATTAATATAACATATAAGGGGTTATCATAAAATACATTCTTAGATAATATATATATATATATAATAATAATAATCTATTAAGTAGGTGATCATCCTTACATCTTCAGACTAGCACTTCAATATATAGTGACTCCAGTATTTGGATACACTATGTAGAGGGTATAGTTTTTGTTAAGTTCATTTCTTAGCCTTTCCATCATTAATTCAAAAGCTTAGGGAAAAACCCTCTTGGTCTTGCAGAGCTATAAGTGAAGGAGTTCTTACCTACCTCAGTAATTGGTCCTTACTACCCAAACTAAAGACATGTTTGTAGTGATATTCCTAGGTTTTCCACCCTTGGTGCCTAGAATATTATTATTCCTTAGGGATTTGGGGCTTACAACATAGATCACTAACACATAAATCATGGTTATTTTAGACCAATCCTTTATCCAATATATGATAAACAACTTAGTCAACCATATGGGTATGTACGAACATGCAATATTAAGAATTAATCTCTAGCCAAAGACTTTAACTCATTAGGACCAACCATATCTTGAGACACTTACAAAAGAATCATATGCCTAATATATTATACCAATATTTTTTTAAGCCATAAGTATATTGTACCCTTCCTTGACTTTCAGGTTAATGGCCAAGTACAATATAAATCCACTCTAAGGATTCTTCTAAGTATCAATGAATATGATATTTTTATTTATGAACTACTTGTATTTAGAGTTTTATCTTTGGGAAATAGATCATAGAACCTCACAATGTATCTAAGTACTAAAAACATCCTTCATTTCCTAGATTTCCTACACACCCTATATCCACAAGATCAATATACTAGAAAACTAGGTGTATGAAATATGTAGTTTATTTGACACTATGTTTATGTAGCTATATGATTAGGTATGCAACACTTTCTAAGGGTCCTATTTCCCCATACAATTCTTCATCAACTGCCATCCACTTAGGTTAATTAGAGATGAAAGCTAAGATGAAAACTACATGAAAAAACCTTGAAGAGGGTGTTTGAAATTAAGTTTCAATTGAAAATATTTTATTGCTTACTTAAAACATATGTTCAACTTGAGAAATTTTTCCTTTTACTTAGATAATTTATTTTTTGTTTTCCTTATTCCGAAAGGTTATTGATTTTGTGTAAAGGGTGTCTAATGCCCAATATGAAGAATTTTTTAATAAAAAAAAGCATCGTAAAATTTGGTAAATTCAACCATTACCTTAATTTCAATAATCTAATTCTTATCACAACCACTGATAAACTAAGTCAATTAACCATGATAGTTAATCATATATTATCGAAAAAATAATTATTTAGCTAAAAATTCAATGTATCACTACATAAAATTACCATATACTAAAAGTGACCTACAAGAATTTTTACTCATTAGTAACACAATATTTTCTTAAATCTGTCATAAGGGAAATATGAAAGTTCAAATGAAAGCATAATTGAAGTAATTAGAGTCTAAAAACACTAAAAAATCACAATATTAGGATCATACAAACCCATACTCAATGAAATTAGTTTGCTAAAGCATAAATGATTTAATCTAAAGAAATGAACAAAAATCCAAAGCAATTAAACCAATTAGAAAGTACAAATCTTCAATCCCAGTATGGATTAATACAATTTTGTGATGTGGATTTCTCAAATTGCACATAATACATGATTGAAAAATCTTGATGAGAGTGCCTATGCTTATGAGTATTGTGAATGAATTTCATGTTTGAAAGGCTTGTTTTATAGTTTTTGAGATTTCTGATCAACAGTAGAGATTTGATATGAGGATCAATGGATGAGAGGAAATCAAGGAGATGAGGGAGGACCAATGGTTGAGAATTCATGAGAGCCCAAAATATCCCCATTTTCATGGAAAATTGGTTGAACATATTTTGAATTGGAGGGAAGAAGATATTTAAATTTGAATTGAGAATATTCTTTGTGGAAGTTGGTGGGTTGGAGGAAAATTAGCCAATTAAATAATTATGAAAATTATTTAATTGTGAGGATGGGGGGAATTAATATTTTTAATAAAATAATTGGGAATTATTTAATCAAGTGGGGAAATTAGCATGAAAATGATGAATTAATCAAATAACCTTAATTATTCAATTAATAGGGGAATAAAGTGAATTTAATAAAATAATTGGAAATCATTTAATTAAATGGAGGAAATAGGTGATAATTAGGAAAATGATGTTAGTAAGGTCAAAATCGAGATGTGTAATATATTGAGGATAATTTTAGGTGTCTACATTTTTTCCCTCTTTGAGAAAATGTACTTGTGTTGTTTCAAAGACCTGATGTTGCTCAATTATTTTTTAAATTCCTTGAATTTACTTGATGCCCCACTATGCCTCAAGGGATGAAGGAATTATAGTGTGATTCCACTTTGAGAGATTAGTCAAAAAAACTAATTTTCAAGTCGAGATCGCGACATAATGACAAGAGTAAATCTATTGAAAAGAGGATGAAAAATAAGTCCTAGGAAGCCTCAATATTGATCAAGATTGATAGCCAAGTTGGAAAAATATGTTACAAGGTGAAACCCTAGGGTTTTCTAGGTATATATATGTATTTGGGTTAATTTTAGCCTCATTTGCACACTTTTCTTTGAGAAATTTAAGCTTTGATCCTTCACACCCCTTCTCATCCCTTCATGAGAGAAAATCAAGATGGTGCTAGTTGTAGAAACATCACATCATGCAGATTGAGTTCGTTAGTTCCATAGGCTAGTCAGAGCATATTCCCTAGTATGTGACTAACCAAGTTGTTTCATTTCACATAGTTTTAGATAGATAAATTTAGGATAGAACATAGGCAAACAAATACATCACGTTTCTTGTGAGGCTTTTGTAACCTAACAACCTAGTTTATAACTCGACATGACACTTTTGATAAAAGCATCAAGTTTTGACAAATGTGTTGGGTTTTTAAAAATTTGCGATGCCTATAAAATTGGCTTGCATTTGACTAGCATGGATGACTCTTTTGTTTTTCTCTTTGACTTTTGTTCTCATGTTTGTTTTTGAAAGATTGGTGCTTTTACAAAATTTTGATGCTTATGACCAACACTACACGACACTTTTGTAAAAAATATCACTTTTTTCCTTTAGCCCTTTAGACTTAGGTTCATTGTAAATTTTGAGAAAAATGATGCCATGAGCTTACAGGTTTTCCTAGACCCTATTATCTCTAGAGAGCGGCGAACATAGGTGTTGTAGCGGTTGGAAGGATTTATATAGGTTGATGTGGAGTTCCTTGGTGCTACTAGATTATACTACATCACATACATGCCAGAGATTAGTGCCCATCTCACCTTGATGACAAATTTAGTTGAGAGATGATGATAAGAGACCTTTTCTTTCCACTTTCCTATCGATGAGACCACCATTACACTTGAGGATGTGTGGTGCATCTTTAGGTTGCATATTCATAGAGAGAGGGTTATCTCAAGGCGAGGAGGCCCTAGAGAGAGTCCTAGGAGATGATGAGATAGAGGTAAATGATGGACAGATTGACCTATATCAGTGTATCAACCTCATGAGTGATACCATCATTATGGTTGCTTGTTTGATTTATGGGCAACTCATGCTGAATAGAATACCTAGGGGTTTTAGTGTTGGATGGGGCAGGGTATTTGAGCAGAAGATTATGGATGCATGTGTCTTTGCTTGGGAACATTGCATTTTAATACATATATATCATGATATGCATCAAGTTGTGTGTAGGGCAGCGACTAGTTTATTAGTTCGGGTTACTTTATTGCACATATGGGATTGGGAGCACACTATTGTGCTAATACCTATTGGAGAGAGTGATTGAGAGCCATGATACCCAATGGTATATCAGTATGAGGCATGCTTAATCACCATCGTATGGGAGATCTAGACTATTGGAGGTGTTAGATTTATGATTTTGTAAAGTTCATATGGTGGCCTTCTTTACAGATAGAGGTTTGGGATGAAAACAGTTCAAACATCTTCTATACTATAGGAAGACCTGATAGCTCATTGGGCGGACCTAGTATATTCTCGAGAGATATCTCCTAGATAGGTTTTGACTATAGTTTGGAGAGTAGTAGAATGCATCTATAGATGATTACCATGCTATATTTTCTCAGAAAATACGAGAGATCCCAGAGTGGGGGCCCATGCCCTCTAAACAAGTAGCCTTAGCAAATTTTTCTCAGCTAGGACAGGTTTAGTGGATTTGGGCCGGCGATTAGGTCTATCCAAGCACTACACCAAGTTATGATGCATGGTTTTCCACATAGAGACCATTGAGATTCACATATCTAGCTAGGGGTGGCATAGGAGGTAGGAGACACAAATAGGAGTCCAATAGATAGCACTAACAGAGGCAGCAGGTTGAAGCCAAGATTCCCATTGGACATGATAGAGGATTGGGTTAGGGATGAGCATAGGGTCCACCTCCCATACATGTAGTAGCTATAGTAGGGGGTCTTGGAGATGATCAGAGGTTGAGAGTCACCTAGAAGAGTGAGATTAGGCATGCCAAGAGCACGATGAATACAAGAAAGAGTGTAACAAGTTGAGGCTTAACTTGCTCAAGTCACTGCAAAGAGGGACCAAGAAAGGGGACACAAACATCAGTTGAAGGTAGTTGGATAGGTGTAGGGATAGGTGATCCCCTTGGCACAATATACTCAAGAGATACAAGCTATACAGGTTGAGGCCACATATTATAGGACATTATATGATATCATAGTGTCTTCTCACAGACAACAACCCATGTTTTCTCAAAGGAGTGTTGTGGGTCTCAACATATTAGATGGATCAATGGGAAAAAAATCATAGGTATAGTTAGAGGGACATGGTCCTCAACAACAACAACAACTAAAGGGGCCACCACTTGCTCAGCCTCCCCCCGATTGGGAGGATCGAGGGAGTTCAAGGTAGCTTGACCTTTGTATAGACATTTTGTATCTATATTTAGATGTAGACAGACTTTGATGTATGCACATTCATCGACTATGGATAGACTCATGTATTTTTTTTATGTATATCACACATTTGATATTTATCATCATATTCATTTTTTTGACTATATATCTGAGATGAGATCATTTTGATGCAACCATGATATGGTGTTATTGTATTATTCTATGCATTAATATTTTATGGTATATTATGTATGCTTATGGATGAATATGTATGTGTTATGAATACACATTATGATTTTATGATGTTTCCATGATGTGATGATGAATGACCTATTTATTATTCTTATGATTTGATATGCATGTCACTAACAATCAGTGGATGTGGGATGCATGATGTGGATGATAATGTGGTCACAATATTCTTTTTTTGTATTTTCATATAGCATATGATGATATGATGATTATGTAGGGTGGATGGTATGAGATGGTACTGATGGTTTATGGATGTAGGTGAGATGCATATATTTTTCTTATATGTCGTGATATTTAAGTAGAAATGTTAGTGTGGATAGAAGTAGAAGAATGAGATAAAATTATTTAGAATAAGATAGATGAGAATAGGATGATGATTTTGACCAGTCTACCAATAAATCTATGATTATTCCAAGATTTTATTGGATATGTGATGAGAGGATTAATGACTCTGATTTTTCTTTTTAGATTATGCCAAGAAAATGTAGAGAAATCCTTATTTTGATATAGCAAGTAGACATGATGCACCAAGTATGAAGAACCAGTGTGACAATCTATTGCATGGACTTTGACTTTTCAAACAAAGAGGAGTATCCTTGTTCATACCTGACATACAAAAACCTTGTTTGATCATGTGAGAGAATGAAGCCATCAAAGTAAGGAGACTAATACACAAAAGGTTTAAGAACCTGATATGAAAAATCCATTGTATTACTCAAGACTATCCCTACACACACAAGGCAAGTAGGGTTGATGCAAGAAGTTGGGTCCACAAAAAGATCAAAAAGTGGAAGTGTTTTTTTTGTTTTCCAGAATTTGTCACACTTGGATTGAAAATTTGAAGCACTTACACAACGAGTCTTAAAAAAAATCAATAATATGAAATTTATTATTTTGAATCTAGTTTCTAAATGTGTAATTTATTTATTTATTTATTAAATATAAGGGGTAAAAAAATTTACATTAATGCCTCAACATTATCACTATTATGAACACTTTTCAACCTATACTATTCCATTTTCATATATGGTTTTTCCAATTCATAAATAGCTCTGAAATACAGTTTCAAAATATCATAATCTTCTTAGTATAAATTAAATATCATAACTGGTTTTTCCCTTTCAACTCTATTCACAACATATGCTTCCCATAGGATACTTCATTGGATGGTCTTTATTGGAACGTAAACCTTCATTCACTTGGTTTCTGTTCAAATGTTTCTCCTTCTTGGATTATCTTTCTTTTCTTTGCTGTAATCCTTGAGAAGCTTATCCATTCCTTTTAGCATTGGTGTGTTTGCCTCTTTATCAAATGACCAGCTGTGACCACTTGTGCTCTCTTGCCTATTCACCCTGTCTATTCCTTCCTCCAACAACTTTAAGAACTTATGCTTTGAGAGCTCCTTTTTTGTTGAAACCTACAAGGAGACATTATGAGAAATGGGTTTCTTGTAGAACTTAGCAAGTGTTCTTTTAAAACCCTATATTTTTCCTCATTCCTCTTGAGCCAGATCTACCATAAAACTTCATTAGTAAGCAATAACCAAAACTGATTACATTCTTTATTCGGTCTATCAACTTTTCCTAATAAGATTTCAAACCATTTGATGTTATCTTTCCAACCTTGGAGATCAAAACAAAACAAATTTCAAACCTCTTTTGCATATAGGCATTCAAAGAAGATATGCTTTTTTTTTTTTGGTTTCCTACAAGAGCTACATAAATCAATATTAGTGTGATTAATCTTATAAGGGATCTTTTGAAGCAAAAAAAACCATTTGAATCAAGCTTCCTTTGGTTCAATAAAATTAGAGCAACTATTATTAAAGATTGTTTGCTAAGAATTATTAGAAAGGGAGAGATTCCAACCATGGTTAAGGGAATCAAAGATAACACTGTTATTAGTTAGGACCTTATAGATTATTTTTGAGTTAATTTTTGGAATAGGAGTGCCATTACTCCATTTAATATATTTGAAATTGTCTTTATCATTGTTACATGATTTTGGAAGATGAAGTGTCCCACATGCAGTTCTTATCATGGAGTAAGTTCTCCAATTAGAGGGGAGAAGATCAAATTCCATGCTCAATTCTTCCCAAGTTTTAATCTTCCCATTTAAGAGAATGTAATTAAAACACCTTATCCCCTTGGAAGCCCAACTCTTAGCTGAAAACCTCTGAATAAGTGTAAGTGGCTTGTTATTATGCTTCAAGTTCCACCAAATAGATCTTTCTTCCAAATTTCTATTATTACTATCTATTATGCCATTATCTTTAACATTAACAATTATGCTTTCCCAGTCCTTCCAAAGACTTTTGAATACTGTTTAACTAGTAGGGATTATTTGGAAGAAACCATAGAGGAGGTCACTAAAAGGGAGTAGCTTCCATGATTTGGCTTGCTTTGTTAGGAAAATTTAAGGTGCGGAATAAACTCTCCTAATGTCAAAAATCAGAGAAGAATGCAGATACATCTTTAAATTTTACAATTACATTCCATTTAGATGCACATGAAAGGAATAAAAAATAGAGAAATAAACACATACACAATTGGACACCTGATTTATGTGGGAAAAACCTTATGGGAGAAAAACCCACCGCACCAAAGAAAGATCACTTGTATTACAATAATTGAATTACATACAAGTTACAAAATCCTTTCAAATGTCAATTGTACAACAACAACATTTCCCTGATCAACCTTGTACAAAACAACATTGTTACAATGCTATCTAAAAGCATACAATAAAATTCACACACTTTGTTATGTCTTACTGTTCCAATGCCCATACAACATACAATTCAAAACAATAAAAATTTGAAAACCTGATCAGTTGCACATCCTGCAATTTATCCCACAACCATGGTCGATTCGTTCTTTCAACCAACAATTCAGTTCATCTTCCAGTTCAACTGCATCACATATCAATGAGACAATAATCCGTGTCTCACCGATGCCAAACTGAGCATTTGATAATCACACACACTATAGTCTTCTATCACTTGATTGTTCAAACCTGGGTGACGTCTCTTCGACCAAACACCATTGGGTTGAGTACAAACCTCGGTGGAAGTTTCCAAAGGTCATATGATAGTTTATGTTCTACTGATGAATTTCCTACTTGCGATCTCATTGGCAAGACTAACTTTCATCACAATCCTCGGCCAAACATTAACCATCAGAAGAGGATCTTGAAGCTAGACCAACTTTGTGTTTCCCACCGATGAAGAAACATTGGCCAGACTCACACCGATCACACCCCATCAACTAGACTTCAACCATTGAATGAAGATCTCAAAGTTAGGCTGAAGTCATACATCCCACTGATGAAGAACCATCGATAGGACTCATGTCAATCATCAACTGTCGGTTAGATTACTACTGTCAGTATGATCTTTTTTGGTCTTATCGAGAACCAAAGTTAGCCTGACGGAGTACCATCGACAAGACTCTCATCGATCATCACTCGTCGGTCAGACTCCTACCTTTGTGGAGAGATAGAGAACTTTCGCCAACTACTCAGGTCATAACAATGGATCCCATCGGCAAGACCGACCATTAGTCACACTGACATGATCATTTCAAACATTCAGGACCAAGCTTCTTGTCGAAAAGATAGTCCAGATGTCTCACCGATTTTTCTCTTTCAAGAGTTTCATGTCAATAAGTTTGAGGCACATTTTCCAACAATCTCCCACTTGACAAAGATCTTACTAACACCTCTAGAGCATCTAGAAACTACTAAGATTCATGGGAACCAAGGCCCATCAAATTTGAACACCATCTATACTTGTCTGTGCTCACTGGTTTCGTCAATGCATCTGCAACATTTTTTAGAGTATCCACTTTTTCTAAATAGACCTTTTCATCCTCCACCATATCTCGTACAAAGTGATACTGCACATCAATATGTTTCATCCTGGCATGGAAAGTAGGATTTTTTGCCAAACAAATAGCACTCTAACTGTCACAATAAATTGTAATCTACCTTGCATCAAACCCAATGTTAAAACACAAATGTTTTAACCATATTGCTTCTTTATAGGCATGTGTAGTTTCCATGAATTTTTCCTTTGTAGTGGACAAAGTGACTTCAGCCTACCACTTTCTCATCTAGCTAACTGCATCACCATTCACCATGAAAATATATCCATTGGTGGATCTTCTACTGTCAATATCCCCTGCCGAATCAGAATCCACATACCCACAAATGTTGAGAGTCCTCTGTGATTCAACCAAATTTACATGGTAACACAAAGCATATTTTGAAGTGCCCTTCAAATATCTAAACACTCTTTTCACAACATCCCAATGTGTTCTTCCTGGATTCACCATAAAATGACTAAGTACTCCCATTTCTTGAGCAATATTTGGCCTTGTACAGACCATTGCATACATTAAAATGCCAAATGCACTTGCATAAGGAACCCTGGTCATGTCCTCCATCTCAGTAGGAGATTTTGGACAATCTTCAACAAATAGCTTTGTTCCCTGTAAAACTGGAACAACTAGTTGCTTGCAATTAGCCATACAAAATGTCTCTAGAACAATGTTAATATACTTACTCTGGCCAAGCCAAATTTTTCTACTCTTTTTGTCCCTGATTATTTCCATCCCTAGAATATACCTTGCTACACCCAGATCTTTCATTTTGAATTTTCCAGATAACTGATATTTTAGATCAGAAATCATAAACTTACTATTCCCAATGAATAACATATCATCCACATATAGGGCAATAATTAAAATATGATCATTCTCAGCCTTGTAATACACACAATGATCAAATTTCAATCTTACAAATCCTAATGATAAAAAAAATGTGTCAACTTCTGGTACCACATTCTAGGAGATTGTTTTAATCCATACAGAGATTTTTCAGCTTGCAAACTAGATTTTCTTTACCTTTTTTCACAAAGTGCTCTAGTTGGGACATATAAATTTCTTCTTCAAGATCACCATGAAGAAATGTTGTCTTCACATCCATCTGTTCAATCTCCTAGTCATATGTTGTTGCAAGTGACAAAAGAAATCTGATAGATGTCAGCTTTGCTACTGGAGAAAAAAATTCCCCATAATCAATTCTCTCTACTTGGGAATATCCCTTTGCAACCAACCTCGCTTTATATTTTTCAACACAATCATCTAGATCAATTTTCTTTTTAAACACCCATTTGCAGCCCACAAGATTTCTACCTTCAGGTAATGGAACCAAATCCCAAGTATCATTTATCTTTAATGATGCCATTTCTTCATTCATGGCTTCCAACTAGGAACTTGAATCAGACATTTCAGTTGCCTCTTTTACAGTCATAGGCTCATCAGTGTTAGTAATCAAAGCATGGGAACAACTAGAACCCAACATAGAGAATCCATACCTATCAGGTTGCTTCTTCTCACATGTAGACCTTGTCACAGGTTGAGGCTGAGGTTGCAGTTCTTCTTCTTGTTCAAAACTCTTAGAGCTACTCGAACTCTCCTTAGTTTTAGGTACACTATCAATGTGTTGTTCCTCTTTTTCTGGAGTTAAAGGTATTTCAACAACATCATTTTTTCCCTCTTGTTCTTTCATCTCTGACTGCACATCCAACGTAGAATGTTTCATCTCACGAAATATTACACTTCTTCTATACAATACCTTCTTAGTCACAAGATTCCAAAGCTTGTATCCTTTCACACCAATGTCATAGCCAATGAAGATACACTTAACAAATTTGTTCTCCAAATTAGATCTCTTCTCATCCAACACATAAACATATGCTTCGTAACCAAAGACACGAATATGTCTTAGAGAGGGCTTCTTACCAAACCAAGCTTCCATAGGTGTTTTGTTAACAAGTGCTGACAAAGGAGATTGATTCAACAAGTAACATATTGCCACAACCTCAACCTAGAACTTTTTCTCTAGACCAACATTGCTCAACATACTTCTTGACTTCTCCATCAACGTCCTGTTCAACCTTTCAGCAACTCCATTTTGTTGTGGAGTGTAAGGTGTAGTTTTATGCCTTTTAATCCCATGGTCTTTGAAATACCTTTCAAACTCGTAACAACAAAACTTACCGCCATTGTTAGTCCTTAAAAAAATTATTTTTCTTCTAGTTTGATTTTCCACAAGGTTTTTAAATTCCTTAAAATGAGTGAACACTTTAGATTTACTTTTTATAATATAGAAAAATGCCCTTCTCGAATAATCATCAATAAAAGAAACATAATATTTATATTTCAATAACAAAGGAACATTCACTAGATCACACACATTAGAATGAATGTAATCAAGTATACCAGAAGATTTATGAGGAATGAAATAAAATGAAACACGATGATGTTTTCCATATATACAATGTTCAAAAAAATCAAATTTGAGGTTACAATCTTCAAGCCTCTCAACCAATTTTTTATTTTTCAAGGCTTTCAAACCTTTTTCACCAATGTGACCGAGCCTTTGATGCCAGAGCATAGTCTTCTCTACTGGAAGTTTAACTTCCATAGATTTTTCACCATCAGGGACATTTTCCTTCTTCTCTTTATGAACAACCTTTTGTGACTTTGCAGAGACACTGTTACATTGAACTGCCAGTGCATCTAGCTTGTACAAAGTACCAATTCGAGCACCCCTAGCCAACACCATCGAGCCTCTAGTCATTTTTGAGCCATTTATTGAGAACAAGACCTGTACTCCAACATCATTCATCTTGCTTATAGAAAGTAAATTTTGAGCCAGACCTGGTATATGCATTACACCATGAATTCCCTTAATTCTTCCATGGGCAACAATTTATAGAGATGAATCGCTTGCCAAATACAGCTTTCCACCATCATATTCTTCATACTTTTTGAATCAGTCTCTATGAGATGTCATGTGGAAAGATGCTCTAGAATCAATCAGCCAAACATCATCTGATGCTCAAGTTGTCAAGGTTGCAATGAAGGCATTTGCATCACTTTGAGAAAAATCATTATTAAAAGAGTTCTTCTTCTTCTTTTTCTCCTCTCTACAATCCTTTCAAACATCTCCAAGAAGCCCACAATTACAACACTTCACCTTGGACTTCTTTCCAAGAGACTTTGATCTCCCTTCTGATTTTGATTTGGACCTCTTGTCCTTCTTCTTTCCTTTTTCTTTCGATTTGCCTCAAACAACAAGAGCCTCCTTTTCCATCTCAAAATATTTCCTTCTCATCTCTTCTAATAACAAAGAACCAACCACATCTTCCATCTTGAAATTGGTTGTCGTGCTCCCAATTGCCATCACCAAGTGATCCCAAGAATCTAGCAAAGAACATAACAATAGAATACAACGATCTTCATCATCAATATTCACACCCACAAATGCTAACTAAGCAATCAACATGTTAAGAGCATTCAAGTGATCAGCAACAGACACTCCTTCCTACATTTTCAAAGAGTACAACTTCTTCCTTAAGAACAACTTATTCACCAAGGACTTGCTCTGATAAATATCGCCCAATCTTTTCCATAAAGAAGATGTAGTCTTCTCTTCATGAACATTCAGAAGAATAGTGTCTAGCAAACAGAGCCTTATCAACCCCTTTGATTTTTTATCTGCTAATTCCCATTCTTCTTGCTTCATGCTAGAAGGTTTTGTTCCAGAAACAACAACACAAAGATCACGATCAACCAAAAAATCTTCCATTTTAATTTCCCCAACTCAAAATTGCTTTCATTGAATTTCTCAATTTCAATCCTTCCTGATGTACTTGCCATTTCCATCTCAATCTGTAATTTGACAATTACCAAAATTCTACAAAAATTCCACTAAACATAATTGACACAAAAAACCCAACCTACCAACAAGGATAACACAACTGGCCAGGCTCTGATACCACTTGTTAGGAAAATTTAAGGTGTGAAACAAACTCTCCTAATGTCAAAACTCAGAGAAGAATTTAGATATGTCTTTAAATTTTACAATTGTAGTCCATTAAGATGAACATGAAAGGAATAAAAAAATAGAGAAATAAACACATACACAATTGGACACCATATTTACATGGGAAAACCCTTATGGGAGAAAGAACCCACCACACCAAAGAAAGATCAATAGTATTATAGTAATTTAATTACATACAAGTTATAGACTCTCCTTTCAGATGTCAATTGTACAACAACATTTCCCTGATCAACCTTGTATGGAACATCACTATTACAATGCTCTCCATAAGCATACAATGAAATTCACACACTTTATTATGTCTTACTATTCCAATGCTCATACAAAATACAACTCAAATTAATAACAATTCAAACCCCTGATCAGTTGCACACCTTGCAATTTATCCCATAGCCATGGTCGATTCATTCTTTCAACCAACTATTCGGTTCATCTTCCAGTTCAACTGCATCGTGTATTGGTGAGACAATAGTCTGTGTCTCACCGATGCCAAACTACTCATTTGACAATCACACACACTATAGTCTTTTGTCACTTGATCGGTCAGACTTGGGTGATGTCCCTCTGACCAAACACCATCAAGCTGAGTAAACACCTCGGTGGAAGTTTCCAAAGGTCATCCAAAAATTCATGTTCTACCGATGAAGTTCTTGCTTGTGATCTCATTGACAAGACTCACTTTGATTGTAATCCTTGGCCAGACATTAACCATCGGAAGAGGATCTTGAAGCTAGATCAAAGTCATGTTTCCCACTGATGAAAAAACATCGGTTGGACTTCAACCATCGAGTGAAGATCATTTCAAACCTTTAGGACCAAGCTGCTTGTCAACAAGATAGTCTAGATGTCTCATTGATTTTTCTCTTTCAGGAGTTTCATGTCAGTAAGTTTGAGGCACATTTTCCAACATGCTTGGGCACAACCAACTGTATATTGTTCTTTATAAGGACCTTCCAAGGTTCATCACCTTCCAAGGAATTAATTATCCATTTGGTTGTCAGAGCCATACCATGTGTTTTGAGTTCTTTCAACCCTAGGCCCCCTCTATAATTAGCCATACAACACCACTCCCACGTAACTGAGTGCTACTTTTTCTTACCTTTCCTATCTGACTAGAGGAAACTTTGGATTCTTTTCTAAATCTCATTCACTTGGTAGCTACTAAAGAGCCAAAAGAGGAGTAGTAGATACTATAGGATGCCAAAATATTTTGACATACCTACATTCTACCAGCCAAAGAGAGGTAGTGCTTATCCCACTTACCAATTTTATTCTCAATCTTCCCTTTAATCCATTGCCACATATATTTCAAGCAGGGGTTCACTACAAAGGGGGTCCCTAAGTACCTTACCTGCTTGGAAGAGCCACCCTATTGGATGTCAAATATCTCCAACTAGTTTGGAGGGTTATCCTACCAACCCAATAGAATAGACTTGTCTTTTGATAGTTTATCCCCTAATGTACTGCAAAAGATATCGAGTTTTATCATTAAAGCTTCCATGTTATCCTCTTCCAATTTTAAAAAGACAGATGTATCATTTGCAAACTATAGATTCAGAAGTTCATCTTGATTTGGGAGGGAGATGCCCCTCATTTTGGGTGTAGTAGAGCTTTCTCTTAGCAGGTAGAAAATTTATTCAGAGGCTATGACAAATAGGGCAGGGGCAAGGGGACATACCTACCTAATTGACCTCTCTAGAGTGATTTCCTTAGTCAAATATCCATTTATTTCTATTTGTCTAGTAGCATCCTTCAAGAGAGTTCTGATCCATTGGCAAAATTTACTTGGAAACCCAAAAGCCTCTAGTGTTAGCAACAGAAAATACCATTCAATTCTATCATAGGCCTTCTCAAATTCAAGTATTAACATAGCCACCTTTTGATTAGAGATACTGGCCCAATTCATGGCTTCCTAGCTGGTAACCAAATTCTAGAATGTACCTCTTTTTTATAAATCCTGTTTGTGTAGGGTTTATAATACTTGGGAGGAAGCTTAACAATCTATTGGAAATTGTTTTGGCCAATATTTTGTATGATACATTCAACAATGTAATGGGCCTCCAATTTCTTAGGAGATTTTGTCCCATTCCTTTGGAATAAACTTTATAATACCCTTGTTAATTTCTTTCCCCAAGGTCTCTTTTTAGGTAGCTTCCTTATATAGCTGCACAAAATCTTCACTGATCCAATCCATATTTTGCTTATAGAATTCCACTAGTAGGCCATCAAACCCTAGGGATTTGTCATTGTTCAAGGCCTGGATTGTCTTTAAAATTTTATCTTTAGTTAGTTCCTTGTCCAGATTGGAGGCTTGCTCTTTAGAGAGCTTATTAGGGATAACAATTTTACAAACCTCTCTTTCCCTAAGGACATCTCTACTAGTACCTTTGGAATAGAATAGATCCTTATAGTAATTCGAGAAGGAATTTTTTATTTGTTCTTGATCAAGGATGGCCTTGTTCTCTACCCATAGTTTTTCAATACTCTCTTTTGCCTCCTTATTCTTCAGTATATTGAAGAAGTATTTTGTTCCTTTATCCACATTTTCTAACCAATTAACTTTGTCTATTAATCTCATCCCCTGAGCCTTTTTGGTCTAAATTATTCTTATTGAATTCTTTATTAGGTTAACCTCCTCTGATAGAGCAGTATTAGAGGGATTTTCTTGACTATTTGCTTTTACTTTTAGGAGATTGTTATTTAGTTGGAGTTCAGTTTGTCTATTATCCATAGATTTTTTCTTACCAATGGTTTCCTAGATTATTTTACATCCTTTGAAATTTTTCTTCCATCTTTCCTCTTGTGTTTCATCCTTAAGCATCCATTTATTTATCTCTTTGAGAGTGAACACTACATCATTGCAGTCCTCATCTATTAAAAGGGAAGTATTGAGCTTAAAAATATTTTCCCTTTTGATCTTACCTTGACCCCCCATTCAAAAGAATTCTAGTCAGGATGGGATGATGATATGATAAAGTGTAGGGGTAGACTTTAACAAATTTCCCTTATTCATTTATGTCAAAACTAAAAATTTCTTTATTGGCATAGAACCTATCTAGCCTGCAATAAATTTTTCATATGCCTTTATTTTATTTCTTATTTCCAAGTAGTGGATTAGTTAGATTTGTTGGAAATTAAGAGGTTGTCATTGATTTCAACATGATTTCAACATGGTGACAACATATGAGAAGTTTATTTTGGTTTACCAGAAGCTATTCCCTATCAAAAGTGTTGTTTTCTAAAGAACTAGTGTGTTGGTTTTTGAGCCCAAAATTCCTCACAAGAAGAGATATGACTTTGTGCTCTTAATATAATCATTATGACTTACAAATAGCTATATCCCAGATCCTGAGAAGTCTTGTGTTGTGAACAAGAAGATATCATTGAAAGAGTTTATCTCTTTACATTACAATTGTTCCTTTGTTTAGTACATTAGTGTGGGAGACTCTGCATTTTCATATGATGAGAAACCTAAGAAATATCAGATATAGAAGGTGTTCACTTTGAGAAGTGTGCATTGGTTAGGAATTTTTGTGTTTAGGTCTAGCTCTGGCTGACCTATTACATGATATGCACTAAGAAGGTTAAATATACTTTGTGTATTTTTTCTATAGATCTACGTTGACTTGATATGATGCACTACTTGGATAAAAATGTTTTAATCTTATAAGGTGCCAACAAGATTACTTTTCTTGGTTTGTTTTCATCTAATTAGGCCAATCTAATTGATGAATGAGATATACTTATATATATAAGATCTTTTGAAAAGGGAAGATGTAGAGGAAGTGCGAGTGTGTGTGAAGAAGAAAAGAGATGTAAGTGAAGATGAATGCGTGAAGAAGGTTGAGAAATATGTAAGTGGGCATAAATGATTTATCACTTAAGTATGGAAGAGACATAGCAACATTCTTAAGCGAGTGTTATGAATATAATGTTTCTTATCCAAAGCTTCATTAGAACTGAACCTTGCACACAAAAGGTGTATTTCATCAATTCATATTTGTGGCAATATAACATAGATTTTGTATCTTTTGATGGTGAGCCATCTCTCTTTATATTTTGGCTGTGAGCCTTTCAAGGACAATGAGTCTTGGCAGTGATCCCTATAATATTCTATATCCAAATATATTATATAGTGAGCTAATCCTCATCGTGGTTTTTCTCATTCTTGGTTTTCCACATAAAAACTCTGGTATTTATGTATGATGATGTTGTGTCTTGATTCTATGTCTTCTTTTGATAATTTAGTCAGATTTATGATGATGCTTAGATGGATTATATGTCAATGGTTTTATAGAATACTGATTCACCCCCCTCTCAGTATTCCAGATGTTCAACAAGCTTAAGCTTAGATTTCATCCTAGGCCAAAACTAAAGCTCACTTTCTTTCCATTCCACTCTACTACCCCCTTTTTTATCCTCTTGAGTTTCTATCATATTAAAATCCACCCCATTATCTAGGGGATGCTGGGGAACTCATACATCCATTTACAAAGGTCAATCATGCCCTTGTATTCATTCAGGGCATATACTGAGAAAATTCCAAACTTAATACCATCCTTTTCTATAACAATCCATGTCGCTCTTTGACAAGGGGAGGATCCTTTGTCCACCACAAAATTTTACCAATATTTGGACACTAGTATTACATCACCTCCCTTCCCCTTTTCATGGTTTGTGGTGTAATTCATTGAGTCCTTCCAAATGAAGTTCAATTTGGTTTCTAGGGTGAAGAGAGTGGCCTTTACTTCCTGCAATATCACCATATCCTTTTCCTTATTTAGATTTAAGAACTTCCTTACTACATATTTCTTGTTTGGGGACTCAAGTCACTTTACATTCCAAGATATATAGTTTAAATCCATCTAGACCCTTATTTAGAGATGTCCATTGGATTCCTAAAGTTGTTATGACATTTAGGAAGACTTCTTTGAGCATATAATCTTTTGGTGGAAGGATTTGGAGATTCCTTGTATCTCAATCTTCTTTTGTGACTTATCTTAGTTGAGTTATTATTTTCCCTTTCCTCTCCTCTAGTTTCCTTCAAGCTTGGTTCCTTCTCAATAATCCTTGCATAGTTTTGCAGGTATTCCTTATTATTATGTTTACTTAAAAAATCCTCAACAATGTTATCTAAATTATTATTTATATTTTGATTATTAAGAGAGACATCAAGTTTCTCTAGGTGTTTTCTCTTATTATCAACATTATTGTTCAAAACTTCCCAGGCTTCTAGACTGAATTTGTGGAAACAAGTGATGGTTCCCCACTAGGATAATCACCTATATTGGGTGTAGCCTTAGTCAAGTTATTATTTGAGATAATCATAGTGATAAATTGAAATTCCGCAGCCACCCCCTTGGGATCATGTATTTTCTCATTAGTATGCCTTAAGTCTGAACTAGGGCTGATTTCATTATTAGATCTGGTTTGTCTGGATTGAGAGTTTTCCTTCTCATCATTATAATGTTTTCCCTATTAAGACAAAGACCTAGTAATAGGACTATGCATGCTTCTAAGGGTTTGGTTGTTGGTTTAAATTTTATCAACTAGGTTCATGAACTTTGATCCCTTCTTATTTTTTGCCCCCCCCAAATTCAATGTAGTTCTAGTGCTTAGAGGATCCTTATTGAGGGAAGAATTCTTATTAAAAAAAAATTTAGAGTTTCCTTTTTCTTTATTGTTAGTAGCTAAATTGTGGTAGATTCTCTCCAATACAATATGTTGTGCATTTTGCTTTTCCCTTTTGAAGTAGGAATGGATGGTAGGAGGCTCTTGGATATTTGAATCAATAAGGGTTAGGTCTTTATTTGGGATCGAAGGGAATGTAGATTCAGCCTCATGAGCATGAAATGAGGAGTATTTTTTGTTGAACTTTGAGGCTGGTAGTGAAACATCCTTAATTGAGTTTAGGATAGTAAAATCAATAGGCTTCTCAATCCTACCCTCTTCTTCAACATTATGCCCCGAGCCAACTTCAACTTCCCGACATGGGGAAGACACCAGATTTGGACCAGTCAGAATTGTAGCCCCAACCAATTCATAGGTCATAGGGGTCCCTTCCTTCTCCTTCTCACCAGATAAATTAGGGTTTGTATCTGTTGGGACTGTAATTTTTTTTAATCGCTTACATTCATGAACCCCACAAGGTAGCCACTTTCTAAGTACAAAGAGTAACACAAATTATTGTAATCTAATCCACATACCATATTCACCAATTAGGTTTGAACTTTTGACACACCAAAATCCCTCGGTTATCATTGAGTAAGAGCTTCTAAATAAACAGTTCATATCGGCATGACTAGTTACATGTCTCTTCAACCCATAAGTCATAGTTTCTCAATTTGAGCATTTTTGTCATATCGACAAAATGTCAACAGTGTTACAACATTCAAAAAATTTGGAGGATACTTATTCGGGAAGACAAGTCCCATCATCCCACTAATGAAAAGGTTAGCAGTAAGAACAATACTATCAGAGTGAAATCCTCAAGTCATCCCAAGCATACATGTCATGCTGATGGACCCTCATCAGTAATATATCCACTTTGTCTCATTGATAAAACAAAGAGAAACACGTTAAGGAGACGTGCTATTGGAGTGAGTTTTCCTTCTCCTTCCAACTTCATATGTTACACCGATGAAAGTGATTTTGACGAGAGTCTTTTCGATTCATCTGAAGGAAGAGGGTAATGAGAGAAACACCTCAGAGAGACTAATGACATCGAAGTAACTTTTAGATGCTTCAGTGATTCCCATTCTCATGCCAATGGTAATATGAATAGATCAAAGTTCATTGAAGTGACACTTGGTGACAACTTTGATATCTAAGTGAATTCACAAATCTCTTCCCAAAGGTGATATGGATTTAAAAAAAAATGAAAAACCAACTATTGAGCATCGGTAGGAAAACTATTCAATCTTCCTAACCATGAAAGATGATCTTTGTCTAATGAACATTCGTCTTGGTTCAAACACATAGATCGGACAGAGTTTGAATAAGTCTCGCTGATATAACCACTCGGTCTGACAATGAGAAATTCAAAAAACCTATTACACTCATGTTCAGAGATGGACATTAATGGTTGCACGGATGTATATTATATAGGTAATTCTCTGATTGAAAGAGGAATAATTAAGGAGAATTTTTAGGATTGGCAGCCAAAGGAACGAGAGAGTGGATAGAGGCCAAAAAATTTCGTGCTACCACAATTTTTCAAGTAAGCTTGCGATTTCCTTGTGATTATATTTGCAATTTTGTCACCTTGAGAAAATAGAATGGAGGGTTCAAGCTTTGGGAAATCAAACAGTAGAAAACAAAAGAGTGAGGGTAGCCAACCTAGAGGTAAAAAATAGAAAATTGAAATAGGGAATGAACAAAAAACAAATGAGAGGATATTAAACCAGGATCTCATTGATCAATTACCCAATTCAGGACCAAAAGCCATGCTTTCTGCACAACTTAGGGTGAATGTGGAAAGATTTGAAGACAAGTGCAGTCATATAGGGGATGTATGGACCCCTATTTGAGGATATGAGCTATTTATGTTTCATTATCATCAAAAGAATCTAATAAGCTATTAACTCAAGGGGATAGTTCACAATTAAAGGATAAAGGTGAAGGATCATATGTACATGATCAAGTAAATAAAGCCAATTTTGATACAATCTTTGCAGCATTTTAGAAAAGACATGCAAATCTAATGATTTGGGTGAATAAGTTGAGGTCATTCCATTCCCAAAATCATGCTAGAGTTTAGGAACACAAAACGTTATATGATCAAATATAGGAGAAAATTTAAGAAATGCAAAAGACAAGTGTTTCTGACAGTGGGGCTACCACAAATGCTGAAGATATAGTAAAGAAGCACCAAGGCTATTATGAGGAGATCTAGGAAGATGTGAAAGGACTAAATAATGTTACAAAAGGTGGAGTGCCTACATTATTTTAAGATAATGGAGAGTTGAAGAGTCAGTACAAGTGGACAAGAGATTGCAAGGTGATATTGCATAAAACCTTGGAAGTTTCGAAAAGTGAAGAATTAGTACTGTACAAATCATTTGAGGACTTGGAGAAAATGGTAGCAATGGAGATCATTGTGAGAAACACCATAGAAGACGTCAATACTCACTTGAGGTAGGATTATTTAGATCATATTACTAGATTCCATCTGTGGCTTGCCAGACCTTGTTTGTTTATGTTTAATTATTGTTAGTTATTTTTAGTTTTCAAAAGACATTCACAAAGGGGTGCGTCCTCTTCAAAGTTTTGATATTTAAGTTACTTACATAGCGACAAAAAAATATAGGAAAATAGGGATAGATAGATAAAAGAAGGCTTCCATGATGTTTACATTTTGAAAGACTATGCTGCAAGCATAATTTTTGGAAATCAATGAAAGATCTTTGATTCTGTGGCTTCATATTGGTATCAATTGCTTGTTGAAAATATACAGTTATTTGGTTGTCACCAAATTAATATTTCCTTGTTATTTAAATTGGTTTATCAAAGATATGTTTAGTTTATCAAAGCACATTTTTTGTTCTTGTGTGGTGTGATTAATTGGTTTCTTTACAAGAATTAAAACCCTTCTAGTCAATAACAGTAATTTGGAAATATTAGTTGGATCAGTAAGAAGAGCCATATAATTAGGATTGCCATTTTGTCTCCAATTTGGTATCATCTGTTGTTCCTATTTGATTTATTCAATTGGTTCTTTCAAGAAAAGATTAAAATCCTTTTGATAAATCATAAGTAAATTGGCTATGTCAGTTGGATCCATAAGTAGAGTTTGTCAATCACTTTCCTACACATTTATACAAGATATAAACCAAAATAAGTGTGCCAAATAGTTTGAGTTATAGCCAGTACAAGTCATTCATTCTAGATCTTCATTTGCCTCCATTTACCCAACCAGGCATTGGTCTTACTCATTTCATCACTTAATTTTATCAAATTTGTTTTCAAAACCTTACATCTATTAACTGAACATATTAAATTTCACCTTGATATTGCTTATATAATTTATACC
This sequence comes from Sequoiadendron giganteum, assembly GCA_007115665.2. NCBI lineage: Eukaryota > Viridiplantae > Streptophyta > Pinopsida > Cupressales > Cupressaceae > Sequoiadendron > Sequoiadendron giganteum. The sequence continues at coordinate 380,775,491 of CM021106.1, read as the reverse complement.
AAATTAGGATTACATCTCTCCACTCTCAATTGTCATTGTGGATAGATTTCTCAAGTAGGAAACACATAGTTTAAGTCTACATCATTTTCATAAGTATACCCACCTAGGTTTGGTAGAGCCCGAAGAGAAGAAGGTTCAAAATACACCAGTTGGACTTGTTTGTTAGCCTAAAATGTACCAAGATCTTGGCAACTTCTTGATGTTTTCCAACCAGCATTTTTGAAACCTAACAGTTTGGTGACTCTACTGGGGATAAGTCAACTCTGAACCTAAAGCCTTCCATCATAGAGTCATTGTCCCAAAATAAATTGAAGACTCTGTTGGGAAAGAATACAATCATTTCTCTTACTTATTAAAGTAGGTGGAAACTCCAAAAACTTATATGACTGATGAAATAAGCATCAGATCACAAAGAATAGACAACATACATCAAAGATACTTCATATCATCCAATATGAATGGAATAAGATATCTACACCAGAAGAGTCCTAAGAAGAACAATGTTAGGTGGTCAGATAAACATGTATCTCCTGGTTGAAAAGGCAACACAAATAAGGGTGAAATGATATCTAAACAACCAAAAGACAATGTAAACATATGAGAGAAATCCTTCAAAACATTTAGTTCTCCTTTCCATGCTAATGATGAAAACACCACAACACCACCTAGAAGAAATGATCTAAGTAATGTGGTCCTCAATTTCAAACCAGACCCTCAACAAGAAGAAGAATTTAATGCCTAGGCTGAGGAAGAATGAAAAAAAAGACAAGAGGAGTATGATAGAGGATTCACATCACTACCATTAGAAGAAAACCAGGAGGGACTCCTCAACCAAGGTGCCATGGATTTTTTTGGTATGTCCAATCAACAAATTGAAGCACACCTAGAGTGGAAAATGAAACAAATTTTAAAAGAAAGTCAAGAGATAGATCGAAAAATGGCACAGTTAGACATCGAAGCACAAAAACCACCAAAATATGTTCCCCCACATAAACAAGGTGTCAATAGTAACTCACAAGGATCATCTGATAATTCTGGTGCTTCTAGTACTGCGAGAATACCCCACAATGTAGATAGTAATTCAAGACAATATGCCCAACATAACATGCCACCACTAAGATCCCAACCTCAAAACATTGGAAATGCCTCCCTGTATTATCCACCACTAGGTTAGTAGTATGTACCACATTAGAATGTACATCCTCAGCCAAATTACAATGTTCATCATCAGCCTCAACATGGATACCAACAATATCCCAATCCACCACCTTTGAATTTTCTTCCACAAAACCCTGTAAGTAGACAATTTGATTTAACAGGATATCAATTATACCCATACCCGATGGACATCAACTGGAGAAGCATGGTTCCTAAGTTCAGTGGAAATAATGTAGTGTCAGCAGAGGAGCATATTAGAAGTTTCAATTCTTTCATACAGGATATTAGAATGGAGTATGAGGATATAAATATGAGATTATTTATGATGTCATTAATTGAAGAAGCAAGGGATTGGTTCAATGGTCTGCCCAATGTTTCAATTTACTCTATAGTAGACTTTTAGAAACAATTCCTAGAACAATATGGGAATCAATGTGCTCCTGAGTTTTCCTTACATGAATTAATAAGCATACAGAAGTATCAAAATGAATCAGTCTATGACTTTAATCAAAGGTTCTCCAAGCTATACAATAAAATACCACGTGGGTCCAAACTGACTGACCCCGTAGCCCTGAGCATTTATTTGAAAACCTTTGATCCAAAAAAAGGGTTGTTGGGATGACTGGTAACAGAGATAACCTCATAATCCCCCAAAACTCTGGCAACCTCCCAAGGAAGGAGAATACATATAGAAATGAAAAATCGAGACTACATGATATGCTATATAATATGAATTGGAAGGATGGAAAACCCATAGTTGATAGACCTAAATATAAGGAGACTTCGGATCCCTTAAAAAAGAAAGGAGCATACATGGTTAACATCAATCCTTGGTGTCAAGTTTGCAAACTTCCTCATTCTCTAGATCACTGTGTTGTAGCCCAATTAATACAAGAAGAGGAAATACCATTTGATAATGGGGAAGAATATCATACCATATACTTAGCTTCTCATACTCTCCATCCGGTTGAACAAGAATATTCATATTTAGAAGAAGAGGGTTATGAGTATGATGTTGACAATCAAAGGTACTATGTCCACATGGTAGAACAACAAATCTTTTCTGATCAGGAGAGTGAAAGTAATGATGAATCACATCCTCCTTCTGTACCACCCAAGTCAAACAAGTCAAGGTGGAGGAGGCCAAATGAAGAAGAGATCAAAGAGTTAACCATTGTAGCAATTGAACAAGCAAAAAGTAATTATGGGCTAAGAAACAAAACAATAAATGTAGATCAGGGTACTCTGAGGGGATTATTTATGAAAGAAAAGGGGAATATTTAGGAGAAAACAAAGAAAGTGGAAATTAAAGAACTCAATAAGAGTGAGAAAAGACATGTTCCCAAAAGGGAAGACAAAGAATTGAAAAACAAACACAAGCATGATGAAAATAATAAAAAGGAAAAAGAAGATCCATCGGAACTAAAAAAAATAGCTAAAACTGAGAAATCCTCTTCATTTGACTTCACACAAGCTTTGTCTCAGGTGAAGATGTTTGTGCCACTATTATAAATGATGAAGATCAAGGAGTATAGAGATAGTGCTATTCAATTGATATCTAATGGAACAAATAAAAATACAAATTTGGGAGATAAAAATAATAATAGACAAGGAGATATAAAAATCATTGAAGTTTTTCTTGGTGATGCATGAATGAATCCTCCAATGGTGGAACCATCTTTTATCACATTACTTATAAACAAAAATATGGTGAGAAACTGTATGATTGACTCAGGGGTTGCTATTAATATCATGCCACTAGGAGTTATCAAACAACTTGGCATGTGAGTGGACACAAATGGTGGCAAGTGTTATGCCATGGATGGCGGACCTATCCCAATGGTGGGAATCATGAAAGACGTGGAAGTGAAGTTAGTTTCTTATCCACAAGTAGTATATATTATTGGTATAATTGTAATTGGCACACCTTCGCAGTTTGGGATGCTCTTGTCAAGACAATGGACTGCAATAGTTGGAGGAAATGTGCAATTTGACTTATCATATGCCACAATACGAATAAATGGTGAAGAGGTTAAATTGTACAGAGAACCAAGAGTGAATCAGATTGTCTATTATGTTGCTCAAAATCAGTTGAATTGCTTCTGTGATGTAGATCTACGAAGTTTTAGAGTAGAGCCTTCATAGCCTGAATTAGTGAAAATTGATCCTATTGACAAGCATGTTTCCAAAAATGAGCATGGTGTATGGAGAATGTACTTTGATGGAGTATGCAACAAAGAAGGCAATGGAGAAGGAGTGGTGTTTATCTCACCTGAAGGCACTACATTCAAGTATTCATTCTTGGTAGTGTTTGAATGCACAAATAACATAGCAAAGTATGAGGCCTTGCTAATTGGAATGAATATGGTTGTCAAACAAAAAATCAAGTTATTAACAATCTTTGGAGATTTTGAGTTGATCATCTCACAAGTAAGGTCAAAATATGCCCGAAAAAACAAAAGGTTGAAACAATACAAGAATGTTGCATGGGATACTATTGAATTACTCGATGCCTTCTTTATTGAGTGGATTGATAGGTCCAAGAACTTAATGGAAAAATTCTTAGATAATGTAGCTTTGAAAAGAGATGATATCACCCTAGCCGGAGTCTCACAAGTTGAGTTCAAAAAAAGACCTACCATCCTAGATAATATCTATAGTTGGCAAGTCTTCAATGATGATACTGATCTGATCAAGTTTCTACATTGCATAGATCAGTATGAAGCCCAAGAGATTGATTTTAATGCATTCATGGAAGAAGTAGATGGTAAAAAGACTGTGTTTGGAAAAGAAGTTGTGCAACTTAAAACCAACAAACTTCTTAAAGGACTTGTGGTGCTAGAAAGGGTGTTTGATGGAAATGATCGTGCTCTCATAAAACAAATACTGGTAAAAAGAGAGGATGATGAAGAAATCAACCCGGAGACTGAGCTGGCACCAAAAAGGGTATACATTGGAAAGAAGATAAGTCCAACAATCAGAAAAATGTTGATTGCACTATTAAGGAAAGACAAGTATGTTCTTGCATGGTCTTATGAGGATCTTAAAGCATATAGAGAAGATTTGTTCCAACATGAGATTCCATTAAAACCAAATGCAAAACCATTCAGGCAGAAACAAAGACCCATCACCCAACTTTGGAGCCTAAAATGCATGAAGAGCTTATAAAGCTTAGGGAAGGGGGTATTATCAAGCCAATTAGACATTCATCTTGGGTATCTAATCTAGTACCAATCAGAAAGAAAAATGGAGATATAAGGCTTTGCGTAGACTTCCGAAACCTAAATGTATCTTCTCTCAAGGACAATTACCCACTTCTGAATATGGAAGGGTTACAGGTTGTGAGGTACTGTCCATGATGGATGGATTTTCAGGCTATAACCAAGTGAAGGTTAAAGAATCAGAACAATACAAGACAACCTTCACAATGCCATGGGGAACATATGTTTAAGCTAGGATGCCATTCAGGCTCACAAATGTTGGTGCAACATTCCAAAGGGCCATGGATGTTGCTTTTTCTGACCTTATTAATGTGATAATGGTGGTCTATCAAGATGATTTGACTGCATATTCCAAGAAGGCTGAGGATAATATGGCTCATCTTGAAAAAATATTTCTGAAAGCTTTGAAATATGGCATTTCTCTTAATCACAAGAAGTGTCATTTGTTGGATGTTGTGGTTGAGTTGCTGATATGTGGTTTTTATTGATGTCAGCACTATTAGCATAAATGTCTTTAAGGTTGTATATGTCGAGAATATTGAGAAAATTGAAATAAATATGTTATAGGATGTCTGTGAAGCAGTGAAGATCAGTATGGAGGAAAATTCAGTATGTTGTAAACTAGATGTTGCAGATTAAAGGGTTTGTTTTCAAGCCTATCTAGTTTCTACTCTATAAGTTTTAGAGGTTCGCATGAAGATCTAAGGAAGTTATTAGTTTTCATGTTCTGACAGCTATTCTATTACTAAAAATGGTGTTAATGGAAGAAGACAATGTGATTCTAGTAATCTGAGTTGTTGTGTATGTTCCTGTGATGCTCGTTGATGTTTCTAGATCATGTTCTATCTATGCTACACATCTGCATTGATCATTGTGCTTCCGATATGAGATTTTCTATTGTATGTTCATGTTTTTCATGTTCATGGCCAACAAGATGTTTGAAGCGTGTTGTGGATCTTCGAGGAAGAATATTTGAAGGTTTTTTGTGTTCGAGGATATTGTTTTAGGTGCCTACGATGTTGTGAATGACTTTGGTTGATACGCATTGATAATCTTTATTGTTTTGGGCTGACATTTAGCATTCATTCTATTATTTTGTTGAAGGCAACATAAAGCAATGTAATTTCTTGTTGCAGATATATATAAGCGATTGTTTATCTCATTTGATATGCATGTAATGCGAAGTATGTGAGTGCTATGTGTGAATAAGGTTCAAATCATTCGAAGGTAGAGAGAAGTATGAAGAAGAGTGAAAGATAGTGAAGAATTGTTCATGTGCTTAACTGATATTGTACTCAGGCATTTGCAGATGCTACTCCCTCACTTCAATTTATTCAGATGGTTTCAATCTGAATATTTTTTGTAAGATAATGAGTCTTCCTTTGAGTAGTGAGCTCTAGGCAGTGCGCCTGAATGCATGTGCATTCCACTTATATTCTTCTTATAATTTTAACAGGGTATACTTGTGGATTAACCTCCACTGTTGTTTTTCCCCTAATAAGGTTTCCATGCAAAAAAAATCCTGGTTTTATGTGTGTTTCTAATGTGTCGTTGGTTCATGCTTTCACTGTTAATAATCAGATTTGAGAATTAAGGTTAATAATATTAATAAGTTTGAAATTTTGGGACAACTGATTCACCCCCCCTCTCAGTTGTCTACCCTTGTGTTGCCAACAATTGGTATTAGAGCAGGTTCCTTGGAAGACTTTTAACAACTTGAGGTGATCTGGGATGGCGACATACAAGAAGGATAGCCCGAGATTTGATGGAACAAACTATTCTTTGTGGAAGGATCGAATGGAGTGTCATCTAAGATGCATTGGTGAATCCTCCTGGCACATTACATGCAATAGGTATTTTATCCCTCCAAATGGTCCTACTACTACTGCTAAGATTAGGGATGTTGAATATAAAATCAGGGCTAAGGAAGCATTGTTGAGTTCTTTGACTGATACTAAGATGACAAATGTTATGGATTTGAAAACTACTTATGAGATCTGGAAAAAGTTGGAAACTTTATATGAAGGTGATTCTAATGTGAAGATGGCTAAGCTATAGTGTCTGAAAGGAAAATATGAAATGTTGAAGATGGGAAATGATGAGAATATTGTTACTTACATGTAGAGAGTGAATGAACTTGTGTGTGGTCTTAGATGTGTTGGTGGATAGGTAGATGAACAAGAGATTGTTGCTAAAGTGCTTAGAACTTTTCTTGATGCATACAAAATTAAAGTTGCAGCCATTGAGCAGCTCTGAACTGTGACAAGTATAACCAGAGATATTTTGGTTGGTAAACTTACTACTTTTGAGTTGTGTGAATTCGGTGATTCCCTTCCTAAGACAAAATCTACATTTAAAGGTACTACTTCCGGGAGAGACAAGCAAAGATATGACCCAAGTGAAAGTTATTCTAGAAAGGTATCTAGATATGAGGAAGAAATGAGACAGATTGAAGAAGAAGAAAGAGAATTGAATGAGCTTGAAGCACTTATTGTCAAAAGGGAAGCTGGAGGAGAAGGTAAGTATAAAGGAAAGTTTCCTATCGAATTTTTTTCTTACAACAAGATAGGTCATTTTGCATCGAGGTGTCCAGAAAGAGTTCCTAAGCCAAGACCTTACAAGCCTAAATTTCAAAAGAAGTGTTACTATGTTGCTGATGAAGGTGTGACAGATGATGAATCTGATAAAGGGAATGCAAGTGAAGATGAGTTTGTGTTTATTTCTATCAAAGAGAATAATTTTGTGTGTACCAAATTTGCTAGTTGTGTGGAGAAAGCCATAGCTGCCCGAGTTGAAGAAAAATATGAATGGGTAATTGACAGTGGATGTTCACATCACATGATAGGTGATAAGAGTAAATTTGTAAGCCTGGAGAAGTATGATGGTGGTGTTGTAAGATTTGGTGATAAAAATGGTGGTATAATCCATGGTAGATGATGTATTTATTTTGATGGTAAGCATAATACTGATGATGTTCTTTATGTTGAAGGTTTGAAGCATAATCTTCTGAGTGTTAGACATATGGTTGATAAGGGTTACAATCTTCAATTCAAAGATGGAAAGTGTAGCATACTGGGAAGTTCTAGAAATGTGATTACTTCAGGTACAAAAGCAAAAGGTAACATCTTTCATCTAAATGTTGGTAGTAAAAGTGGTATGATTACTGAAGTTGATGAAAGTTGGTTATGGCATAGAAGAATGTGTCATGTAAACTTTGACAATATTTTCAAGTTAAGTTCATCACAGGCAGTAAGAGATCTTCCTAAGTTGGTGAAGCCTACTAATACCATATGAAAGGAATGTTAGGGGAAAACAAACTATAATTTCATTTCATAGCAAACAACATTGTTCAAATGAATTGTTGGAGCTTGTGCATATTGACTTGTGTGGTCTTGCTAGAATTAGAAGTCTACAAGGTTACAGGTACTTCATGTTTCTTATTGATGATTACTCTAGGATGATGTGGGTTACTTTCTTAAGGGAGAAATATAAAGATCTAGAAAATTTCAAGATCTTTAAGGCTATGGTTGAGACAGAGACAGGTTTGAAGATTAAGTTTCTAAGATTAGATAGAGGTGGTGAATTCTCTTCCAGTGAGTTTAATTCTGTTTGTGAAGAGCATGGGATAAAGAGACAATTATCTACACCACAGACCCCTCAATAGAATGCAGTTGTAGAAAGAAGGAATATGATAGTTCAAGATGCTGCTAGAACTATGATGTTGGAAGGAAATGTCCCTCATATCCATTGGAGATAAGTTGTGAGTACTGTTGTCTATATTCTTAACTAGGTACAAATGAAAGGTAATACTAGTAAGACTCCTTTTGAGCTATGGTTTGGTCATAAGCCTACTATTAGATATTTCAAAATCTTTGGGAGAAAATTCTATATCAGGAGAGATGAAGATCTAGGAAATTTTGATGCTAGAAGTGATTAAGGAATCTTTCTTGGTTATTCTACTAAGAGCAAGGCCTACTGGTGCTAAACAAGAGATTGAAGAAAATGGTTGAAAGTGAAAATTTTAAGGTTGATGAAGACATTGCCAAACCCTCCAAAACCTATGGATATGATTCTAATGATCAGAATGGTAGTACAAACAAGTGTCAGACTTCAAATCAAGTTGAGATCATTCTGGTGAATCAAGAAGAACAAGAAGAAGCAGAGACTGGTGAAAGTACAGAAGAGAGACCTCAAGAGCCTAAAATTCAAGAACACTATAAGACTCCAAGGTATGTGAGATTGAATCATTCAGAAAATTAGATTATAGGAGATAAGAACAAAGGTGCTCAGACTAGGAGAAGAAATGCAGAAGAATATTGTTTAATTTCAAAAGCTGAGCCAAGTAATGTCAATGAAGCATACAAAGATGAACATTGGATTGAAGCTATGAAAGAAGAACTACAACAAACTGAGAAGAATAATACATGGATTCTTGTTCCTAGACCTAAAGACAAAAACGTACTTGGAACTAAATGGGTCTTTAGAAACAAACTGAATGAAAAAGGTGAAGTTATCATAAACAAAGCAAGACTATTATGTAAAGGATACTCTCAGATGGAAGGTATTGACTTTAAAGAAACCTTTGCTCCTGTTGCTAGAATTGAAGCTATGAGATTGTTTCTTGCTTATGCTACTTATAAAAACTACAAACTTTATCAGATGGATGTCAAGTCAGCATTTATAAATTGTGAATTAGAGGAAGAGTTGTATATTGACCAACCTGATATATTTCAGTTGAATGATTAGGGAGATATGGTTTGTCGGTTGAGGAAAGCATTGTATGGAATCAAACAAGCCCCTAGAGCTTGGTATGCTAGATTAGATAAGTACTTGATGAAGCTTGGATTTAACAAAGATACTACTGATAGTAATCTGTATTTCAAGATTGATGATGATAAAGATTTTTTTGTGGAAGTCTTTGTTGATGATATCATTTTTGGAGGAGATGATGGTTTGTGCATGAATTTTAATAATGAGATGCATAATGAGTTTGAGATGTCAATGATTGGAGAGTTGAAATTATTTTTGGGATTGCAAATTACTCAGGTAGATAAAGGGATCTTTACATCTCAGTCCAAGTATATGAGAGAACTGCTAAAGAAGTTTGGTATCAAAACCACTTGGTACACCCATGGTGACCGAATGCAAGTTGACACAAGATGATGATTCTCCGAAAGTAAATCAGACTAAATACAAATCAATGATTGGTGGATTATTGTATTTGACTCAAAATAAACCTGATATCATGAATGTTGTGTGCATTGTTGCTAGATTTCAAGCCGATCCTAAGGAATCTCATGTGACTGTTGTGAAGAGAATTTTTAGATACTTGAAGGGAATAATTGATTTTGGCCTATGGTATCCTAAATATGATGATCTTACTTTAAGTACCTTTACTGATGTTGATTGGGTAGGAGATGTGAATGAAAATAAAATTACTAGTGGTGGCACATTTTTCTTGGGAAATAAATTGATTTCATGGTTAAGCAAAAAACAGAATGTTGTTTCCTTGTCTACTACAGAGGTAGAATATATTGTTGTTGCTAACAATTGTACTCAAGTATTGTGTATGAAGTAGACGCTGAAAGATATCAAAGTTGTGTATGATGAACCTACTACCATATTTTCTGATAACTCAAGTGCTATAAACATTTCTAAGAATCTGGTGTTGCATTCAAAGACAAAGCATATATCTATTAAGTACCACTTTTTGAGAGATAAAGTGAGTGATAAGGAAGTCAGACTAGAGTATTGCATACGAAGGAATAGATTGCAGACATCTTTACTAAGAATTTTCCTAAAGATACTTTTGAGTATCTTAGAGAGAAGTTAGGGGTGATTACCCCTCCTAATCAGAACTAAGATGCATAGTCTTTGCATCAGTTTGTGCATTCATAGTCATATCTTGAAGCAGATTGATATTGTGGTGGTTGCTACTCAGGGGGAGTAGTCGGATGATTCAGATATGTGGTTCAGAGTTTGTGTACCTTTTCCATTGATGTCAAAGGGGGAGAAGAGTAATGTGAAAAACTATGGAAGAGCTAAAAGTAAGGGGGAGAAGAACGGTATGAGAAGAGAAATGTGTAAAGGGGAGATTGTTGGAAGAAGAGTTAGATGCGTTGATGGTGTATTTTTCACATCATGTGTTTCCATCAATGCCAAAGGGGGAGATTGTTGGACATTGTGGTTGAGTTGCTGATATGTTGTTTTCATTGATGTCAACACTATTAGCATAAATATCTTTAAGGTTGTACATGTTGAGGATATTGAGAAAATTGAAATAAATATGTTATAGGTTGTTTGTGAAGCAGTGAAGATCAGTATGGAGGAAAATTCAGTATTTTGTAAACTAGATGTTGCAGATTAAAGGGTTTGTTTTCAAGCCTATATAGTTTCTACTCCATAATTTTCAGAGGTGCGCATGAAGACCTGAGGAAGTTATAAATTTTTGTGTTCTAATAGGTATTTTGTTACTGCAAATGGTGTTCATGGAAGAAGAAAATGCGATTTTGGTAATATGATTTGTTGTGTATGTTCTTGTGAAATTCATGGATGTTTCTAGATCATGTTCTATCTGTGTTTCATGTTCACATTGATCATTGTGCTCGTGATCTGATATTTTCTCTTGTGTGTTCATGTTTTTCATGTTCATGGCCGCCAAGGTGTTTGAAGCTTCTTGTGGATCTTTGAGGAAGAATATTTGAAGGTGTTTTATGTTCAAGGATATTTTTTTAGGTCCCTACTATGTTGTGGCCAACTTTGGTTGATACACATTGATAATCTTTATTGTTTTGGGCTGACAGTTTGCATTCATTCTATTATTTTTTTGAATCTGACATAAAGCAATGTAATTTCTTGTTGCGGATATATATAAGCGATTGTTTATCACTTGATATGTGTGTAATTTGAAGTATGCAAGTGTTATGTGTGAATAAGGTTCAAATCATTCAAAGGCAAAGAAAAGTGTGAAGAAGAGTGAAAGATAGTGAAGAAGTGTTCATGTGCTTAACCAAAACTATACTCAGGCATTTGCAGATGCTACTCTCTCAGTTCAATTTTTTAGATGGTTTAATTTGAATATTTTTTGTAAGACACTGAGTCTTCCTTTGAGTAGTGAGCTCTAGTAAGTGTGCTTGAATGCATGTGCATTCCTCTTATATTCTTCTTATACTTTTAACAGGGTATAGCTTGTGGATTAACCTCCACCATGGTTTTTCCCCTAACAGTGTTTCCACGCAAAAAAAATATTGGTGTTATGTGTGTTTCTGATGTGTTGTTGATTCATGCTTTCACTATTAATAATTAGATCTAAGAATTAAGGTTAATAAGATTAATAATTTTGAAATTTTGGGACAATTGATTCACCCCCCCTCTTAGTTGTCTACCCTTGTGTTGCCAACATAATTTTGTGGTGACAGAAGGAAAAGTTGCTTGGGCATATAGTTTCCAAGGAGGGAGTAAGGATTGATCCGAAGAGGGTGGAAGCCATTGGTAAAATATCTATACCCAAGACAGTTAAATATCTTCAATCCTTTTTTGGATAAATCAATTTTATAAGGAGGTTCATAGAAATTTTTGTTGAGATAGTAAAGCCAATATCAAAAATGCTAAAAAAGGGTGCAAAAATGGACTGGACAACAGAAGCCATAGATGCATTTGTATCCATTAGAAGAGAAATCAAGGAGGCCCCAGTGTTAAAGTCCCCTGATTTTATGAAACCTTTTCAAATATTTTATTTTGCATCTTATCACATAGTTGTAGTAGTAATTCTCTAAGAGAATGATGAAGGGCATGAACAACCAATCTCATTTTTTAGAAAATCATTTCAAAATGCAGAACTGAAATATGATATTATGGAGAAGTAGGAATATGCATTGGTGAAATTTGTGAAGGCATTTAGACCATATCTGGTAGGATCAAAAGTAATAGCTTATGTGCCTAACGTTGTAGTAGAAGATGCATTCATAAAAAATGAGACAACAAGGCATAGATGCAAATGGATAAATAGAGTCCAGGAGTCTGATATCACCAAGATAGTGAGAGGATAGGGACTAGCCAAATTGATGGCTAAAACAAACATGGAAGCTGCCCAAATATACAATGTGAATGATGAAGAAAATATAGTCACTAGTATTGAGAATACACCATGGTACACTGATATTGTGTACTACCTTAAACATTTGAAGTGTCATGAAGGGTTTGATGATAACAAGAAAAGGACACTCAAATTAAAAGCTTCAAAATATGTATTCATGAAGGGTGACCTTTAATGGAAAAATAGAGATGGTGTCCTGTTGTTGTGCCTAGATGAAAGCCAAGAAAAAAATGTCCTGAAAGAGATGCATAAAGGAGTATGTGGAGGACACTTTTTTGCAAAAACCACTGCTCATAGGATATAAAGGGTAGGGTACTATTGGCCCAAGTTTTTAATGATGCACATGACTATACTAGAAAATGTGAAGCATGTCAGAAGTTTTTTGGGAAGCTAAAATATCAAGGAGCATTACCTTTGAGACCTATACAGGTAGAGGCTCCATTTCACCAGTGGGGAATTGACTTCATAGGGGAAATTATAGAAAAATTTAGTGGGCACAAATGGATATTAGTAGCCATAGATTATTTCACAAAATGGGTGGAAGTTATACCCACTAAGCAAGCAACTAGTAAAGTTGTGACAAATTTCTTATTAGAAAACATCATCACAAGATTTGGAGCTCTTGCAAAGATTATAACTGATAATGGAATGTGCTTTAGGTTAGATGAATTCAAGGGGTTTTGTAAATCATATGGTATAGCAATTTCATACTCTTCACCATACCATCCACAAGAAAATGGACAAGCTGACTCTAGCAACAAAAGTATTTTGAAGATCGTAAGAAGAATGTTGGATAACAACAAAAAGGCCTGGGATTCTAAGTTTAGGATTGCTTTATGGGTGGATAGAATTACTGTGAAAAAGGATATTGGTAAATCACCTTTTGAGCTTGTGTATGGAACTCAGGGAAGACTCCCTTTGCATAATCTAATACTAGTATGCAAGTTCATTTTGGAAGAAGATTTGGATACTCCTAAACCCATGGAGGAGAGGATGGAGGAATTAATGGATATCGATGAAATCAAAAACCAAGCTCAGCAACATAATAGGAAGAAACAATTACAAATTAAATACTTGTATGATAGGAAAGCTTAAAATATAAATTTTGAAATAGATGAAATAGTTCTCATGTGGAATGCCAAGAGTCAAGTCAAAGAAAAGCATGGGAAATTTGAGGCCTTATGGTTAGGAACCTTTGTTATTGTTGGCAAGGGAGGCGAGGATTCATATTATTTCCAAAACATGCTAGGAGAAGAACAAGAGTTGTCAGTACATGGGCAATTCCTAAAAAAATTATTTTCTTAAAGAACATAGAGGATTAAGGATTCCCATTGCATGGAAAATTATTGACAAACATCTTAAAATAAATCATTTCCATGGACTGTAGAATAGGTAAAGGTCAGAGATTTCCAGTGCATGGACAATTCCTGGATAACCTTCTAAAATAAATCTTTTCCATGCATGGTAGTATAGAACTTCATATCATTTCCACCACTTTTGATTTTTCCTCATTTCCATTGCCATCCCATATCACAAGCCACTTGGTCTACTCTTCCAATAATTTGAATTCCTAATATACCCACAGGGGGTATACATCCCCAGTCAGAACCACTGTTGGGACTATAAAATTTTTATCTATTTTTAATAGCTTACATTCATGAACCCCACAAGTTAGCCACTTTTTAAGTACAATGAGTAACACAAATTGTTGTAATCCAATTCACATACCATATTCACCAATCAGGTTTGACCTTTTGACACACCAAAATCCCTCTGGTCATTATTGAGTAAGAGCTTCTAAACAAACAGTTCATATCAGCGTGACTAGGTACATGTGTCTCTGATCCATAAGTCATAGCTTCTCAATTTGAGCATTTATTGCATATCGGAAAAAGGTCAACAGTGTCACAACGATCAACAAATTTGGAGGATACATATTTGAGAAGACAAGGCCTATTGTCCCACCAATGAAAAGTTTATTGACAAGAACAATACTATCGAAGTGAAATCCTCAAGTCATCCCGAGCATACATGTCATGTTGATGGATCCTCATTGGTAAGAAATCCACTTTGTCTCACCGATAAAAATAAGAGAGACACATTGAGGAGACATCAGAGTAACTTTCAGATCCCTCAGTGATTCCCATTCTCATGCCGATGGTAATATGAATAGATCAAAGTTCATTGAAGTGACACTTGGCAACAACTTTGATATCCAAGTGACTTCACAAATCTCTTCCCGAAGGTGATATAGATTAAAAAAACAAATGAAAAACCAACTATTTAGCATCGGTAGGAAAACTATTCGATCTTCCCGACCATGAAAGGTGATCTTTGTCTAATGAACATTCGGCTTGGTTCAAACACATAGATCGACCAGATTTTGAATAAGTCTCATCGATATAATCATTTGGTCTTATAGTGAGAAATTCAAAAAACTTGTTGCACTTGTATTCTGAGCTAGACATTAATGGCCACATGGATGTACATTATATAGATAATTATCTTATTGAAAGAGGAACAATTAAGGAGAATTTTCAGGATTCGTAGTGAAAGGAACGAGAGAGCGGGTAGAGGCTAGAAAATTCAATGCTACCAATTTTTTTCAAGTAAGCTTGTGATTTCCTTGTGATTATATTGACAATTCTGTCACCTTGAGAGAATAAAATGGAGGGTTCAAGATCTGGGAAATAAAAGAGTAGAAAACAACAAAGTGAGGGTAGCCAGCCTAGAGGTAAAAAAATAGAAAATTAAAACAGGGGATGAACCATAAAAAAATGAGAGGAGATTAAACTAGGATCTCATTGATCAATTACCTGGTTCGGGACGAAAAGCCAGGCGTTCTGCACAACTTAGGGCTGATGTAGAAATATTTGAATACAAGTGCAGGCATATAGGGGATGTATGGACCCCTATTTGAGGATATGAGCTATTTATGTTTCATTATCATTGAAGGAATATACTAAGCTATTAACTCAAGGGGAGTGTTCACAATTAAAGGATAAAGGTGAAGGATCATATGTACAGGATCAAGTAAATAAAGCCGTGTTTGATACAATCTCTACAAAATTTCAGAAAAGACATGCAAATCTAATGATTTGGATGAATAAGTTGAGGTCAGTCCATTCCCAGAATCATGCTAGAGTTCAGGAACACAAAAGGTTAGATGATCAAATATAGGAGAAAATTTAAGAAATGCAAAAGACAGGTGTTTCTGATAGTGGGGCTACCACAAATGCTAAAGATATAGTAAAGAAGCACAAAGGCTATTATGAGGAGCTCCAAGAAGATGCGAAAGGAATAAGTAATGTTACAAAAGGTGGAGTGCCTACATTATTTGTAGATAATGGAGAGCTGAAGAGTCAAGACGAGTGGATAAGAGATTGCAAGGTGATATTGCATAAAGCCTTGGAAGTTGCCAAAAGTGAAGAATCAATACTAGACAAATCATTCGAAGACTTGGAGAAAATGGTAACCATGGAGATCATTGTGAGAAACACCACAGAAGACACCAATACTCACTTGAGGGAGGATTATTTAGATCATATTACTAGAGTCCATTTGTCGCATTGTCAGAGCCTAATTATTTATGTTTAATTATTGTTAGTTGTTGTTAGTTTTTAAAAGACATTCACAAAGGGGTGTGTCCTCTTCAAAGTTTTGATATAAGTCAGTTACATAGCGATATAAAAATATTGGTGAATAGGGATAGATAGATATAAAAAGGCTTCCATGATGTTTACATTTCAAAAGACTATGTTGCAAGCATAAGTTTTGGAAATCAATGAAAGATCTTTGATTTTGTGGCTTCATATTGGTATCAATTGCTTGTTGAAAATATATAGTTATTTGGTTATCTCCAACTTAATATATCCTTGTTATTTAAATTAGTGTATCAAAGATATGTTCAGTTTATCAAATCACATTTGGTGTTCTTGTGTGGTGTGATTAATTGGTTTATTTAAAAGAATTAAAACCCTTCTAGTCAATCACAGTAATCTGAAAATATTATTTGGATCAGTAAGAAGAGCCATATAATTAGGATTGCTATTTTGTCTCCAATTTGATATCATATGTTGTTCCTATGTGATTTATTCAATTGGTTCTTTCAAGTAAAGATTAAAATCCTTTTGATAAATCGTAAGTAACTTGGTTGTGTCAGTTGGATCCATAAGTATAGTTTATCGATCACTTTCCTGCATGTTTATACAAGATATGAACTAATATAAGTGTGCCAAATAGTTTGAGTTATAGCCAATACAAGTCATTCATTCTAGATCTTCATTTGACTCCATTTACCCAATAAGGCATTGGTATTACTCATTTCATCATTTAATTTTATCAAATCTATTTTCAAAACCTTACATCTGTTAATTGAACATATTAAATTTCACCTTGATATTTCTTATACAATTTATACCAAATTAGGATTACTTCTCTCCACTCTCAATTTCCATTGTGGATAGATTTCTCAAGTAGGAAACAAATATTTTAAGCCTACTTCATTTTCATAGGTATACCCACCTAGGTTTGGTAGAGCCTGAAGAGAAGAGGTTCAAAATACACCAGTTGGCCTTGTTTGTTAGCCTAAAACATACCAAGAGCTTGGCAACCTCTTGAGGTTTTCCAACTAGTGTTTTTGAGACCTAACAATATCTTTTACAACCCCAGATTCTAGGTTAGGGTTTTGCAAGTCTTTTTTGGAATTTATTTTATTTTTAATAATGGGGCAATTCCTTTGGAAGTGACCTTCCTTCCTACAGATATAACAAGCATTAAGTCCACGTAGAATTTAAATTTCATCGTAGATCTCTACATCTTGGTCAAAAAACCTAACTTGCCTACGAATTTCCACTCCTGGAAGAAGGGTTATAAGAAAATTGACATTAAGATGAGGAAGCGTTACCTTGGCATCCTCAACTCTTATCACATTACCAAATGAGGCAAGCAATCTAGTTATAAACTTCCACACATATGGTAATATATTTTTTATTGTCAACCATTTGGGTCCAGATAAAGCAAGTACCTCTTCATATATGGCCTTAGGAGACCAAAAAACTGCTCTGAATGTACAATTTCCAATATTCCAGAACTGCTTACTTATGATAATCTATTGCTTTTTTGAATTATGGAAGAAAATTAAAAAGAGACCCCTTTGAGCCATTCTGTAGAAAGAAATATTAGCCCCAAATTTCTTCCCCCACACATTGACAAACCAATCATCAATAAATTTTCTAGAAAGAATTTTTTTGAGTCAACTGACACTAAGAATATGGCTAGGTTTTTTAATCTTTTCTTTTCATTACATAGAGCTTCATTCATTTCTGGACTTGGGGAAAGATCCAAAATATCCAGGGTGTTAAAAGAAAGCTTAGCTTCCCTTCCGCCTTCACGCTGAGAGACTCCTTCATCGCAGGTTGGGACAAATAAGGCACTTGAAGAAAGAGAGGCAATATCCTCCTTAACCACATTGCGGAAGGATTTAGGCCCCATTGTGGTTTTTGCTTCCCCAATGGGATCATCTAGAGGCTCATTCATCTTTGCAACAAACACATGAATATAATAATTTCTATGAAAAACATTAACACAACCAACAAATGAAACAAAAAATTATAGTAGCCAGAGCCAAACAAACAAACTAGGTCAACAAGAGAACTGGAATGAGGAAAAGATAGAGTGTTGAAAGCCCACTTACACAGGGAAATGCAAAACCTCGGGTGGAGAAAGAATAACTCCTCCTCCACTAGCCCTTAAATGCCTACCATGCAAATACTTTGATTGGTGCGCCCTTAAAGGAAGGTACCAATTTGTAGAGTCTATTCTCATTTTGAAGTCTCAATATGTAATTTATTCAAATACCTAGATGATAGAAATTGAATTTTGATAGGCATGTATAAAAACCACTTTTTAAAAGTCATTTTTTTACCATACCATGCACGTGTACGGACACCACTTTTTGACCTAAATAAAAGTATTTTTCTAATTCTTTTTTGGGAAAGATATGTAACAACATGAAGATTGATGAAGATATTTTTTGTAATTTTTTCTGAATATATTTTTTTGAATTTTTATTGGCCCTAATTGTTGATTTTAAAATTCAACGTGTATGGACAGCATAATTGGACCTAAAATAAAAATAAATAAATAAAATTCATTGTGTAGAGAATTGTATGAAGATTGATGTCATACATTTTTTGTTGCAAAAATTAACCAAAAAAAGTTATTAAAAAACAAAAAAAAGTCTGATATTTCAAGTTTATGGACTAGTTTGCTTAGAGAGTAATAAGAAAATTAAAAAAATAATCCAATATTAGCAAAAAATATATATTTGGAAACTAGACATCATGTTCTATAATGGGTTTTAATTTCACAGATTAATTCATAAAAAAATTTCATTAGCTATATTGCCAAAGTTAGACATTTCTCTTGAACCCACCTTAGTTTTTTAGTTGCAGGTCAAAGGCTAAGGGTCGGGTTGCCAAGCCTCTCCCGAGCCTAAAACCAAGGTAGCATGTGGTTTGGTAATTCAAAATTTTAAAAATGCGTACGCGTTATGAAACACATACACATTTTTTAATAGAAACATGTACCTGTTATATAATGGGTACGTGTTCTTTATTTGCATGTTTATTTAAAAAAATAAATACCTTTTAGAAATGTGTACGTGTTATAAAATGCATACACATTATTAAATACATATGTGAACGTATGTTATAAAATTACGCGTTATAAAATGCGTATGCATTATAAAATGCGTACGCGTTATAAAATGCGTACGCGTTATAAAATGCGTATGCATTATAAAATGCGTACGCGTTATAAAATGCGTATGCATTATAAAATGCGTACGCGTTATAAAATGCGTATGCATTATAAAATGCGTACGCATTATAAAATGCGTATGCATTATAAAATGCATACTCGTTATATAAAAGTTGTTTATTTTAAAAAATTAAATAGCTTTTAGAAAAGTATGCATTATATAACATGTACCCATTATAACATATACATGTTTTTTAATGCGTACCCAAAGCATAACACTACGTGTTTTTTATTTTGGCTTGGGTACACATTGCTAAGCGAGTACACATTTTTTAAATAACACGTACATGTTTCCTAGAGGATTTTTTTTGGTTGAAACTTCCCCTCTTTGTGGACCTAACTTCTTTATTTTACCCAGTATTCTCCAAGGTCATATTACAAGAGAATCTAACAAGCACAAAAGATGAAATAAATGACCATGCCCCATTCCATACTCCTCTAGACATACCAAGATATTGAAGATCAACAAAGTTTCAAGTGAGCAATGTAAATGAAACAAAAAAGTAAAACCAAAAGAAAAGATCAATATGACAAAAAATATCAATGCCATCATATCTCTTGCCAGAGAGTTGTTTTAGTTGATATTTGAAATGGAATCTATTGTAAGAAAGATATATTTGTTAAGACATTCATTGGATGTTGATTTTTTAAAATGTTTAGGCTGTTGATATGAAGGTTAATTGACATGTTTGACAATTATCAACAATTATGATTTTGCATGACCTTTTGTGTCTCAGCAATGGTTGTACTTACTTTTATTTATTTTTCCAAAGGTGAGGATGATGATAGGTTTATTATGGATGAAGTGAGATGGGACAGATGATTTTTTTCTTTATTTTATAATATTTCAAATGTTTTGGATGTTTTGAAATTTTTTGAGGTTTTTTTGGTATTTTGATATTTTCTGAGTTTCTTTTTTGGTATTTTCAATATGTTATGGATGTTTTTGAGATTTCAATATATTATGGATGTTTTTGAGATTTCAACATTTTTGGATGTTTTTGGGATTTTGAATGATACCTAGATCATGATGTGAGCTATAAGACATGGATAAAGCATGATTTATTGGATAATGCTAGATGTAGGCAATGGTATGATAATGTCCCATGTCAAGATTTTTCCAAAAGCAAGTTTGAAATATACCCCTTATCTTGTCAAGATCAAGATAGTTTTAGATTTGGATAAAAAAAGATTGGATTGAATTGGATTGGATTTGATTTATGGTGGATGAGATGCTAGATTTATTATGGAGAGGATGGGATGCTTCCACCTGGAATGGTGCATGTAGATGCTCGATTCTACACATGACACCTATTTTCTAGGTTTTCATCAAGGTACTTGTCCAAAGCACCACCAAAATAGTTTTCAGTAGAGGACAATTTTTCTCTTTACTATTTTCTTGATTTTTGAATATTTATGATTTTATGTCAAACCATCTGGAGGTGCTGATGTAGATGCTACTTTCAAGATATGCCGATGATGTAATGTCTTGAGGAGTTGCTTTTCCAAGATACATGTGCTTGAATAGAAACCCTGAATGTTCTTGTCTACCTTGTTGATGCCAGAGTTAACCTTATCTGGATGCACACATCACAACAAAGTTCCCTTAGAGTCCTTATGATAAAGAGTTGTTACTAGGACACGATCAATGCGAGAGTTGGATATTCTAGGTTTTGAGATGGATGGAGGTCTTTGGTGAGGGATATGTGATGAAGATGTATCAATTGATAGCTTGGATAGCAGATCTTTAATTCTCCAAACTTGGGATGATGAGCAATGAAAGGTGGATATGGAGTTCCAAGTGGAATTAGGACCAACTTCTTCATATAGTTTGTATGTTGATGTTGAAGCTTTCTTTTGCATTAGTGGACATTTTTGATGGATGAAATTCTTTTTGATTTTTCCCCATAGTTTCATTGACTAATGGAGTGTGATAGGGATTATTTTATTTGGGATCTATTGTAATTTCATGTGTCCATTTTGATTTGTCGATTCTTTAGCTTCAATGGCGTGTTCTTTTCCTTTGTAAATAATTTTCTCTTCTTGTTGGTCCCAATCAATGGATGGAAAGATGCAAGAATGAAAATTCATGACATGGATGTTGGCAGGAATTTCAATATAAGGACTCTTCATGACTCCCATGTTGATGTTCTCAATAGATAAAGTTTCCCCAATATTGTGGAGTTATCAATGACATGATTAGATTATTTGATTCTGAGTAAAAAATACCATGATGTTTAGGATTGTCAACAATTTTCACTAGTTCTAGGATACCCTGTTCATGTAGGAATGATTCTTCTCTTATTTTCTTAAGAATCTTCAAAGGTAGTAGTAGAAACACTGGATTTTTATTTTTCTTCAAAAGATGTAGATTCTTCAAAGTCGATGTAGAAATTTTCTTCCTGCTCAGTTTTTGAAATGTCACCATGAATTTCTTTAGATTATGTTATAGCTTGATCATTTGTAAGGATGTCAAGAGTAGAAGAATCTTGTTCTAGAAGAAGATCATCTATGTATCCATTGAAATTAAGCATCTCATGAGTAGATGTAGGAGTGATTAGTGCACGAATATGGTCATCTTTTTTGGAATCCTGTATAGATTGGAAAATACTCATTAGATCATGGTACTATTTTGGGGAAGCGGGATTTTGATCTTGACTCATTTCAAAGAAATTTTTATTAATCGATTGGAAAATACCTATTAAATCATGATAGTATTTCAGAGAAATAGGCTCTTGATCTTGACTTTTTCAAAGAAACTTTCGTTATGCCTAGGATTATGTTCTTGATATGGATCATGGGTTGATGGTGGAGTATGGATGGAAGACTCTTAGGTGGTATTAATGGGTTTAGATGATATGATAAAGTCTTCTTTCAATGAAGATTCTTTGATATGTCCTATCATGAAGTCGAATGAGGGGGTTATTTTGCGATCTGAGACATATTTAATACCATTATTTTGAGGTAGAACGTTTCTAGACATTGTTGAATGGTCTTGATCATGCATTAGGAAAGTATCTTGATTAATGTCTAATTTATCATCTTGTGAGAAATGAGTAGTATTGACATATTCATCGGATCCCTGGATTTTTCCTACAATGTATAATTCACATTGTTATAACTTGTTATTTTACCAAAATCTTTTTCTTTTCCATGGTTGGGCATCAGATCTTTGTACATTTTGAAATCTTTATTTCCAGAAGATCCTGAGTTTTGATCAATATTCACTTCTCCTTGATCAATAAGGTCTTGTATGAGGTGTTTTAATTTCACACAATTTTGTGTCTTGTGACCTTTTGTTCTATGATATTGGAAAAATTCATTATCATTATACTACGAGAGTTTTATTTGTGGTTTAGGATAATTTTGTACTCAGGAAGCTTGATATATTATGATTGGATCAATTTTTTTAGGACCATTTCAATGGGTTCCACTAAGGGATTGAATTGACATCAAGGAACATTGTTAGGTCTTGGTGGGATTGGTCCTCTTAGAGGATTCATATTTTGTATGTTGTGTTGTTTATTTGGTTGTAATTGTGTGGTTATCATAACTTTTGTGTTGACCACACCGTCATTCATTGCATTCTTGTTTTTAGCCCATTTATGGGGTTTATCACTTTAACTAGATAATTGGTTGTTGTCTTTATAGATTTACACTAATCGTTTAGCGATAAGTGATCTTTCAATGTTTATACCTTTTGAGATGAGCTCTTCAAAGGTTGATACACATTGCATGCATAGTTGAAAGGAAAGTTCCATGTTTAGATTACTTGCAGTGATTTTCACTGTTATTTTTTTGAAAGTGGCCATTTGCACTTTCTTGCCTTATGTCTCCATCTTTGTAGGAAGGAGGTGAATATTTTTCCCTTGTTTTGTTTGACAATGTATAGTTCATTTAAGGTGACTTATACATCAATGTTGTAGGATAAATGAGCTACAAATTTATCTATGATCTATTGAAATATTTTTATTCTAGGTGGTAGATGTGAGAATTACTCAATAGCTTGTCCACCCAAACTACATGGAAAGAGGCACATAAGATATGTGTCATTGTAAGATACCTCCATGCAAGCTACACAAAACTCTCTTATATGCTCTTCGAGATTACCATGCCCTTTGTATTTGTCAAACTTCAATATTTTAGAGTTTGGGGGAAAATTTAGCAATGTATGCTTCTATCAAATGGATAGGGGCATAAGTCATTGATAACATATGATTTTTTAGTCTTTCCCATTTGCATATCCTGAATCTTTTGTGTCAAAATTTGAATTTACAAGGATATATCTATAGGAGGAATGTTTGATGGTGGATAATGAGTGTTGTATTGAGGGATTGCCTATGACTTGAATGTTGGATTTTCATATAGGGTGTGTTTGTGTTGTATGTATTGTATGTATTGATTTTGAGAATTTTGATCAATGGTGGAAATTCGATCTAAGGATCAATGGATGAGAGGAAATCAAGGAGATGAGGGAGGATCCAGGAGGATCAATGGTTGAGAATTCATGAGATCCCAAAATATCCCTATTTTCATGGAAAATTGGTTGAAGATATTTTGAATTGGAGGGAAGAAGATATTTGAATTTGAATTGGGAATATTCTCTATTTGAAAAAAGGAATATTCTTTGTGCAAATTTGAGGGTTGGAGGAAAATTAGCCAATTAAATAATTATGAAAATTATTTAATTGTGAGGATGAGGGGAATTAATATTTTCAATTAAATAATTGATAATTATTTAATCAAGTGGGGAAATTAGCATGAAAATGATGAATTAATAAAATAACCTTAATTACTCAATTAATAGGGGAATAAAGTGAATTTAATCAAATAATTGGAGATTATTTAATTAAATGGAGGAAATAGGCAATAATGAGGAAATGATGTTAGTAAGGTGAAAATCGAGATGTGTGATATATATAGGACAATTTTAGGTGTCTACAAAATCAACACTTCATCTCTAAATATATATAAAATACATTACTTGTAACTTAAGTGACATAAAAAGTGATAATTATTTTAATAATAAACTAGGAATTCAAACCAATGTTTTAAATAACAAGGTTTATAATCCCATAGGTAAAATATCATATATCCAATAAGTATTAAATATACCACTAAATAATTATGAATAAAACACCATATCATACTTTAGAATCATGTGATATTCTGCTTTCCAATATGTCTTGTAGACACCTCGAAATTGCTCCCATACTACGCAATTAATTAAATAAATATTTAATTAATTGTTTCTCATAATTCACCACCTTTCTTATTTTCTCATCTTTTATGTCATTTCTTCATTTGAATTCCTTCTCTTCATTTCGACACATCCGGTGGGACCTACCTTTGTGCTAACTAACAATTTGTTTTGAGTCTTTATGATTTCACATCCCAATTTTTGTAATCACCTATGCGTCTTGTATTTTAGCTCTTATTCATTAGGAATGACACTTCTATCCTACCTTTTAGCTCTTGCATATTGATTTTCAATAATTTTTTATTTTATTTTTGTAGGTTTCTAATTGTTTTTGTTTTTTCTTGTATCCATCTTTAGCTATTTAGCTATATTTGTTACTTATAACTCTCAAATTTGTAGGAAATATAACCTTTTCTTTTAGGTCTTATTTTTCTACATAATTTGACACTTGCGATTTGTGGATCAATGCCTATGTTGTTTAGTGATTCTACCACCACATTAAAACTTCCATTTTTTCTTCTATTTTCCATCATTTTCTATGTTTAATTTTTCTATTTTTTGGTTTTCTATGTTATCTAACCTATTTTCTATCAAATATAACCATTTTAATATTTCTATCTTCACGTTTTTGTTTGTTTTTAAAAATATTTAAGAATTTTTCTCTATGCAAACTAGCACTTGTGACCTATTCTTTGATGCTTCTATTTTGGTTTGACACTTCTAACCTATGAATTAGATCTACTTGAAGAAGGTTTAAATTTATTTCTATATTTTCTTAGTTTTTAAGCTTAGAGTATCACTTTCATTGTTTATCTTATGTTATGTGTTTTAGCACCGATGTTCTGTCATTCAACACTTTTGTTGTTTTCCAATGCTCTATTTTTCTATTTTTGGGTTTAATATTTTTGGCTAACCTTTTTCTAATTCAAAAACTAAGTGGTGTAGCTTGTCTTTTATTTTTTGTTAAACCTTAAGGTGTTCTAGTGTGTTTATGCTCTCCCCTTTCACTTCATGAGATCTTGGGTAACTAAAAACACCTAACATTACCTTTTTCATTATGATGCCTACTTTGAGATTTCATCACCCCAAGGGATGACCTCAACCACATTTTTCAATAGGGTATATGAAGCGGGGAGAGAAAAATATATACCTAAAAAAGGAGTCATCATCGTGTCTAACAGAGCTTTGAGGCCCTTGGTCTACCAAGACTTGTGAGGTGAAGAGACAAGGAGAGAATTTCCTAGTTTCATGCATGTAGATGGACCCTTAGTTCATAGATTTCTTGTAGAGACCTTGTAAATTATCCTAAGATCTTTTGATCATCTCCTAGTGTGGTGCAAGGGAAGTATATCACCCCTTGAAGTTACTTATAGGTACCTCCATATGTTGAGATAGAAAAAGCCTTGGGTAAAACATTTTTCCACCCTTGGTAAGGGAAGTTTGTGCAACACGACTTACTGTAGCTATCCCTCATAGGTAGATGGTGTAGACACATAAAATTGACCTAGGCCTACCAACTTTATTTTCCACATATTTCTTCTCAACATAATTAAAATATTTAATTATGTCCTATAGTCCAAATTCAACTATTTATTAAATAACCCTTAATTATTTAATTAATTCACATCTTTTATTCCTCCAAACTATTTAAATAAATAAATTATATTTATTTTATTTAGATACGTCGCTAATTTCTTATGTTCCTCAATAATTAAATAAATTCCTAAATTTATTTAATTATTATCTATCTACTATTTCCTCCTGATTATTTAAATAAATAAAATTTATTTATTTATTTAAATACTTCATTAATTCCTTATGTCTTCTTATAATTAAATAAATTCCTATAATTTATTTAATTATTATCCACAACAACTTTCCTTTTAATTTTAAATAAAATCATTTATTTAAAATTACCCACTTTCTATTTTCCCACCAAGTAAATAATTTAAAAACATAATTTACTATCACATGACCCCACCAGTTTTGAATTAAATTAATTTTTAATTCAAAAGGTCAACTCGGCCTTTTAAATCAAATAATTTTAAATTATTATTTGTTTTTCCAACAGCCTCATTTTCCATGCCCAATATCTCCTTGTCACATGCATTCTTGACCATTGATTTGGGTTTTCTAAAACAAATCTCAGCCCTTCAGTTCAAATTTTACCCTAATATTGCCCTAACCCTAATTGATGATTGTCACATTTAATTTCAGCCTTTGATCTTAGGGTAATTCTCAACTGACAATCTTGGCCATTCATCCAAAATTGGATTTTCTATAAAAGGGAAATTTCAACCTCATTTGGACATCTCTTGACTTCATGATTTCATGTTGCATACTTTAGGCTTGCTTCATACTTACATAATTGCAATTGTTGAATAGTACAATCCTTCAATATTTGCTTAGGGCTTTGGCATAGGCTAATAGTTTCTCATCAAAATCTGAGGGCAAACATCATTTTGCAACAAATGAAGAAGGGAAATGAAGGTCAATCATGGAGGACATAAAGGTTGTTTGGTGAAGCTTTCCCTTTATTTTATGTTATTTCACTCCATTGTATTTCATTGTTTAGCTATGGTTTTATTTATGCATTTGTTTTCATGCTAACTTAACTTTTTTCCTTAGTTACATTGGTGAACCCGATGCCAAAAACACTTTTTTTTGTAAATTTCATACGATTTTCCATCATTTTTGTAGGTACAGGTACAGAATGCTGCAAACACAACTTTTTGAGCCGCATTTGATGCGTCATGATGCATTTTCTTTCGGGAACAATGCATCCACAATACCGAGCCACATTTGACATCCTGAATGGTGCATTTGATCTGGTGCACCGCATCTACTAGCCTGAATGATGCATCTTTGTTGCAATGCATCTGACAGGAAAAACGATGCATTTGCATGTTGCAGGCATACTTTTGGTTTTTGACAATACTTTCCAGATTTCTCTTTTTTAGTTTTATTAGGTTAGTGCTTTTTGGATTACTAATTTGTTGTTGCCAGCATGCGACAAGGTAGAAGGAGATACTAACCATTATTTGTTGATGATTTTATGTCTTTTTCAATTCTAAAGCAAGCAAACAAACAATTACAGCTACAACTTGCATTCACACTTCATGGCTTAAAATGAACATGTATTCACTCATAGGATTAAAATGAACACAACTTGCATTGAAACTCATCAAGGCTAAAATATTACTTGCATTCTCGTAGCATTGGCTTAATAAGCTTGGGTTAAAATGAATGAGTTCTAAATGTGTCTTGTGGTGTAGTGACAACTCCTTAGCATGTATGCAATTCTCTTGCACCTTGTTGCGATCTTGAGACACAAAAACACTTAGGGGTTGTTACTTTTCCACCCACATATTTCGATTTGGGCATTAAAATGAACAATTTGGTGAGTGTGGGTTGAAAGATTTGTGTATGAAATCTCCTCGTGCCTTAGTGCAATCTTGCATGACCAAAAACAAAGTTTCCAATTCACTTTTGTTTAACCTTGGAGGGGCCTGCCTCGAAAGAGGGAACAACTCCAGCTGGTTTTTCACTTGGATCGATATATAAAAGGATGAGACTAAACGATCAATTCCTCATGGTATGTAGGCCTTAGTCGTATACTATCATTCGAAACAAGGTACCTACCTTTTATTTTAAAGGTATAAGATCCCCTAGTAGAGTGATTAAAACCTTAAGTGGCTTGTTGTACACTTGCAAGGTTCCATGTCCCCAAGTATTCATTAAAACCCTCTTGTTTAGTTTTCCAAAATCTCTATATTTGTTGGTGCAAGAGGTCTAACCTCTTAATCCATCCCACATTTTCACGGTTCTTAGTAGAGATGAAGAGTTTTTCATGGGAGATTCATGAGAACTCAAATCGTGGCTGACCCAAGAAGTGAGTTCCATGTAAGGGGGAGCCAGTATGGTCAAGCTTCTAAGTCATCCGCTAAGAATAAGCATGGCTGGAGTAATCCAAGTGGGAATCTAGTGAATATAGTCCTTGCCATCCATAGGGTTGTGCTTGTTTTCAATGTGCTTGTTTCCAACAATTCAAAAAAAAATCATGTGTTTGCCAAGTGTTTTCTGAAACAATAAACACATAAGACACCTTTTACAAATCTGGAAAAACATAGTCAAATTAAAACAACCTCACAAATTCTAAAATTGCAAGAAAACTAGACTCTGTTCAAACTAAAATGCAATTGAGCCTTTGTGAAATGCATATGACTGCTCTACAATACATTTGCTATAAAAAATAATGCATTTGATATAGTGAACCGTAGTCATCATCTTAAACAACGCATTTGATAATCCTGCAACATAGTCACCATCTGAAACAACACATTTGTACACTGCAACACAATTGCTACCTAAAACAATGCATTTTCCTATCATTTGGGAAAATCATTGTCACTATCCAAATTTGAAACCAAAAATTGTGAATCTATTTCTAAACATCCTCCTTCAATGGCCTCTATTTGAAAACTAGAAAAAGATTTGCTCAAATCATCCATCTTTGCACCTTTTAGTTTGCATTTAGCTCTTACCATAGGTTCACCATTGCAATTTTTAGTTGCATATTAACCTCCACAACCATTTTCAGCATAGACAAATTCTTAGGTCCTCATTTTGCAGACTTTAGAATAGGAAAACTTTCCATACTTTGTGGAACCTTTGCCTTCAAAAGTAGATTGTCATTGGACTAACCAAAATCACTCCTTTAGTCTTTGTCCTTTTATGTGAGATATTTCCAGCTCATAAGTCTAGTTTAGGAACCTCACCTTGTCAGTTTGTCATTCCACTTAGTCCTACAAACAGTCCTTTGACAATAAAAATTGAGACACTGACCAAAATTTGAATGGTTAATAAACCTTTCATAAAAGTCTACCAAAATTGATTGCAACTTAGAGTTTCCTTATACCTTGCATTTGCATTGTCATATCTCAAAACATTTTAGTCTTCCATCATTCATTTTTAGTCCTCATTATCACTTTGCATTTGAAATCCTCTTTAGACAACATTATCACCATTGCATTCCTTATTTTAAAAAAAAAACATAGTGTCATATCATTTCCATACATAGATTTGGTTATCTTCCATTCTCCCTCATTTGAGAAAATCTTATATGGTTGAGACTAGGCTACAAAGAAAGAGAATACAAATGGACCCCTTTGGACAAAGCAACAACCCTTACAACCTTCCTAATGACATGAACTTAAACACAGATATGGGGACATCTTTCCTCAACCCCTTTAGTGACATGAACATAGAATCTTCCTCACGCAACCCCTTTGAACAATTTATACAAAGAGATGAAAATGGACAAGTATTCTTGCAAGATGTAGAAGTCGCTGCCCAAAACCCCGAAGTGGCTTCCTTTGTAGAAGAATTTCTCTTACAAGATTCAAAGTGATATTTAGCCATGCTTCTACACCAAGGGGATAAATTTCCATGAGGATTCGATGTTAATACCTTGAGAGCAACATCTCTTGATCCTGCTACACAAACTAGTTAACCCCAATCAACACCACAATATAATGCAAACAATACCTCTATTGGTGCCACCACACAAAATTCAACCAACACCATCAATGCTACTTCCATTGGAACCTCCACTCAAAACACATCTAACACAGTCAATACAACATCTATTGTGGGAACATCAACCATAGCACGTGCCATATCACAATCAATCCCACAAATATCAATAATTTTGTCACAAACTATTGGAGCTACGTACGGGTCCTCTTCCAATGCTATGGGGACAAATTGATCCAAAATTTTATTTGGATCTTCATCCAGTGCTATGGGAATAACATCATCAAACATTTTACTTAGGTCCTCGATTAATGCCATGGGAACAAACTCATCGAACCCTTTGGGAGGAATACAAGATGAATTACTATTCAAGGCCCTCAACCCAATGCCCATATCTCATCAAAAGTCAATACCAACACTAATGTCCCCCAAAGGCAAAACAAAAATATCCCACATGACCACATTTACCAATTTGGACAAGGAAACCAAGTAACACAACACATGATTCCATTTGGTCATCGAAACATTCAAGGACAGCAAATTCTGCAAATACAATCTAACACTGCTGGAGTACACATTCCCACATATGCATCTCATATCCATACAAAACAACATGTTCCCACTCAAAACGCTCAATACCAATAAATTCCAACCCAAAATGCATCATACGTTCCACACCAATACAACTCAAATCAAAACATACCATCACAACAAATGGGATCTCAGGGAATACCCATCATCAACATGTGCGACACCACAAACAACCCTATAGTAGATGCACTCACATCTCAACTTGTTTCCCTAAAAAATCAGGTGGAGGACATGAAATTTTCAAACAAGAAGACCCACATATCTTATGATTTATGTCCATACCCATTTGACATGAACTTACACATGCCACCATTCCCTCCAGGATATGGGGTACCCAACTTCTCCAAATACAAAGGAAAGACTAATCCCCTTGAGCACATAAGATAATTTATGACCAATTTCATGGATGTTGCATATGAACATACCTATTTGATGAGACTCTTCCCTAGAAGTCTCACAGGTCCTGCACTTGAATGGTTTGCTCTCTTGCCCAAAGGGATAAAGTCATGGGATGAACTTGCAAATAAATTTATAGAAAATTATTCCTACAACATCGACACTGACATTACCATTGTAACTTTATGTAAGAATACTCAAGAGGACACTAGCAAAACCTTCATTTCATTTTTCCAAAGATCGTGGGGCCTAGAAATTCGATGTCTTGTTGAAATACTAGAAAAGGAGAAAGTCAACATGCTTGTTCAAAATCTTGTTGGACTATTGAGATACAATTTACAAGTTCATTGTTGCACCACTTTCACAAACCTAGTAAAAAAATGAGTCCAACTTGAAAAATCTCTTATTGTGAAAGGAGAACTCAAATATGCCAACAAGAACACAAACCAAAACCCACCTAATAATAAAAACAAATATTGGGTCAAGAACAAACATATCACCAATGATGGAATTGTTGATGCTAAAGCAATAAATGTGACAGGTCCTTCAATTATTCTTAGAGGATCTCAACCCCAAAATCCTCGCTTGACCACACCAATGCCTACAATGAACACCATCCAAAACAATCAAGACCAAGGGTAACCACAACAAACCAGACAATTTCCCAAAAGATGCACATACACCCCCTTGGGTGAACCAATTGAAGTTTTCCTCAAGAAGCTCATCCAAAACAATGTCATAACATTACAAGACCCTTAACCATACAACCTAGGCCAGTTCAAACCATCATGGTGGGATGATAATGCTTTCTATGACTATCATTGAGTAAAAGGGCATAAAACTTCTTCCAAGAGACAATTGAGAAATTCCATATAGGATCTTATTGAAAGTCATACCTTTGAAATAGACGGTCAACAATTTTCTTCAAACTCAGACCACACCATTCATAAAAACCCACTGTAGGATTATGGTTCAAATAACCCCTCTATGTCAGGTCCAAAGAATAAAAATTGAGCCAATTACACTCGCGTTGCTTTTGACTATTCTGGTGGACCTATAATTAATCACCTCTGAGCCATTGATGAATACGTTAATACAATCACCATTAAGAAGAATCTGGAGTGTAATATCACCACTCATTGAGGCAAGGTCACAATAGCTAGTACTCCTACTAGCAACCAGAGATCACAATACTCAATCCCTCCAGCAAGTAGTCACAACCCAAAGGACAATTCAATCTTATTGACCAATTGGGTAAAACAACTACTCAAATCTCCATACTTGAGCTACTACGCATCTCTCTTGCACACAAAGCCATACTTGATAAGGTCTTACAGGAGTCTTCCGTACCTACTGACATTGATGTCAACCACTTTGAAGCCATGGTCAGATACTTGACTACTCCCCATCACATCACCTTTTCAAACCAAAATTATTTCTCACCTAAACCATCTCACAATGATGCACTACACATTGAAATATTCATCCATAAACACAAGGTTAGATAAGTCTTAGTAGATGGAGGAGAAAGATTAAATATATGCTCCCTAAAATTGTTCAAAGCACTAGGCTTCTTTGATGTGTGTGTGGATGCCACCAAAAGCATTTTCATAAAGGCATATGATGATGAGGAACGCTCTTCTAGGGGCATTATCAGACTCCCCATTCATGTGGGGCTAGCCATTGTAGATACCACATGTCAGGTCTTGGATCTTGAGCTACCTTACAAAATCTTACTCGGTCGACCTTGGATCCATGCCTTAAAGGTCGTACCATCCAATTACCAGCAATATTTGAACTTTCCTTTTGATGGCACCGAAATTACCATAACTAGAGATCATGATCCCTTCTAGTATTGCACCAACTTGAGAGGCATTACTGAACACTAAGTGTCCATTAATCATGAAGCTTCAACATCCACTTCTTCCAAATACATTGATCTATCCACACTTTCCAAGCCATCCAAATCCACTCCTTGGACCTCCATCACACCATCTACTTCCACTACTCCAAGTATCAACCCAAACATTAAGATCTAGGATGAAGGTTGTGGCACGTACAAATTACACACTGCCTACTGCATCAGTACGATACCCAAGTCTCCAAAATCTCATGGTATGCCTTGTTTTAGAATAGAGCCAAAAGTGATATTTAAAGTTCCTCCAACAAGTACTTTCACAAAATGGGGAGATATGAACAATGAAGATATTGAAGATATTTCAACCTAGATTTACAAAGACACAAAAGTCTTACCTCCACTTCTAGTAGAACAATATGGAAAAGAATATGAGATGATGAAAGAAAAAGGCTACGATGGAACTAGTGGCCTTGTTATAAACAAGACTGGAAGAAGAGAACATATAGTGTCATCCAAAATACTGAAGAATCTAGGGTTAGGGTTTGAGCCACTCAAGATTGATGGTCCACATACCCATGTACTTTGGGTGAGGGCATAAATACTTCTGAAAGTGTTGAGACCATCGAAGATTCCCATACTGAGACTAACTCCCATGAGTGGGAATATGGTTCTGAAAGATCCCTAAGTGACTATGAGCTTGAAGAAATGTTTCAAGAACTAGGTGAACCTTGTTTTGATGAAAGATTCAGACAAATGTTTGATGTTAAAATTTATACAAATCCTCCTAAAGTCCCACTACAAAGGGAAGCCTAGGTAAAACTCTTTTGGCCTCATGATGATGACAAACCTAAGTCGCCACTAGAACCTATTTTTTATGATTTTGACCCATCTGTTCCCTACTTTGACCAAGAGTCCAGTTTTCCTACCTTTGTCCCTTATTTCGACCGTGAATCCAATTTTCCTGAGTACGACGAAGACGATTGGATAGAATCCTCCTGGGACTTTCAAGACACCTCTATCTTTACCCTTTCAACCTCTGTCTGAATGCTTTCAACATCCTCCCCACCTTTCACTAACACTAATGATTGCATTTCCCTTATATACTCGTAGCTCGTTGACTGGGACCAACATGACTCACATGTTATGGACATTTTTCAAAATGACGAAGCTATTAT